>OY744506.1:5415681-5596950 GCA_963556185.1 Pseudopediastrum boryanum
CCTCCCCCCTTCCCTCCTTCCCCTTCCCTCCTCCCCCCTTCCCCGCCCTCCTCCCCCCTCCTCCTCCCCCCCACCTCCCCATCCTCCCCCCGCCTCCTCCCCCTTCCTCCCCCCCCCCCCTCTCCTCTGTCCCTTTCCTCCCTTCCATTAATTCCCCTGTTTGGCCCACCTTCATGCTTGCACTCAACGGCCCGTGTGCCTTCATTCACACATCACACCATCACACATAGACGCATGAACGATTGTCCCTAGAACTAATTGCCTTTCCATGATCAATTGCGCCTAGTACTAACTGTCATCCCAGACTAGTTCACACAACGACAACAAGTAGAAATGCTAATCTATATGCAGGTGGAGGTGGTAGATGGTGGTATCCTGACCTCCCGCCGTCATCTGAATGTGAGGGGTAAGAGTGCCACCCTCCCTGCCATTACTGATAAGGACTGGCTGGACCTGGAGTTTGGGGTGGAGGTGGGAGTGGACTACTATGCACTGTCATTTGTCAAGGTAGGGTGGATGGGTGGACATGTGCTTTTTTTGGGGGGGGGGGGGGAGGGAGTGTGCTGTGGTGCATTTGGGAGCTGGAACGGGGGCTACTGTGCACTGTCCTCTGTAATGTAAGGGTCGATAGGGTGGGCTTAATGTGGTGGGGAGCGGGGGGGGGGGGGGGCATGGTGTGTGTGGCTCCGCTGGGGAGGAAGAGGGGACGTGTCTGGGGTAGATAAGGGGTGGGGATGTGGGCACTGTCATTTGTGAAGGTAGGGGTCAAAGGGATGGAGGAGGTGGGGGGGGGGAGGGGGATAGGGAGAGGACAGTGGGGGGGGGGGAGCAGGGAACAAGGAGGGGGTGTGGGGTGTGGGGGAGGGAGGGAGGAGGGGGCTGGGGGGTTGTGGAAGGGGGAGGCGGGGGAAGGAGGGAGGAAAGGGAGAGGGGAGGGGAGGGGAAAGAATGGAAATGGGGCATGGAGTGCTGTGCATTGGTCTATTGATGGCCCATGTAACCTGCAACACATTGGTGTTATCCAGCTGGACAGATATGGTATGTCTGGGGACACGGCAGAGGGTGTAGATGCGCCATTTAAAACCATCCAGTGATGCAATGTGCAGCTTCACTCCACACATCCTTTGCTGCAATCAGATTGAGCAAAGCTACGTGGCTCAGTTACGTGTCCCCTATCGCCAGGTACGTTTCAGGGCTAGTATGAGGATACCTCTTAGTGGAAGCGCTGCTAACGCCAGGGGCACTGTAGAACAGTTGTTTCCAGCCTGTACATATCGTCTGGGGCCGGGCTCCTCCTGTTGTCACAAGTAGTGCACCGTCGATAAGCGACCAGGCAGGGTGGGGAAATAATAACAACAATGATAATGATAATAATGACTAATATCAGTGTCAGTGGCAGTCAGAATGGTACAAGGCAGTTGGGGTTGTATGCTTGTCATTCATTCATCAGAATGAGGTGCTTCATATGTCTCGGTCAATCAGCACAACAGCATACAGATCTGGTCTTGTTGAGCTTTCCACTGGGGCGCGAGAGGAACGTAACGAGAGAGAGAGAGAGAGGGTTATAGCTTTTAAACTTGTGTGCCTGGCTCTCAGGGCAGGGATTCCAGCCCTCCCCCCTTTTCCCCGCCTCCCATCCCCCCGCTAAACTCTTCCCCGCCACTTGAGCCCCAGCGTTAATCCCGCCCCCACCCCTCCTGTGTTTTCTGCAGGATGCCAAAGTGATATATGAGGTCAAACGTTGGCTCATGCAGAAGGGGAGTAAGGTGAAGGTTCTGGCTAAGATTGAGAGCGCTGATAGGTGAGCAAGAGGGGGAAATATGGAGGGGGGGGGGGGGGGGCGAGTGATTTTGAAGAAGGGGCTGATGGGTGGGTGGAGGTGGGGGCCGAGAGGTGGTGGAGGAGGAGGGGGATGGGTGGGAGGAGGCGGGGGAGGGAGGGGCTAGCAGTGGAAGGGGCCAGGTGATAGGACGCGCTCTGAATGCAGGGAGCACTCAGGTAGGAGGCCTGGTGCAGAAGGGGAATGAAATGAAGGTCAAGGTGCTGGCTGAGATTGAGAGCATTGATAAGTAAAGAACGTTGTGGGGCAGGGGGAGAGGTGGGGGGGGGGGGTATAGGGCGAAGCGTTTATTGTGGAGAAAGGAGATTTATGCACCTGCAGATGTACAGTTTTGCACTTGGGAGGGAGGGAAAGGAGTAGGAGGCTGATGTTGGAGTAAGGTGAAGGTGCTGGGTATGATTGAGAGCGCTGATAGGTGCGAAGGGGGTATGACCCGAAGCAGGATGAGGGAGGGGGCTAGGCAAGGGGGCGTTTGAAAGGGGAGGAAGAAGTCTGGAAGGTTACCAGAGGCCTGGCCCACCCATAATCACTTATTGTCACTTGTCGTCACTCCTTGTCACTCGCATTCTGATCTTGCAGTGTGAAGGCCCTGGATGACATCTTGGATGCCGTGGATGGTGCCATGGTAGCCAGAGGAGATCTGGGTGCAGAACTGCCGGTAGAGGATGTGCCTTTTTGGCAGAATCAGATAATCCAAGGTTGCAGGAAGAGGGGCAAGCCAGTGATTGTAGCTACTAATATGTTGGAGAGTATGATCGTCCACCCAGCGCCCACAAGAGCAGAGGTGAGGGGTTTAACTGATAAGGCGTCCTTGCCGGTGCCTCTATGGTTGAGAAGGCACACCAGCATATTGCAGTACTTCACCCTAAAAGGACTCTGAACAGTTGTTGGACAGGCTCGCTGGGATGCAACTGGGCCCGGGCAGAGCGTTATAACTGTAACTTGGCACGTCTGTCCAGCAACGGGGATTCAAGTGTCTGGCCAGGCAGACAACAAAGGGATCTGGGGCTGCAGTGAGGGTGTACGCTCAACTGAAGGATTTCCTAGTAAGACTAGTAACTTTGCTGCTGCTGGTCTAGGTTTGTGCCCTAGCCATGACTGTACTTGACGGAGCAGATGCGTCTGTATCTGTCTTGCTTATGTGATGTATGACACAACCTTACGGCATCTTGCAGCGAGGCAGTCTAGAAGAACTTCTTGCTGAGTCTGCTGCTGCTGCCTGTGCTCCAGGTTAGTGACATTGCAATAGCAGTGCGTGAAGGCGCAGATGCAGTGATGCTCTCAGGGGAGACAGCATATGGCCGCTTCCCAATCAAGGCACTATCAGTACAGAGCCAAGTGGCCCTCAGGACAGAGGCATCCATGAATCGGTACCAGGTGGGGAGGGTTTTGTCGGGTTTGGAGCACTTTCAGTCACTATGTTCTGTACTAAGACTGCTGGCTGTCTTTTTGGCCTTGTCTCATTGGCCTCGTTGGCCTTGTCTCGTTGTCTCGTTGGCCTTGTCTCAGGGGTGGATACGGCTATTTGAACCTGGAGTGCATGCCCTAGCCCTTGAACCATTGCTACCTTGCATGCGTGTCCAGAGAGGCTGAAAGCCAGTTTCTGGAAGCAGATTCCACATACAAGTGAAGTAATGTTGTTGTGCTTCCTACAGGGCCTTGTATGCTTGTGCAAAGGTGCAGGTGGAGAACATGTCAGGTATGGCATAGACGTGTGCGTCCAGCTCTGGAGTAGTGTGTAAGCATAAAGGGCTTGCCGCATACCTAGTACGGTATTGTAAGCAGAGTGTATTGCCCCTTCTTCCGCCAATCAATACCTTCGTATCTTCCTTAAAGTTGTTGAGGCCAAAAAGCAATTACAATGTACTCTTGAGTTCATGCTCTGGTCCTGTGTACTTCTGCTATAGGGTACCAGGCGGTACGGCAGCGAAGAGGCTCCTCCAATAGACTGGATCGTACCTCCTACAAGGCGTGCTACTGCCAACACAGATGCAGCTCTGTCTGAGATGTTTGCGTACCATGCCACCACGATGGCCAACACAGTGCATGCCCCCTTGATGGTGTTCAGCAGACAAGGGAACATGCCGGCGCTGCTGAGTCATTATCGGCCAGACTACCCAGTCTTGGCTTTTACAGGTAGGACTATGTTGCAGATGTGCACAAGATAAGGGTGGGTGGGGAGGTAGGCTTTTGGAAGGAGTGGGGCTGGGGGATGTCAAGATCGTGTGCAAGAGGGGACACAGCTGCTTGCGTGCACTGGCAAGCGCTGGCTCTCCACCTTGTTGATGATCAGGCTCAGCCAATGGGAATGTGTCCCTGACAGTGTGTCACACTATGTCAGAGATATCACAGCTGTTTGTGAGGGGCATTTGTGATGCCCAGGGCCTGCTTTGGCCCTAACCAGTGAATGGGCCAGTGGCATGTGTAAAGTAGCAGGGCATCGTGCTCATTTGGGTTTGCCAAACTTGTTTGGTGTGTTGCTGTGTGTGCCTACCACCGATGATGGTACTGCACCTGCCAGGCTGCTACTCTCAGAAGTGGTTGGTGCCTCTTTAGGACCATCATCAACACCCTAGCGGCTGAACATCTTGAACCGTCTTTCAGCTACACAGCTGCAGCTGCTTCAGTTGCTGCTGTGCTCACTCCTGCAGCAATCAAACTGGTATAACCTCTGGGCATATGTTGTCTAGGCATATGTTGTCATACATGCCGAAGACCAACCCGTATTCTGTTCCACCTCGCTGCTTTTGTGACAGCTTGATGTGCGGAGCCTATGGCACTTTTTGCTATGGCATAGCCTGAGATGTAATAAGAATATAACCTCTGGGCCTGCTGCCACTGCTGCTACCGCTGCTGCTGCAGACAACGACCAAGTTCAGCGGCACTTGGCCCTTTATCATGGCGTGGTGTCCTTCTGCATGCCATTTGAAGAAACTGCTGAAGAGACCTTTGATGCTGCTCTGAGGCTTCTGGTGACCAAGGGTTACCTCACCAAAGGGAGGCAAGTGGCTATTGTACAAAGCGGGAGGAAGCCCATCTGGAGGAGTGCATCAACACATATCATTCAGGTGAGAAAAGCTGCCTTGCGTCATAGACATACCGTACTCCTTCTATTGCTGGGTAAGAATAGGAACAAAACCATATAGGTATGGTAGGGTGGCCAGATTTTGGAACAGTTTTTGTCATCATAAGGGCTGCCTAGATTGGGGTGTGTGTTCTTGATCTGTTGAGAGCTCGTGGGAGCCCCTAGTCCTTTTCAATTGTGAGGGGGGCCTTCACTGTGGTAGAAAGCACTGCTAGGCTGGCCTTGGAGGTCAAGAGGTCAGGAGCATAGGGCCCTTCCTGCTGGGCTGCCCCTGGTTTGGATAGGATCTGCTGATGATATTGGTCCAGGAAATGGGGCCCCAGAGCTACTGTACCCTAGGCATATGTGCTGAACAGACGGTCCCAACGAGCAGCACTGTGGCTGGTTTTGAACCCCTGCAGCAAGTTCTCAAAGTTCTTTTGTGGAGGTTTGGAGGTGCTTGGTTGGTTGCCGCCCTTGCTTCCAAGCAGCAAACACAAGGAAGAGTTCACATTTTGGACTGGTGAGATTATGCAAGAATGTGTGGCTGACAAAGTAATGTTCTGTGTAAATATTTCCATGCAGGTCCGGCGGGTGGAGAAGAAGCACCTGCCAGAGAGCAGTATGGACTCATCTGAGGAGTGATGCCTCCCTGCCAGGTTAAGGTGGAGTCGTGCATGTACCTGTATATCTATATGCCTGGTTTGTTCTGTAGTATCATGTGCAGTCTGTACAATAGCATGTTTGTTATAGCTGTCCTTGCGCCGGGTTCTGTAATAAGGTTGAGCTTTGCTGCATACCCTATTTACATATGTAATCTGTACATCAGCCAATGAGCCATCCGGAGCACTCTATAGCGGGCCATCCAGCACAACGGTGCCAGACAGTATTCGCGTCTGCTTCTAGGCTGCTCAATTCCTGGATCTGTCTATCAGAGGCCCCTCTCTGCATATTCAGATAGTGTCAAAGAGAGCTCCTTCCTGCCCCAACCAGCAGTGCCGGGCCCTTCTGCCTCATACCTCAGCAGCAGTGTCCTGGCCCCTCCTATATAGCCTCTTGACGGTAGCCCTATTGCGAAACGGCCTCACAGAGATGCAAATCTAGGATCCACGCTCGCCTGATTAGCTTAACTGGCCTTCATGCGATATTATCAGCTGCAGGAGCACATGCAGAATGTTAAGCACATCAGAGGCTCAGAGCGACCCCTTCTCGATCGAGGATGCCGAAGCATATGTGAGTGCCATTCACTTGTTCCTAAGCCTCTGAATGATAAACTATAAAGCTTTTCGAAAGCAGCACGCAGGTTCTGATGGCTTCAGGGCATGAGTACTAAGGGCCAGGCAGGCACAAGCGAGAGCAGCTTCAAGGTGAGATGTAAGCTTGGGGCTGCTTTTCTTTTAATGTGGTGATCACCTTAAGAGTAGCATCGGGCTGTGGCACTACTCGTAGTGCACACCTGCTCTAGTTACGACAGGTCAACCTCGGGTCATCCACGACAGCTTTGTAAAGCTGCACATGTTAGGCCAATTGCAGCGATTATCTGTACAACAAAGGCCTACTACATCTTATAGCCCTTGGTTCTCTCGGGGATGTGATCGAGCACGAACAGGAGTGCAGATGTTACGTATGCCTGTGAGCTATTACGCCATTACGAAACAAGCTATGTACACACAGCTTTGATGTATGAAACCACAATCATAGCGAATACGGAAGTACCCTAAGCCGATGCACATGTAGATCAGCGACTCACCGGCAGACACCATGCGGATGTGCCGACCGCAGGCTAGGATTGTATCTTTGGGTTGCGCAATTTGTGCAGCCCTCATCGTGTTTAAGTCCGCAGCAGATGGTCAAAGCTTGGCTACTGTTTCTTCTCCAGCGTACCCATGCACAGCCGACGGGGAATTCTTTGACACCTCGGCCTTGAAGTGCAGCCACTGTGATGAGGTGGGACTCAATTCCAAGCACAAACCAGCTGCATTTTCGGTGGACTTACCAGCCTACACCACGGCAACTGCAGGCAAAGGGCTACTTCCCATCACCAGATGGGCTGCAGTGCGCCTACTGCTCCACAGAACCTGGCAGTGACAGTTATGTAAAAGAAGGGCTCTCAGCATCCAGCACATGGGTTGCAGCCTCCTTCGCATCAGGCTCATGCAGCTGCCCCGATATCTCGAAGACAGTACTGAGCTATATCAGCGAATATGGCATGCTGTTTGCAAGGTGCATCAGCTGTGCAAATGGCACCAAACCAGATGCTGGCGTGGGATCCTGTACAGCCAACACAACCTTGGTTGAGTCGCCCGAGCTGGATCTGAAGTATTCCTTGAGGGCACTCAATGCAATGGGCGCTGGAATTGTTGAAACCACAGCAACACAGGTCAGCTCTAGTGAATGCTATCAAGGGCACTGACTAGCAAGATGCAGCAACAAGCATCTGCTTGGCTGGCAGGAGCGTGACACAAGCAGCACTTGCAAGCTGATGGAGCTCAAGCTCGTCATGAAGCAGATGTTCTGCAGCCTGCAGCCGGTTAGAACTGCGCTAGGGCTCCTTGAGGAAGCCCAACACCTGTCTGGCCAGTGTATGGGTAAAAGACCAGCTGCAGAAGCAGAGTTGTCACTTTATGCAATAGCAGCAAGCACCAGCCCAGCAATGTCTACAGCATATGCAGCAGCCAGTTTGGAGTTGGGAGCACACTATGTTTTGTATAGCTGATCATCCAGAGTACACGCTCTTCAGGTTTGAGCCAACAGCAATAGAAGTTTTCATGTAACATTGATTGTGCTGTTGCAGGCAGTAATTCAAGGTGTCCAAGAGGCTTCAGGGGTGTCCAGGGCCCTAACAATCACAGAATCAGCTCCCCTTGTCACCTACCTTGGGCCAGCCATCCGATCCTGCATGGATGCTGCAAACGTCCAGGGGTGTAATGCTCTAGCCAACCTGTGTGCTCTGCAGTTGTACAGCACGTAAGCGGGCTTCTAGTGAATACTCTGCACCATGTGCTATGGCAAAGCTGATGGTGCCTGCTTTGTACACTGCAACTTGGTGTCCAGTGCTGTACTTTAGATCTCGCTTTCTGGCAACATGTGGCCTAGTGTAAGCTTCGACTGCATCCACTGAGCAGCCAAATGATTTAAACTGGCCGCTTCAAGTGCATATGTGTAGCTCCTCGCTACTCCTGTAGGTGACACTATCAAGCATGCTGAGTTTCAGACGTGCACAGGATCATCTATTTAGTGCTGCAGTGCACAGTGAAGAGGCTTGTGCTCCGTAACTAACTGCCTCTACCTCCCAAGGGTATGAAAGCTGCTCGTCAAGCAGCAACTGCTTGCATGTCCTGCCTTGTGCCCTGCAGAGTAAGCTTCATGCAAATACAGCAGGTGGTGCACCAATGAGCATAGATTTTGAGTATAGGTATCTGCCAACAATACCTCTACTTAAAATCTATGCTCATTGGTGCACCACCTGCTGTATTTACATGAAGCTTACTCTACTGAAAACCCCCAAATTGCTCCCCCACAAAAACTGCAAACTCTCCTTCAGCAGGAGCTCCACATACGGACATGCTTTGCAGAGCAGGCAGTCCAAACAGTCCACGCTATAGCATATAACCTCCACTTTGCTGGCTCACAGCAAATTGCTGCTGGATGTAAAGCACGCTCATGCTGCAGGGTCTCTCGTTCCTGCAACACAGGTCTGCCTCAGCCTGCCAAGCATATGATGAGCTCCTCCTGAAGCAGCAAACCAGCAGTGGTGCTGTGGCGAAGCGTGGTGCTTCCAGCTCCTCATCTAGCCTGTCGCCAAGACCAGCTGGCTTAGGTCCCTTGCCATGGCTATACTACGAAGCTGGAAGTGATTACCTCACATCTACAGACGTAGACCTAAGGTATGCTTTGGTCCCTGCAGTGCACTCTAATGGTCTGGGAAGATTAAGCGGGTGTGTTCACATGTCAAGTTGGACGTTGCTTGCTCAAAGCGGGACGTCATACGGTCAACATGGTTTTGAGGCCGCATCAAACAGCTTGGACCAATGTCACAAGCAGAGTCCTCACCGTTACGTAAGAGAACCCCCATACCCCAATCCCTGCTGCGTCCATATCAGTGACATCCCTGCTTTGTGACTTTCAGCCAAGCTCCAACAGAGGCAGAGATGAAATGCTACATGTGGCCGTGTCCTACTACCATTCATAATCATGGCTAAGCTGTAGCCAGCAGAGCCATGATTTGCAGTAGTGAAGTGTTCATGGCAGGTGTCTATCATTCTGTATGTTGCAGCTCTGCTGCCTTGAGTGTACATCGCATAATCAGGGCATTCCGCGACCTTTTTCAAATGCTGCTATCATGGCAGCTTGAGGCGTAATTCCCATTGACCCCGTGCTTCCAGTAAACCTGGACGTACAATTGGGACATACACTGGACGGGTTATCCCACGGCCATGCACAATCTGGTGACATGGTCAAGCTGCTGAAACAGCACGTACTGTCTGTGCTGTGCATGTGCAGGGTGTCCTTCAGTCCATCGTCTTCTCCCTTGCGTTTTGTGCTGTCCATGTATGACCTTGATGGCACCTGGCTGGGGCTGAAGGACTGGACAGTGCAGCTGCAAACATGTGGTGCAAATGTAGATGAGGCCAGCCTCTGGACCAGGTAAGGGCGAAGTCAAGGAAGGCTTAGTTCAGCGTTCCCTCAGGCTTCAGGCTCCAGGAGGGTCTACTTGATAGTAAAGTCAACAAAGCTGTACAAACAATGGGTCCTGAAAAGGTTGCTGAGCTCCCAGTACATTCAGTCTCTAGTAATAGGCAAATTGAGCCCACTCTAACCTGGCCCTGTCGGGGATGGGTGTACACTGTTGCAACCAGATTTGCATGACTTTACACACAATAACCCTTGGGCATGGTAACGTGCTAAAGTTAAGCTAGCGAGGTGGCAAAGTTTCAGGCCTGCAGTCTGGATTGGGCACATTTCTTCTGTCATGATGCATGAACTAAAGCATTTCTGAGCCAGCCTCTTTACCTAAGCAAATGCAGTTGCCCACACAATTGCCCCAGAGGTGCTGATCCTCCTGCTCTGCTAATACGGTTACTTGTGCCAGCTAATCCTCTCTGCAGTACTTCATACCTCTTCCCAATGTGGTCTTTAAGTACAGCAACATACGATTGATCAGAGGTCACGAGCTGGAGCCCTGTCATGATTGATGCTATCATAGTAGTGCTCGGTCGCTGATCTGAGTGGCCATCTCTTGTCCTGCATTGCATCTGGAACAGCTTCGTCTTCTCGCTGACCCTCGTTTATTCCTATGCTGTGCTGTGGTTTTGGCAGGTTTGGTGTGGATTACCTGAATACCTGCACAGTCAAAAGCACTGACCTGGCAATCTTAGAGGCAGGCAGCCGGAACAGGAACGGGCCAAAATTCTTTGAGCCTTTCCTGCAGATTGAGGGCGGTGGCCTGTACCCTTTGCCTGTAAAAATCACCAATAAGCAAGACGGCAAAGGTGCTTCAGGAGCAGATGTGAGTGGCGCTCTTGGCAGAAGGCTCAAGTTGGTGAACACCTGCAAGGCTTGTTTGCTGGTTCGTGTGTTTGGCAGGCACCCACCTCCTCCTTTTGTTCTCTTATTGGCTAGGGGCAACCAATTAGTGTGAGCCTTTTCACAGCATGGACTGGCAGACCAACCAGGCTTGCTGGCTTGTACTTGTGGAATGCATTAAAGCATGCCAGGAATCACAGGAACAGACACAGGAGAGAAAGGCATTGCAACTTTAACTTGCACATTTTAGACATGAGCAGGTTTGCCAGCATACTACTCCAACCAACGGGACCCTTTGGCAGTCTTCTTGGCACAGGCCAGCGTACAGATGGCAGAAGTGTACAGCCTACATAACTACATCGGCTTTGCATTCCAGTGATCCTGTTATGTATTGGCTGGTGGTGCAGGTTGGACATGTACGCCGCTTCTTCTTCATCGATTCATCGCTGAGCACCAGTGATGGCAACAAACCTGCTGCCATCGTTTTCCAGAACAGCATGAGGATAGACATCACCATCAGAGAGGATGCGCGCGACATGATTTACCCGCCAGTGATCACCATCACGTAAGAGACTCCCAATGTATACCCTGGTCCCTGCTGCTTCTACATCAGGACCATCCCCTGCTATGTGACCTTCAGCCAGATTCCATGAGAAGTCAATGGTCCATATGGCGATGTCCTATTACCATTCATGACCAGTGCTAATTTGCTCTGTCTTACTACCATTCATGACCAGTGCTAATTTTTTACTCAGCAGAGCCATGATCTGTTGTAATGATGCTCTTGGGGTCTCTGAGGGACACCGGGGGGCTGATGCATGTATCCTTTGGGTTAATGGTCACATGTGCAGGGGCGCCTACAGCGAAAATGAAGGTGTCCAACACTAAGGACCAGTATACCTAGGTGTCCGCAAAGCTGACCCCATGACGGCAGTACTTACCCTCAGAATCCTTGATTGCAGGTACGGTGCCATGACCTACCCAACAGCTGCTGCAGCTGCTGTTACTTCCCCAGCCTCCTTCAGCGTCTCCTACCTCAACCCCCAGGCTCTCAATGGCAGCTTCTGGTATGCTTGGCAAACCATGCTGATTGTGGTGCTAATCCTCCTGGGAGGGCCTGTGTGGATATGGCGGGTGCTGCTGTACATGCGTCAGAGGTCAAACCAGCCCATGGACCTGGAGCTGCTGGTGTTTGGGTGCTTGGCTGCAGCAGATACCTTCTCGGCTGCACTCTGCTTTGTGCTCTTCTTGGTAAGCGCAGCTATGCCCTCAGGACTGTTAGATGCAAGGCATAAGTTTTGAGGCAAGCAGTGACCAGGGGCATGGTGTTGTGGAAGTTGTTCTCCTGCCTGGGCTGCAGCCTTGCATATTTGCAAGCCGAGCTGGCACACCTGTTTTTGCACGCAGACCACAATTTAAGGGACTACTAGTAGATCTGCAGCTGCTCGTGTTAAAGCCCAGAAGACTTGTGCGGTTGAGCTCCAATAAATGGAAGGCGCAGCCACACTGTAAATGATCATCCTTGTGATGCTGGTAAGGACCAAAGCATGCATGTTCACCTCTTCTTCCTGGCTGCAGGTGTCATTGTACTGGCTGGTGATGATCAAGTTGCAGGAGGCAGTACATGTCCTCATGTTGCCTGATGATCAGCTCTACAATTTCTGGGTGACTGTCATCCTTGCAATCGTGGGTCAGAGTGTGGCACTGCTGCAGATGCTATACCGTCAAGTGAAGTAAGCTGTCATAGCGTGATGATGCTCTCCCACCACTAGAGCTCCTGGCAGACATGTTGAGGCACGGTGAAGGGCCTCTGCTGCAAGACTATCAGACACCTACATGTGCCAACTAGTCAATACCTTTCACCTTTATGTTCTGCCTGATATACTGCAGCTGCTTCTGGACAAATTTTTTGAGACAAACGTACAGATGTCCGTAAGCACATTTGGCAACCCACAGAAGCCTGCTGCTAACATGCACCTGCCATCAGACAAAACGGGTACATATTAATGTAGACTTGTTGCTGATTCCTTGCAAGGAGCCCTAAGTAGTCCATTGAATCTACCATCCTGCATGTCGTGTAAAGTAACAAGCACCTCCTTAAGGGTTATGGTTCATCCATGGAATACGGCGTCGCCCTAAAGCATGTCTGATGTCTACTGTATGCAGTGTGGATGTCTTCTTTCTTGACTGGGAAAAGCCAAGGAAAATTCTTGCTAAGGGAGGCAGCAAAGAAGAGTGTGCACCAGTCAGCTGCTGGCGTTCCTTGTTGGTGGCAAATGAGTGGAATGAGCTGCAGATGCAACGCTTCACCTACCCTGCGTTCACCCTCATCTTTGTGGTGAGTGCTTTGTTGTTTGGTGCACAGGGCGTTTTGGAGGGCTATGCTGACCACTGGCCACCTGCAGTCTCCCGCCTGTTATGCTGTTGCTTGCAGACAGGATATACAAGACACTACACCTGTATATAAGGTCCAGGAAGGAGGGGACTAAAGGCCACACAAGTCTTCAATCTCCGTGTAATGTCACACTGGAGGCCAAGCCCAACTTTCTTTTACTATTATTATGTCTCTCAAGTGAGCTTGCTCGCATTAGGCCTCAAGTTCACCTTCTGCTGCTTTGCAGCACTGCTGCTTTGCAGCAACAGACAATGGGGTGTTCCAAGCATAAGCAGACTAAACAAATTGAGGGGGTTTGTCAATACAGGGGATTCCGCTAACTTTTGTCTGCTTACCTGCTTGCAGGTTTTCATGCTGGAAGGGGCGAACATGGAGGCAGCTGCTTATGTCAGCCCTGATGAGAAAGACTTCCAGCACCATGAAAACATCCGCCAAAGCATGCTCCTGCGCTTTGCAATAGCAGCCGTGTGGTTTTTCATTGTTGGGACCGCCCAGGTGAGCAGCAGCCTGGGTCTAAGCCACCTGGCTGTTTGTCGTCATCAGTCGGCATTGCTGCAGTGCAGATGGTTCAAAGAGGTCGCCCTGACAATGCATACTGGTGCAGCTGTCTCTCTCCAGTGGGAGCTGGAGATGTACTGTGTTTCTTTAGATCTATTAACCTTTGACTGCCTATCTGCAGGAGCTATGCATAGGTTATTCATCAGAGTTTTCGTGTGTGTATAGAATTTCTCATCATGTGGCATTGTCTTGTAAGTGCCCAACAATTTGCACTCATGAGCCTTATATGTTGCAGAAGGTGACTGATCCCCCAGTCTACTGCATGAATACATGCTGTCAAGTTCCAGCAGTATGCCATGTGATTTTCCGCAGCTTCCAAGTTTGCCAAGACAAGCGGGCGAAGTCCTGCCTACTTGAAATGCAATGAGTAACCTTGTCTTATATACGTTGTGCGTGCAGTGGCTTCTGCAAGTCCTGGTGGTGCAGCGGTTCATGAACAACCCTCTGACCCAGTACATTGACCTGCTGTTCCTGGCCAACACCAGTGCACTCATCATGGATGACAGGAACTGTGGCTATTATCTGCATGGGAGGAACCAGCTGCACCATACAGGTGACCAGGGGGATGATGTGCTGTCATATGATCTTACCAGATGGGTTATTGCCCTGCACATGAGGCTCAATTACAACACGGTGGTGGAATCAGTTTGCCAGAATAAGCTGCACCATGCAGATGACATTCATCATGCCAATGCCACAGGCCCCAGACCTTCAGCTGTTACAGCCAAATGCAAGCTAATACATCGTTATAGGAACAGTGGAAGCACATGTCACCCCGGTATGTTGGCTGTTGCAGATTCATCTGCTCATCAAAGTGGCTCATCAGGCACTAGGGCCACAGCTAGACCTGCTTGCAAGAGCCTTGGGCCTCCTATACCCCACCAGTGTACAAAATGATGTCCCCGTCCTACATGGGCAATCCTACGTTGGGTCTAAAATCAGCGTGGGGATTGATCCCACATAGGCGCCTGGGAGGCCGGTTTTAGCACCGTAACTTCATGCAAGCAATTGTGGGTGCTGTCTTTTACATGTCTTGCAGACACCACATTGTCTGAACTGAATGATGGGCTGCTCCGGGAGGAAGAAGGGTTAGTGGCCAATCGTGGCCTTGTCAGCACCTATGTTGGTGGAGGCCTCCTGGCAGGTGCTGCTGTGTTAAATGACAACCAGACCTTCTTGGCATATCTCACGCCAGAACTTCGGCGGCAGTATGACAGTATGGTGATCTCTCAAGTGGAGCAGGTGAGAGCTGCAAGCTGTGCAGGAACCATGTCCAAAGCAACACCTCCCGTAGAGGTTTCCCTTGCAGGAGCTGCGGACGAGCTACTTGTCAGCTGCAATGAAGGGCAGTGTCGGTCTTCTGCTTTGCTGGTGATGAGGCACATTGTATGCGCTCGGTGCAGCCTTAATCTAATACAGCTGGGGCTGAAGTAGCTGGTAGTAGGGTTTCTCAGTTGGTCAGCCAATCGTGGCAGCCTTCAGTCTGCTGCCTGCCAGTCTGGCCCAAGCATGGCACCATGTACGGAACATCTGTGCTCCACAAATGAGGTAGAGGCTTAAGCAGTCTATTGGGGCTTGCAAAGTGTTGCCCTGCACCCTCTTGCAGTACTTTAATCGGCTATGAAAAGCAGCCATAAAACACAGGAGTGTATGGTTAAGTGGCAATCCCCTGTGCACTTTAATTACTCCAGTACCATATTCTGAAAAGACTTCAGCACAGCTTCTTAAGCACAGCCCCTTGGCACGAGCTTGATCAGCTTGTTTATGAGCAGAATATGAAGAGAAGCAGGGGAAGAGGGGCTATGCTTGCGATGGCTCATGCAAGCAGACAGTACTAACAAACAGATTCAATCCGAACAAAGTTTAGAAGATTGAAGTGTAAATGTGTGGCTGTTTCTGCAGGCTGCCCAGGAGGAGCGCATGAAGAAAGGTGCCCTTACATCTGCCATGTTTGGCCCTCTACGGCCAAGGATCACTGCTATCTCTGCGGCTCAGATATTGGGGAACACCTTCAAGACCGCAATTGATGAGGTGGAACGGAATCACGCTACACAGGTAGGCCTAAGCTGCTGTGCCCAAATCAGCTGCCAGAAGTGTTTTGTATGTAAACCCAAAGAAGGGGGCCTGAGCGATTACTGACTCCGTCATAGGACTTGGGGTCGATACTTGGCACAGAGGTCAAGGAAAGGGCCAAGTTTACCTCCATACTGTAGACAAACATGAAGGTTCTATGGTGGTGGTGGGGGAAGAGGGGGGGTTGCAGGGGCTTTCATGTCCTATTCGAGGTTTCTTTTCTCCAAGTTTTAATAGGGCTAAATCGTAAACA
The DNA here is from genome assembly GCA_963556185.1 of Pseudopediastrum boryanum. Taxonomy (NCBI): domain Eukaryota; kingdom Viridiplantae; phylum Chlorophyta; class Chlorophyceae; order Sphaeropleales; family Hydrodictyaceae; genus Pseudopediastrum; species Pseudopediastrum boryanum. The sequence continues at coordinate 5,431,391 of OY744506.1, forward strand.
TATATGCTGATAAGCGCCAACAGTGGCATGTTAGGCACATATGCAATGCTTTGAAGTCTACTTTGTATAATTACCACACCAGAAGCGGCTTGGCAGCCCACCAGGTACTAGCACGTATTGTATGATCTCCAACAGTATGCCATGACTTGTGAGGAAGACCACTGTGCTAACCTGAAGCACCCCAACAGGCCATTGTTTGGCCCCAGCCATGAGGGAGACGGGGAAAAGGTTAGGGAGTGCCCGGGTTTTGGCTCATGTTAAGCCATAAACTCTAGACCAGTGAGTCTGCTCTGCAGTGGTGAAGCTTGCTGTCCTGGGGCATTTGGTCTGTAGCTTTACATAATTATAAAGAGGCTACGAAGCACTTTAGGACAGCCGGGGCATCTCAGATGGTAGTGGCTCAGGGAAGGGGGGCCTCCCTGATGGGGTTGAAGATATTATCCCCCACCCACCTGTTGCTATGTACTAAGAGTATGTTGGCGGTACATTGCATCGCTGAGAAAGGGCACTTGCAGGGTAGACGCAGAGGTACTGATTGAAGCAAAGGTTCGGTGTTTTGCCTGGAACAGGGCCAATGGGTGAGTATCCTTTATTGTAGCAGCTTTCAGGTTATTGCACAGTGCCAGGGCTGCCATTACATCGCGACTGAACTGCTTTGATGTCTCCTCCTGTTGGACTTATCCAGCCTGCACATTGCGTATGGAAGTCCCATGTTTGCGCTAAGTGCTATGCCTGTCAGCTGGGGCCTGGAGTGCTTTGACGTACCTTGTGAATATGTTGATGCTCAACTCCTGGTGACTCAAATGGCGGCATTCTTTTGATATGGCCAGGCTGCCGAGGTTGAGCTGTGATCAATGTCATATACGTCATTGTGCTGCTGTTTAAATCATAGACAACTGATTTCTGTTGGATGTCCTGTACGAGTTTGCATGCAGAACCAGCTTGCTTGGTGCCTGGCGCAACTTGGCCCCAGTTGAACAAGTCTCCACCTTCTATGCTGAGATGCAAACCATGGGAATTGCTGCTCACTGCAGGTTGTTGTCCCCACCTACTGGCAACGTGTGTTCTGCATGCCCCCAGAAGCTGCTGCTAACCGGTGCATCTTCATGCATGACTTTCACAACAGCTGGTCCAGTGTGCTGTACCTGGGCCAGGAGCTGCGGCTGTTTGTGTGGGAGGCGCTGTACTTCTGCTGCATATACATGAATGCAGGTGGGACAGGGGGACCTGGGGTGCTTGCTTGCAACCTTCTGTCAGACAATCAAAATGCAAGACCAACTATGCCATGGCCAGAAAACGCAGGCCATAAACAGAATGCTCCCTATTCCTTGCTTGCAGCCTTGCTAAGTAGCAACACCTCAATGGGGGGGAGCAAAAAGGACTCGTATCATAATTGGAACAGCAACGGCCGTGCAAGCAAAGGTGCATGAGGCTCGCAAACCTGTATGGGAAGTGTGAAGGGGTGCAAATCTTGCAAGAATGTGGAGGGCATGGCTGGGCTTAGTTTGTGGAGTGTGTGTGTGTGTTTGCCTGCGAAGGACCTGAGGTGCATTCGACACATTGATTAAGTGTCATTCCTCAGGCCGGCAACATGGGCGAACCCACACTTTGACCCGATCATACCACGTACGGCATGACCCTTCGAAAACCCGTGGAGTGGAGTGGAGCCCGTGGAGTGGAGCCCGTTGCATGGGTGTTCATGCGAGTTAGACACAGTTCGATGTTCTTGCAGCTCAGCAGCCAACCCGTCACATGATATGCAGCCATGCACTTGTTTGTCTATGTGTAGCTGGAGGCACAGGCAAAACGCGACCCAAAGCAGGGCTGCTCAAATGAGGAGGCGGCATAAATCAGTAGAGGCGCAGGCAGGCAGGCAATACATGGAACAGGACTCATAGAAAATCCTCACTCCAGGGTCTCTAGACTGGGAAAGGGTTGGCGCCCTTGGCAGAACTGGATGGGCAATGATCACTGCTGCCTTATTAAATCCTCAGAAGCATGGGTAGCCACTGTTACTCCGAGGACCAAGAACAATACAGAGTAAAAGAAAGCCCAAGACAATGGCTGGCTAAAATTTCTGCTACTGAAGGTTGAAGCAAGTTAATGTGTATTTCCTATCATGCGGGGGCATCCGTGACATGTTAGGCGCATGCAGTTTGCCACAGGTTCAAAAGCATGGGCAAGCGAAAGGAACAGCAGCTGGCATATGCTGATGCCCGCATGGGATCAATGCAATTACAGGTGGGTATGCTTGCTCTGCGCCTGTAAACATGGAGCAGCAGCTGACACTGTGAAGCTGCTAATTGCAGAATCCTTCTTGTACCCAGTACTGTATGCACTTGGAGTACTTTAAAAAAATAATCATCTTCTGTTTGTGCTACTTTGCAGGTGTCAATGCAACTACAGCTGGTATTATCACGTTTGTCACAGCCCTAATCCTGAAATGGCTAAGAGGGCACTTTGGCAAGGCCAACTTATCAAGGAAGACACTGGTTGATCAGCATTTCTTGATATGATATGGATTCAATTATGATGTGGATTCAGTGCATAGGCCGAGCAAGGATAAATCCTCAGCCTAGAATGGAGCTTGCGCACCGGCAGCTATGTTGTTCATGCTATCAATTCCTTTAACATGCTTCAAAGCTTGACATGACCCCTGGACAAGGTTGGATGGGAAGCCTATGGTCTGTTCCCAACCTCAAGGGCGTACCTTAGGCTGCAGTCTCTGCCCCTGCACATTGTCCTACATATACCCTTCAGTGATAGCAGTAGTATCTCACGACGTACGCGTCCCAGGCTTGTGCCACTGGCAGACACATGGACTGTGTTGAGCGGTCGCTAGTGTTCGGCATGGATTGGGCATAACTGATACCACTGCCACGCTCAACGGGAACGCACAGATGCATGTGATTATCAAATCCAGGACTGCTGCATCGTAATTCCGCGCACAGCCGTAATAAGCAGCCCCAGCTACTGTTTTCCTTGGGTGATTAGACGGGTTAACCATGGGCAGGCAACGTCGTACATATGTTACAAATTGGATGAAATGTCGCTAGATGCGAGTCTTTGTGAACAGGGCGCCTCACAAAGGAGGAGGACAAAGGCAATAGGGGCGAGCTTTGTCAAGGCTGGTTGCGGAGCGGCCACGTCGACGACTCCGATTCTTAGAGATCAGACCAGATCCAAGTGAGCGGGGTCGCATTGCCCTATCCCCTATCCAAGCCAAGTTGGAAGATGTATAACGGATTGGTCGCCCTCGTGTCCATCACCGCCCTGCTGCTCTTCACCTGGCCGCTCGTGTCGGTCAATCATCCATTCGCTCGCACAGCAACCGCCACAATGAAGGTGCAGGCTCTGTTCAAGAAGGCCGCTGCTGCCCCTAAGGCAGCCTCCAAGGCTGCCAAGAAGGCTGTTGTCAAGCCTTCCGGCTCCAAGACCACCAAGGGCTGGTTGGGTGGCTCCGGTGGTGCCCAGAGCTTGGACAAGTGGTACGGTGAGTACCATGGCTACCTGTCCTGCAGGACGAAGCGTTAGCGTCGCAGCCCAAGGGGTGCATTTACTTTGATTTAAACTGCGCAGCAGCTCCATCCGATACTTGTGCGCTTCAGCCAGTTTAACAAACCGGGTCAGATTATTGACGGCTAGTGAGGCCACAATCGAGATCGCGCGTCCTCCCATATTAAGTGCCAAATACAGGGCAGTATAGTATCGCAGCATCCACTAGCAGGTTTTTGTGCGGGCTTAGGCACTGCTAGGCACCGGCCTGATGTACCCCGTTTATTCTCGCAGGTCCCGACCGTGCTCTGTTCTTGCCCGGGGGTCTGCTTGACAGGTCCGACCTGCCCTCTTACCTTGATGGTACTCTGCCCGGAGAGTAAGTATTGTCCGCTTCCGTTGTAGCAACGGCTGGAGTAGCACGGATACAGCCATCCTGAGAACGGGATTGTTCAGCTCGTGGTAGATAGGCAGCCTTAGCCAGAGCAAGATGCACCCAGATGACAGCTCTGCTGTGCTTCGTGGCCTTTCTTGCTTTTGAGGGAAGTTGGAACTGAAATAGGACCTGGAGCAACTGTTGATAATCTCTTAAGGTTTTTATGTTGTACAACAGCTCTAAGTGCAAAGTTGTGCTGTCATCTAGCTCACATGTCACTTTGCCTTTGTGAGGCAATTGTACTTCTTAATGCTTATCCTAGGAGAGTTTTAGGTCTGTGGCGACACTAGCTTGTGTGCAACTACAAAATGTGCCGAACTCACTCGCTGACGGTTGCCCCCTACCTCCTCGCAGCTATGGCTACGATCCTCTGGGTCTGGGCAAGGACTCTGAGACCCTGGCCAAGTACCGCTCCAACGAGCTGATCCATGCTCGCTGGGCCATGCTTGCCGCTGCCGGCATCATCATCCCCGAGGGTCTCCAGGCAAACGGCGCTGACATCAAGGGCGGGACCTGGTTCGAGACCGGTGCTGAGATGTTGAACGGTGGCACCCTGAACTACTTCGCTGTGCCATGGGGCATTGTGAACAACCCCCTGCCTCTGTTTGCTGTGACCGCTGTGGAGGTTGCCCTGATGGGTGCTGTGGAGTTCTACCGCAGGAACGGCACTGGCCCTGCCGGCTACAGCCCAGGCGTGGGCAAGTTCGACAGCGGCAGTGAGTATCCTGTTCCTGAGTGCAGCGCAGTCTTGTATTAGCTATTCTAATGCAAAGAATCCCACTCCAATTTTGCACCTGTGGGGTAGCTGCTTTCAGTAAGCAGCATGTATAGAGCTGGGGTTTATGACAGCAGCTGTAAAGGGGAGACTACTCATTTTGACGATTTTGGGCCTAGCCATCATTACTGTCCATAGTAGATGCACAGGATGGATCGCTTTTATGGTAATCGTGCTTTTGGCTGCAGTGGTTTAGGCATAGCAGTCAGCAGGAAAACTGTCCTGGTCAACCTGGTAGAAACCTGAATTTCAAGATACCTTGGGCTGGCTGCAATGAACTTCACAGAAAGCTTGATTTCATTGTCTCATCAGAATTTTGGTCTGTTACCTTGCTTTGCAGTCTTCGATGGCCTTGACAGTTTGTACCCCGGTGGTCCCTTCGACCCTCTGGGCCTTGCTGACGATCCCGAGGTGTTCCAGGAGCTGCAGGTTAAGGAGATCAAGAACGGCCGTCTTGCCATGATCTCCGTCCTGGTGAGTAACTCCAGGGACTCGATGGGATGGGAGGCCAAACGGGTAATTAGGTGCCGCTTATGCAGCAGTTTGATTGAGCAGATGTGTATTTGAATCACTTCCTCTTGATGTCGTGCTTAGCTAGAATGCAGGAGCATCCCTCGTTAGTGGTGCATGCTGTTGGAGAAAGCGTGAAAGGCTGGAGTAGTGCCAGCACTAAATGTATCAGCATATCTCGCTTGCTGAGGGTGTTTTCAACCGTTCAACCTTCCGCAATGGCTGTATTGATCTCATGGCAGGTCTTTCCAGGCTTCCAGGACATTGCTCCAAATGCACCTCATGGTCAGGAAACCATTGCCTGACCACATCTTGTGTGTTGGTGCTTGCAGGGCTTCGCTGTGCAGAGCTATGTGACCGGTGAGGGCCCATATGCCAACTGGAGCAAGCACGTGGCTGATCCTTTCGGCTACAACCTGCTGACTGTGCTGGGTGCTGAGGAGCGCACACCCACCCTGTAAATCAACAACTGCTGAACTCTGCAGCTTTGGTTTACTTCAACATTGTCTGAGCTAGAGCAGCATCCCATGCCGAGGAACTAGTACTTTGCTTCTCTTTAGCATGGCTTGCAGCTTCAAAGCTTTTCCTACCAGTGCACATGGCTGTCGTGGGGAAGGTACCTGAGATTGGTATCTGACTGTTGCAAGGGTGTGCAGTTTTGGGTGGTAGGTTGCAGCGCTCCTGGAGCAGAAGGTGATAGTGCTTGATGCTAAGGAGTGCAGCAGTTTTGGTGGGTTCGGGTGCGAGGTCTCCTCCGTGCAGCGGCGGTTTAGCAGCAGGAGTATTAACAACCTTGTGGATGGTATGGATTGTTACCAGCAGTTAGCGATGCAGCTTGGTCTGTGTTGAATACATGTGTGCTACTGGTGATAGGCTTGTGCTGCCTTTGTCATTGTAGTGAAGCTGTGTAACCTGGCGGAAGTATGCAATCTTCATTTAGCATACGAGAATGGGTTACCATGGTGGAAGCGACCGGTGTCGGGAACTTTGTGCTGGAGCTTCGGGCTTGACGATCAAGCCTTCAAGCATACGTCGGATCGATACCTGCGGGTGGACAAGGCTGAATATAGTGAGCCGTACTAGTATGTTAGTACTGCAAAGTATATGCGGCTGGCCTCACGCTGTTGTCACCGCGTGTCTGCCACTGAAGCGACTGCCATCACTACGAGTACTCGGTCGGCACTACTCTCTGTCTAGGCTCTTGCCCCTGCCCTCATTGTAAACTACATCAAAGCATTCTATGGGGTCCCATCCACTCTACCGAGACAGGCTTGAAATAAGCCCTACAGTTAACACAACGGATCTCCAACTCATCGGGACGAGACATTTTGACCATAAATCCGGGCGATCGTCCGGACACTTCACATCTTAATGCCAGCAAGGGGCAACGAGGGAATGCGCCGTAAGAGGTAAAGATAGAAGACACTCGGAAGTGTAGGGCATGACTCGCAATCCGGCCATTGCTCGAAATCCTCAATGTCAGCTGCACGAGACAATACCCATACGCCCTCCTCCTGCACAACACGATACCACTACTGATACCCAGACGCCCTTCTGCTGCAACACTCAACAACTGCAATCCTGCACTAAACAAACTTGTGTCGTTATAGAGTGAGCCAGTGCATGGGCAGTGCGAGAGCGCTGAAGCATGCATCTCCCGCACTGTCCACACAAGCAAAGGTTCACAGCTGTAAAGCTTTATCGGCTTGTAAAGCATGTCTTCTGCATATGTACATGCAGTGCATAAAAACCTACATCCTGCATAGCACATACAGTCAAGTTCAGTTTCTGGCAATCACCCAAGTGGCTGCTTTATGCATGCAGCACACGCTCATTTCAAAATGCAGAGCGTTGCTCCTGCCTGTACACCATGTTCAAAAATTTCAGTGCTAAACTGCTGGAAACATCAACAATGCCGCTCACCCCCACACACCCTGGTCCGTCACAGCCCCACACACCACGGCCTCTGCCTTCCTCTTCACCACCATCAGGCAGCAAATAATGCAGAAACCTCCTGTCATCTATGCTCATACACTCATGAAAGAAGTGATGCTAAACTCACTGTCCACACACACTGGCGCTGCAAGGCTGCAAAGCGGTGCACGTATTCATTTCATACATACATGAACTCATTGTGCGACAAGGCATTCTCCGCCCCCCGTTTGTCCTCCTCCTCCTGCTTCTCCCGCTCCTTCCTTGCCTCATACACATGATCATCCGTAGGCAGCTCGTGTCTGCAGATAGGGCAGCTATTCTGCTGTTGCAACCATGGCGCCAAGCAAGGTATATGATATACATGCTGGCATGGAAGCTTCTGCACCTCGTCCCCCACTGCAAAATCCTCAGTGCAGACAGGGCAGTTAGCTCCAGGGCCCATGGTTTTCAGCTGTTCTTCGTCCAGAAGAACCCGGGGGAGAGATGCAACCACCTTCTTGGAAGCTGGTGGTCTGCTGCTGTGGCTTGGACCAGCTTGGCTGGTGAGCTCTTCAGCCATCCTGCAGTTTAAAACCAACGGATACACATGTTAATGTTGTACTGTGCGTACCTGCCCCTTGGCTGTACAGACATATGGGGAGTAGGTTTCTACGAGAACAAGAACTCCCAGGACAATCACAGCAAGGCAGCAAGAGTAGACCATGCCTGCTTGGGAAGAATTGTCGTCACCATGCTTGCTTGTAGACTTTTTCAACCCCGATACACTCCCCTCAACCCCGATACACTCCCCCCAATCCTAATAAATATCACATGCATTCAGGGTGGCTTGCAAACAAAGTGCAGCTGACTGCAGCTGAATATACAGCCACTGAAACCAGACTCTTCACACGAATCTCCCCGCATCCGAGAACATCTCAGCCTGCAAGCATCCCAGCATCTAAAGACTGCTGCGTCGGCATAATGTGAAGCGCTCTTGCCCTAGCCCCGTCTCACCTTGCTAACATATCCATCAGCTGTTCCTCATCCATTGCACCTCCAGCTCCCCCCCTCCCAGCCAGCTGCATCAAAACATCTCTCATATCACCAGGCAGTGCACCCTCAGGCATCTCCACAGGTGGTGCAGAAGGATCCACATCAGCAGCTGCTGCTTCGTTTGCCTCCTGCCCAGCTTCGCTTTCAGCTGATCCTGTGCCTGCTGCTGTTGCTGCTACTGGAGCTGGTGTTGGCCACATTGGCCTTGGAGGCTCGTCCAACACAAGTCCAGCATCACTGAGATGACTACGGGCTGCCTGTAACATTGGATGACAGTAGGAGCAAGCATGGCCTGGCTAAGAAGCTCCCTGGATTTGTCTGTTAATGCACAATCGAGAGGCCAGAAAACAAGAATGGGTGGCCGCAAGGGGGTCAAGAGGTAACATGAAGCCGCAGCCGCACACCATACAAGACGTGCCTCACATCCATGAGCAGTGGCTGCAGCAGTAAGCACCTAGACCCATGCAGCAGCATTCACAAGGTGATGGGTTGGACACCCCTGTGTCGCAACTCCTTCACAATGGTGAATGAACGTTAACTGACAATTTGCGCCTGAGCAGGGCCTGAAACAATGTCTCGGCAAGTCTGTAAGAGCAATATCACTACCGTAATAAAGACAGCGATGTTACTGCAACAACAATATGTGTGTAACAGCACGAACCTTGGTACAGGCAACATTTTTGAAGTCAAGCTGCTTCCAGCCCTGCCTCACATGCAAACATGAAGATGCTAACAGGTGCTGCCAATGACTTCCCTTCCTCACAGCTAGCTTAACAGCAGTGGCAGGCACATACATGAGATGAACACTGCACAGCTTTCGGGCCGTGCAGAGGCAGCGGCATGACTCTAACCAGTTTGTTAGTATGTGGACAGCAGATAACGAGACCGCTAGAGTGCCAAGGCTGCCAGACAATACAAGACACCACACACATACCTGCGGGGGTGGCAAGCCCAACAGCAGCTCGCCAAGAGTGGGCTCCCTGGGAGGAGGCTCCTCCTCTGATGCATCATGTGTGAAGTGTTGTGCATCTGCTAGGTACCCTTGCAGCTTCTGTCTCTGGAGAGCATCCCATCCCTGAAGCTCCTGTCAGCATCATGCCAAGACATGGTTCCTTCAGATCAGAAGACTGAGAACTTTTTTGCTAGACATGCAAGCCACAAGAAAGAAGCAGGCTGGTCTAATGAACTGCATGAATCCAGGCACATTCACTTACCAAAAACATGCAAGATTTAGGCAGGCCATGCCCCTGCAAACCTGTGCATGGAGTGCCTTTGAACCTGCAAACATGTGCATGAATATCCTGAGCGACTACTGCCCGTGCTTACAGAAACTGGCACAAATGCCTGGGTGCCAGGCACTTCCTTTGACAGAGTTCCTGGCTCTACCAGTAGTAAGGGGTTGCAGCTGCCGTGCTCCAACGCGCTTGAGAGTCAAGACCTTGACCAAACCAGCACGTCAACTAGAGCCCTCAGGCCCATAAGGTGAATTGTTGCTGCTGTGACAGGAAAACCCAGCTTCTGGACTATCACACGGTGAATTGCTTACCAGACAAGCTTCAAACAAGCTCCTGCCTTGCTGCCAGAACGAAATGTTGCTGTACCTTGCTTTCAGAAGAGCATAACATCTACTGACCCTGCAACAAACAACCATAAATGCACTCCACTGCATAAGCGACGCAATCTGCACCTGCATACATATGCAGACCCTTACAATGGAATTAAATGCTGCAAGTCTGATCCTTCAGCCGTTGGGTGGCTTCTCGTAAGGGCAATAAGTTCCTGCAGAGCTCCTTCAAAGGTCCCCTTCTTTTCAAGCCGCTGCTTCATAGCGGCATACTCTGTCATTGTAATCCTCTTTCTTGCTGCCTCTCAAGATCCAGCCAGGCACTTTCAGAGATATCAGTACAGGTGTGTTACAGATGACCTTCCCATGGGGCGCATCACAGTCACACTGTGCACAAATGACATGTGATAGAAGCTGGTGGAGACTTCTCTGAGCCTTTATCGACTGCTTCAAGTGAAGGGCATGAGCCTGACGGACTCACTCACTAATTTAGAACAAGAAAATGCTTCGGAGCTACTCACCTAGGTGACGTAGTCACGCGCGCGTCGGTTGCCTCTGTCGACACAGTGTCGATACTGAGCTGATCGAGGGCCTACAAGCATGACGTGGCTGGCACCCATACGGTACCGCCCTCCGTTGGAACGTGCTTCATACAGGACTTTGCCCCAAGGGAGAGCTTGAACCATCCGGACCTGAGCCTAAAGATAAATATCTGCATACAGATGAGTTCTAGCTGCAGTAAAACAATGGGGAGGGATCACTAAGCGGGGCTTGCCTGCTCTACGAAGCAGGCACCAGCCTCACCTGCCTGACCGAAGTGTCCAGGCCAATTTTATTCCTGATGGAGCTTCAGGCAGGGCCACCATGGCAGGACGTGTATTCATCCATTGGCACGTTAGGAGAGCTATTAGACTGCTGCTTGACTGTGCTGGATGACGGGGTCGGGGAAAGGGTGCGCGCCACTGCCGCAGCTTGCTGACGGGATCCGTTACGGCCTTTTGTTGACCTTGCTCTTGGCATTTCTTTCATTACTAGGTGATTTCGTCTACTACCAAGAAAAAGCTTTCTGCACGAGCTGTACAAGGCCTTCATAATGGAAAGGACCTAATCAAAGTAAGCAGTAAATACCTGCGTACTTCTGCGGATGTCGACGCCTTGTCTCCGAAAGCGCGTGCCCGATGTAGATAGATGAACAGGCATGCGGCAATCTCTTGAGCAAATCCATATGGCAAGGCGAATTGCTAACTTTAAGCATTCGTATACAGGAGCTCACCTCCCGTCTTCATCAAGTAGAAGCAGCAGCTGGTGATTGGGAGCAGAACGTCTTACAAGCGTCGCACAGGTATGATATGGCGTCTGGATAAAGCTTTTGTGCGGAAACGGTGCCCTGCACGATCCGGCATGGTAGCAAGCCTCTTTGATCTGCAGCTGAACCTGCCAGCACCGTTGTTGTGCCAAAGCTAATCCCAACTGCATTCCATCTTTGCAGCCACAAGCTGGTGCTATCCCAGCTGGAAGGGACCTCTAAGGAGCTGCAAGGCGCCTTGACCAAGTTGAGAGAAGCAGAGCTTGCAAGGCTATCAGCCAACCAACAGGTAGCTATACTCCGCCAGCAGCTACAGGCAGCTGAAGCAACAAACAAAGCTCTGCAAGCAACAATAGACAAACGGTGAGCTTCTTCAGCAAATTGAACCTTCCTGCAACCGCTGATATAGCAGCTGGTGGCCGTTTGGTGTGTGTACTGTACATTTGGAAGTCATGTCAACAAGCCAACCTGGGCCAGCATACGTGTTCCATGGTCCAAGCATGGACCTTTGGTATGCAGAGCACTTCTGTGTTTCTCGTTGAGCCCTGCATGTGGCTCATAGCACCCATGGACCTCTTGCTGCGCCCTTATTGATTGATTTGTCCTTCACCATTGATTTCTGGTCACACAGGGAGCAAGAGCTGGACGCAGCAGGCCATGGTAGACATGAGGCTGAAGCATTTGCTAGCCAGATTGAAGGGGAAGCAGCAGCCCTTAGAGCCATGGCAGCAGCAGCAGAGCAGCAGATGGCAGCTGCGGATGCAGGCAGGGCAGCAGCAGAGGAATCACTGGCCAAAGAAACGAGCACCAGAGAGAGGCATGAAGATGTAAGTTTGGGCCGCCACACCTGTCTTTATCAGAGCTGTGGTACATGGGATATGGCATGGCCTTTCTTCATTGCAGAATTGCATGCGCATATATCTGCAGATACTGAGCAGGGCAGTTTAAAGGGGTTGTGCACAACTCAATTTGCTGGGTTCAGATAAGAACGAGTGGGGAGAGCACGACAAGTCATAGCTGGAGACGGGTTGAACTGGGAGGCCAGTACAATTCAGATGCCATGGTGTCGTTGTAACCTTTGGACAGCAGCTGGGGATTAGGCCCTGTATCTGCTGTGCAATGACTGTTGCTGCACAAGTGGCTATTGCAGTTCCAAGCTGGTCTGCTCGTTCTGTTCCCTGCTGTGCAAGCCCCTAATACGCCCTTAATGGAAGTATCTTGCTTAAGACTGTAACAATCTTGGTTTTTGGCTTTTAATCTGCAGCTCCCTAATACGTGCTGCTTATGTTGACTTTGCTGCTACTGTAGGCTGTGGCGCGCTTGACTGCAGACAACCTGGAGTTCATGGCCAAGTTGCAAGAGGCTGAGGCAGAGCTGAGCCAGTTGCGGGGCATCACACAGGAGCTCAAGGAAGCAGTGCAAGAGCAGAAGGGACCTTGGTTTGAGGAGGTGAGGGATTGCAGCGGTGACAGACGCCAGAGGGAGCAGGTGTTATGTTGTATTGCGCACAAATGAGGCGCCCGTGTCTCAAGGGGTGCTGCAGCAGATGGCGCTAACAGCTGAGTGGACATGATGCATTTCGTGGGAGTGAAGCAGGAGACTTACAGGGAACAGTCTGGATAATAGTATCTTGGGCAGGGACAGACGTTTGTAAAGCACTGCCTACCGGATGGGGATATGGTATCCAGGAAGCTATGGAACCCGCGACGCGATTAAAGGCTTAAGCGGACAGCACTACAGTATCTGACGGTCACTGTGCATGGGTTAACATGAAATGCTGACAGGCTGTGTTGTGCCGGTTACTGTTGCTGCCCATGTAGGTGAAGAGAGGGGTGGAAGCTCGGGTAAAAGAATCGTTATCACGTGCTGAGTCGTTGGAGGCTGAGTTGGCAGCTCAGCAAGCAGCAAGCAAGGAGCGGCAGGAGGCCTTGGAAGCAGAGAAGGCGGGGCTGGAGGAGCAGCTTGGCCAAGTGCTCAGCCGGCAGCAGCAGCTGGCACTGGCATTGCAAGCAGCACAAGCAGCAGGTAGGGGGGCATGTCAAAAGCACTTTGTGGCCATCCAGATAGCTGTGCTGTCCTTAGCTTTTACTTATTTTTGGCAAGGTATTGCTTTGTGTTGTTCCCATGGGGACAGGGGGTCCTCCTGCGATGACGCAACTTCAGGTGGCCCTGTTTGGAGAACACCAGCAGCGAGGTCCTACTGGTTCACTGCTTGCCTGTCAACTAGGGACCGTCCAGATGGTTCCTGGGCGGATTGTGCATGGTTTGCTGTAATCACATGGGCAGCTGCGGTCAGGGCATGTGTGTGACTGCAAATGTGGTACACACAACCAGGCCTCAGCTCTGCAGTGCTTGAAGATGTTCCTGGAGTATGCATGGGGCCTATGGCACTTGTCGCTATGGGCTTCATGGATTGTATTCATAATATGCATGCATTTAGTACATCAGTGAGCTGTTTAGAACTTTCATCCCTAGTCAGAAGGTTAGCATTTGGTTCTGCCCTGTTGACACTGCTCGCTTGGTTCTTCCTGTGTCACAGAAAGCCACTCCAAGGAAGATGCAGAGAGGGCTCAAGTGCTGGCAGCTCAGCAGGCAGCAAAGGCAGCAGACCATGCTGCAGATGCTCGTTCCATGCAGGAGACCATGCGCAACATGCGAGTGGAGTGCAATGAGCGCTGGGTAAGTATATGGGGCCAGTATTTTGATTGTTGCTCCAGTGGGATTTATCATATGGCCGCAGGAAGCTATCTGCTCTCCATGCAGCCATGTTGTGACGGGAAAAAGTGACAAGATGCGGTTGTCAGCGGGCATTGGACCGGAGGTGTAGTTTGTGGCTCCAGCTTGCGCTCATGTGCTGCTTTTGCAGCTCCTTGGCAGAGTCGAGGTGATGGCCCTCTCGTACATGTTCGCCTGACTGAGGTCCTGCTTCTGAGAGCAGTAATGTCTCGTTTGTCAAAATGGCATGATCTCAGCCTGTGATCAAACACATGGCGGTTTTGTTGTTTGTCTCTCTGTGCAGCTGTCACAGCAAGAGGCGTTGGGCAAGGTGTCTGGTCTGGAGGAGACTGTGGCACAGCTAAGGCTTGAGGTGGATCAGCTACATGAGCAGCTGCAGGAGCGCAAGGATGATCTTGTCACCCAGCGCGCAGTGAACCAGCAGCTCATGCTAAAGAAGGAGGAAGTTGAGTGGCAACTCATGGCAGCTCTGGCAAAGGTACGTGGTAGGTGCAGTGGCTGGATTGCTTTCTATGGTGGGCCTGCCCTGGATGGTCATAAGGGATTGGCAAAAAATTGATGGAGAGAATGATGTGGTTGTATCTCCTTCTGTGAAAACCCTGGGGGGTAGTTGGCATGTTGTGTTGTGTGCAAAGCTGGTCTGCATGCGTGAGCTGGTCGGCAATTAATCAGTGTGATTGAGGGTACACGGAGGGTTGACGAGTGTGATTAAGAACAAAAAACATCGGATGTGCGGCAACAGTCACAGTGCAAACAAGGTGGTCATGTTGGTAAGTGGAAAGAGGATGCTTCTACTGGTGTCAATGTGGCCATGAGGCAAGGTGAGTCCAATTCTGTACTTTCTGGTAATGTTTCTGATGTCTGGGGGTGCCAGGGGTGCTGGTTTGCTCTCTCTGCATACTTGCATCGCATCTGCAGTAAGTAAGCTTGGCAGCAGCAATCAAGCTTGTGTTTTCTTCCTCCTTGCTGCTGCAGCTGGAGGCAGCTGGCCTGGGCAATGGGGAGTATCTCCCTCCTGGACTGAGCCTGCAGCTACTTGGCTCACTGCAAGTTGATAGGCAACATGACCCGGCGGTGCCCACCACTGGGCCATTATATGGTGGGCTTACCGCTCCATGTAGCGGCAGTGGTGGTGCAATGGCAGTGACTGGGCCAGCTGCACTGAGCTTTGCCTGCAACAGTCAATACCTCCCATTAGGGGCTGTGCACCTGCCAGGTAGCGGTATGCTACGGCAGCAACAGCAGCAGTCTGGGGGTTCTGGTGGGGGACTTATCCAAGGAGCTCCTGCTGGGGTGGTTGGGAGTGGGGTGGTGCAAGAGCGTGCAGGTGCAGGCCTGGGTGAAGCTATTGGGGATCAGCAGCAGCAGCAGCACATGCTTGATGCTGCGTTGACGCTGCTGAACCCTCAGGGGGCTGGGCCTATGGAGAGGGGGGCATCAGGCAGCAGCACTCACAGCCAAGATATGGTGGACGTCCCTGATACTGTCAAAGGCAGCAGGGGCAGTGCAGATGGCAGTCAAGCAGCTGCTGCTGCAGACATTGCAAAGAGCAGCAGGAGCAGTGCTGATGGCAGCCAAACAGCAGCAGTAGTTGCTGTTGAAAGTAGAGAGCGCCTGGGAGTGGGTGCTGGGGTAGGGGCGGATGGGTTGGGTAGTGGGGTTGTACAGCCAGCTGGAGCTGCAGCAGCAGGAGCAGCTGCTGCTGGTGGGGTGCCTGTGCTCAGGAGGTCACCTAGCAGCCGTAGCAACATGCAGAGCGTCTTCGCTGTATCACAGCTTGAAAGCGCCTTTGCAGCTGCTAACCTTCAGCAGCTGCAGCTACAGCCTCAAAGCAGTCTGGGGAAGGTGTTGCCTGCTACTGCGGGTGCGTTAGCAGGTAGGGCACGGGGAGGGAGTGTGAGCTGTAGCGGTTCTGTCCCTACGGCAAAGCTATCGAGTGATTTGCAGAACAGCCTACATATGCTGCCTGGCCTGCAAAATGCAAGCAGCTTGCCGGTTTCTGGTAGCCGGGGTTTTAGAGCTGCTGCTTCTGAGAACCCTCGGCTCTGCAGCTTCACGGACTTGTTCAGCCTACCGACGCTCAGCTGCAGCTTAGCTACCCTCCCAGCTGAGGCGATGATGCCAGGGGTTGGAGGGTGTGGGGGACCTTTCTCTCCAACCAACGTTATGACTCCTACCGGCGGCCTTATGGCCCCGTTTTCCCCGTTGCCTAGGGCATCAAGCATGGGCCTGAGGTCGACAGGATCTGTAGGGGCTGTGTTTCCAGAGTGCGCTACAGCTAGTGCTGTGACAGACCTCGAAATGTCTGTGGATCTGGGACGTGAGCTGGGACAGCTAGGGCCGACGTATTCAGCTTTAATGGTGCCTGTGTCTGCAGCTGTTGCTGGGGCCGGGGTTGGTGCCCTTGTTGCACGCAGCAGCAGTGGCGGCAGCAAGGGGAGCAGTAGCACCAACAGCAGTACTAGTGGAGGTGCTAGAGGGGGGTTGTCGCAGGGTTTGCTTTCTCTGGAGGTGAACAGGGCTGGCAGTGGTGTCGGGGGCAGTGGTGGAGTTGGCGCCGTCTGTACGGGAATGCACGTAGCGGGGGCTGCAGCAAGGGGTGGATTTGCTGCTGGTGGAGCAAAGAATGGTGATGGCGCACAGCAGTCAGACGTGGTGCCTGCTACCTGTGTGCAGCCTGGCAGCGTGGAGCAGGGTGGAGGGGTTTATGCAGCTGCTTATCAGGTAGTGCACCCGGTGCACGGCACTCCTGTGTATAGCGCTGGTAGCAGCCGCAACGGGAGCTACAGCAACCTGCAAGCTATGACTGTTCAAAGCTCACGCCTTAGCAACAGTAGCGGTGCAGGGGCGAAGCCGCCTGGCCATGGCCCAGCACACCAAGCCGGAGCTGCAACAGCAACTGCTGTCCCAGCTCCTCATCAGCGACGGCTAAGTGGGACGAGCCCTTTGCCAAGCCCCAATAGCAAAGGCATCTTACGACATGAGCGGCCACTTTCCCCAGGCTTGAAGAGTGTCAGGTTCTCCTTCGACGATGGAATCAACGAGGCTGCGTTATCGGATGTTCCCCTGAGCTCGCCGTCCAGTGCAGAAGGTGGTGTGAAGGGCAATCACGGTAGTGCTGGTGGGTCTGGGGTTGGTTTAAGAGCGGGTCTTGCTGGGGAGAAACCTTGGGAGCAGAGCTACCACGATGCAGAGGTACCAGGCCATCCCAGTATCAAAGCTGTGTATGGAGGGGATTATGGGGAGGATGGCGGGGTGTACGGAAGCAACAGTAGCAGCAGCAGCGGCGGCGGGAGCAGCTTGTATGGCAGCAGCGTGGGTGCTGCTGCTGCTCTTGCTGCTGGTGGTGGTTGCCGGAGTACGGTTGCTGCACAGCAGCAGCGCCAGCGGGTGAATGGGTGCTGGTACTCAGGTGGTGATGCTGACTCCTATCAAAGCCTGCAGGCAGGCAGTCCAGTGGACAGTGGCATGGGTGCAAGGGGTTTGGGAGGTAGGGCAACAGGGGGTAAGCCACCAGCAAAGCCTTTGGTGCCTTGGGGAAAAGGGGTGCATCCTGTGTTGGGTGCTATGTCGTTGCCGAAGCCAAGGGATAATGCCAATAACTCAACGGGATCTTAGAGTGTTACAGGGCATGAGGGTGGATGATAGAACATCATTGTAACAATAGAGAGCTATGTTTTGTTATGGCGGTTGGATAGTGCTGCAGGGGCCGGGAAGGGAAAGGTCACGTATCAGGATAACAAGAGGTACAGCAGTTTGCAAGCTGCTACGGTAGTATACACTGAGACGTTTTGTTGTTGTGAAGATTGACTGCAGGCTCGTACTGTTGTCTGATCAGGCGTACAGATGTGTGTTTGTGTGGTGATTCAGATGGTATGGACTATGGGGAGTTTTTGTTTGGTGCTGTGGAAGGCAATGTGGCATGCATTGTAAACTGAACAGTCATCGGTTGCCTGTGTCGCATCAGCATGTGCAGCTTCAAATGCACTTGCGTTGGGAAGATGAAGCAGGGGTCCTTTTTGTATACTACAGGCCCATGCTCAATGTTGCATGCCGTGTTTTAGTATGTGTACTTCTACCAGTGCGTCTGCTCCACTTGCAGCAGGAAGTCAGATTGTCTCCTGCTGCACTTTTGATGCAATGTCTATAGTTGAAGCTTGGATTGCACAATGAACCCAGATATGGAGTTGCTTGGCATTGGTGTGCCGTTCAGCACAGGTCCAGAAGCTGCCACTCGCAGAGCTAGTAAAGTTCTCCCAGAGTTTCCTACCTGTGTTAAGGTGTGTTTTGAATCACTCTATCTTGGGCTGTTACTGTTGGAAGACCGCAAATAAAGCATAATATGGCTGGTGTAAAGCCTCATTTTGGCGGGCGATACGACATTTTTGACGTGCATGCTCAGTTGGCAAGGGAGTGTCTTACCACTACGTTTCATGGATGCGCCTTAGTAGGAGTTCCGGTCCAGGAGTGGTGATACTGATAGCAAGGACCTTGTTTCAGGGTCTAAAATTGTTTCCTAGTACATGTAGCCGTAGAATATAGATGTATCATGCCGTGGTGATGGTTAGGAGTATTGCTGCATACCGCCGACTGTTGTTCATGGTTGTGTTTGGTCGTTTCGACCTAGCAGCCCTTTTGCGGCTGCCGCACCTTAAGTTTTGTTTTATGGTTATCATCCGGGTTGCTCTCCTGTGTCTGGAGGTTGAAGCTGCAGCGGGTGTTATGCTTGTCGCTCTTGCGGATGTTCCTCCTCAAGCGCTTGTTGGTCCGGTTGTGGTGTGCTGTGGCAGAAGTACGTCCAGAGAGGAGGGGTGCTTTTTAGTCAGCTGTCTTCTCTGTCTTGGCTGACAGAGAAGAGAGCGCTACTTCTTCTTGCTCCTCCCTCAAATAGAGCTTGAGGGAGGGGCGGGGCTGCTTTTTAGCGCTGTCCTTTCTGTCAGGGGAGACAGAGGAGCGCTGTCTTCTTTGATGTGCGTTTGGTCGTTTCGACTTAGCAGCCCTTTGCGGTTGCCGCACCTTAAATTTTTGTTTGTTTGTTTTGTACGATGACTTGTAGGCAGTGTCTGCAACCGGCCATGTGTGTTCTTCTCTCGGCCTTGGTCAAGTATGTGGCTGTGTGCGTTCGTGTTTGTTGGTCCTACAACCGATTTTGTGGTACTGTTGTGATGATTTACCAGACACCCTGCTCCTGGAAGGTCAGTATTTAGGTGGTGTGTTTGGTCGTTTCGACCTAGCAGCCCTTTGCGGTTGCCGCACCTTAAATTTTTGTTTGTTTGTTTGTTTTTATTTGGATATCTGTTATGCTGACTCAGACCATTGTGCTGATTTTTCTGATGAGGAATTGGTTGGGGTTTCCTAGAATAGCTGAGTGGATACATGTTTGGGTCTCAATCCTCCTGATTGGTGGTCTGAAATCCATTGTCTTTGGATCCATCTGATGCTGTGAGTTGGTCCGAGCTAGCAACCCTCTCGCACACCTTCATGTAAGTATTTTTTTCGTTGTTTTGCATGGGAACTTTGGCATGGTCCTAGCAGTGTATTTGAACTTTTGGTGACCATCAATTCATCTGCTTGCCTGCGCATTGTCCCAGAATGGCACTGAAAGACTTGCTGCCAAGGTTGTTCTGTTTTCTAGTTGGCAACATATCGAGTGAGTGTTGGTGGGCTGGTTGGTGCACTCGGGCCTCCCCCAGGGAAGAAAGTTGTCTAGCCGTGTTGTTGCCGGTACGATCCAGAGTCTGCATGAGAGTGCCTATAATGCGCCATCGCACACAGCAGACTGAGACCTCCGTCCGTGATGATGCGTTTCACGAGTAGGTCGGATCATAGCAGGAGACCTGAAGTTAGGCTCTCCAATTAGGATTACTCAGTACTGATATAGGCCGCCCTTCGTAGTCCTGCCGCTGGCAAAATCCGGATCCGTTGGCCGAGTGACTCCTCATGGTGCCTAAAGTGACCCTGCCCTGGTGGATTGGCCCAGAACGGAGCAGCTGGTCTAACGGAGCAGCTGGACTAAGCAGATGATCACTGGCACGTTCTGCTGCTTAATTTGCAAAAGTGAATTCCTCAGCGTGAATTCCTCAGCGACATATTACCTATGCTATTTGTGTTGCGAGGACATCACGGTGGTCCACATCCCCTTGCATTAAACCTCTCAGTTGACGTGTCGAATGCAAATTTATAATTAAACACGATGCATGTTGTGAGTGCTCGTCAAACTGCTCTGCCGCTCATAAGTGGGTACTCAATGACGGGTAGCTCGGTATACAATACCCGATACTCTCTCACAGCCCTGCTGGTACTAACTCTTTGCTTGTCAACAACGGCAATCGATTTAAAGTAAGTAATTGATCGTATTGTAACGGAGACAAGAGAGTCGCCCACTTAATCTGCCATCTTCCAGCTCAGGTGCACGTCATGCGCCTAGCTATATCTGCGATTAGTGTGCGGCTCAGCGCAAAGATGAAGGCTGTTACTCTCCGATTAAGGCCAGTGGTTGTTATTCGCATGCGTGCCAGTACTAACGGATATAGAGGTTACTTACATCATGCCAATGCAACCGCAATCATATCGGTCTATCATAGACATTTCTCACCACCGTTCAGTGCATCTACTAACTTCCATTTCTGCCTTCTCCTGTTCATTCGCAGGCGATGCGCAGGTTTCCTGCCAGGCAGCTGCCACATCAGGTCGCAGAAAATGGCCATGGTTTGCTCAGCCCAGCATCCAGTATACTGCCAATACCTTGGAGCCCCCATGTGGGGTCTAGGCTGTGCCCGATCACGGCTATGCGATGAGCTTTGTCAGAAGGCAGAACGCCTGGGGGGCACATGCACAGCCAGCAGCCAAAACTTGACAGCAACGGTGGAGTGTGACTCCATGCCGACCAGAGCGACTGTCCTGGGCAAGAATATCAAGTTCCCTTTTGCTTCATCTTATCGTGGAGCTGCCATTCACTGTCACCACAAGCTCTTGCTACAGATGGACCTACAGTAAATCTCATTGGGTGCCTGTATTATTCTTTGATTTCCCTACCCTGCCTGGCCTCTTGTCGGCGATGCACTACTGGTGAGCAAAGGAGGAGCTCAGGCAGGCAGAGGCTCAATGGCAGGCCTGATTCCAACTACAGCAACAGCTCATGGCTTTTCCTCTGGAAATGACTGCATGGTAGCGGACTCAGACGCCCCCCCAAATGAACCAGTGGGATCCAACGGCCATGTCCGTGGGTATGGCTGACAAAGACAGCTGTCTCTTTTGCATAATTGGTTGTGTTTGCAGTCTCCAAACTCTGATGTCTGCAAAGTCCCTCTGGCAGGGGCAGTCAGGCAGCTCTTATTAAACCCCCGCTGCAACAGGTTTCAATGAAAACATGGGGGTGTGCTTGGAGTAACGACCTAGGGAGGTTGGTTAGGTACAATTTCTTAGGCTTCCAATTGTGCTTGCAACAGCAAGACAAATAGGCTTGTACATGCAGCATGCAAGCAAACATACAGTTGCTGCATCATTGGGTATAAGGGGTGCATATTTAATCTGCCAAGCAAGCATTGCTTTTGCTGTTTATAGCTTCTGCATCAAGCTAGCATCATTAGTAGCTATGCATTAGACAATGTAGCAGGGACCCGCAAAGCATACAAAGGCGTCAGGCATAAATTGCCAGATGCTTATGATTTAACTAGGTTTCTAGCAAGCACATCTTGCCGGGAGGAGTAGGTTCTGAAACACATGAATCTCTCCCTATACCTTATCGCCTTAGACTGCCTGTTTTCTATGACAGATGCCATGCATTTGTTGACCTGGGTGGGTATTATGAAGGATCGGCATGACAATGAGTGTAACGCAGGCTGAATTGCATTGAAATGACAGCTGATGGGGGACCATGTGGGTATACAAGAGCAGCCGCAAGCAATTTGCTTGCATCCCTCATTATGTTCACACTACATGTGTGTAGGATATTGGGAGGGTATCAAGTATTTTGTGGGGCTGTGCTATTTGATTATTGCTTGCCTACTACAGGTAGGTTTGCAGCAAATGGTGGTACTCCCGAGGATATGTCCACCTATTGGGTGTACCCTGTGTCTAGGGTATGAAGATCTAAACCAGGCCTGGTAGGCTCTTGCGTGACTAACCAAGTGGGGGCGACGGTTATGCCAATGAATGACATGCCGTGGGGCGAGTGAAATAGCTTCTGTTAAATTCTGACCGTGCATAACAAATCCAAAAGTGGGAAGGAGGATATGGCTGTTGTGTCCCTGGGTGGCTGTGCAAAGTGACAAGCTGTTCGACAGTGGCTTGCACGAATCAGAGAGTGACAGTGTCTGCTGCCAAACCTAATGGTTCCATTGCAGAACAGCCCCTGTGAACGTCTGATATCCTGTTCAAAGAAGTGCCTGCAGCTTGTTGTGAAGCATGTTGTTGCTATATATCAGCAACATCAGCAGAATGGGCTGCTTACAAACAGCTATGTTGGTTGATGGGCAGGAACAATCCAATCTGCCAGGGTCGCATTATTACCATGCCATCATTAATTATTGTGGGGGAAAACGTGTTGCATGCTTACTTTGTTATGGCCTTATGTAGCTTAATGCAGGGTGCCTCACATCTTGTGGGACGCTGCTGCTGCAGTCTGTTGGCTGTAGCTTTGCCAGAGTTGACTAAATGTACGACATGGGGCGGAGGTAGACGTATTATGCGGAGCCGCATGGCTGACTATCTGTGCTGTGATTGATCATCTCAGGTATAGGCTGAGACATGGGATGTGCCAGCTGTGTATGTTCAAAATGGGTTTTATAGGGGGAGGGACAGATAGGAGCAACTTTCTGGACCGTTGCTGTACATACGATATGTAGCTGCTTCTGCTAGTAGGGGGAAAGAGGCATTCATTGGGGGGCCTCATGGTTGGGCTGTCCAGAAGGTATCATGGCAGCTGTTGAGGGTGCTGGTTGCCATTACTCGCTACAGAAGCAACAAGTGCATCATGGCACCATTTCATGGGTTAAACTATGTGCTTGTTTGGCGCTGGTTCAGTTAACAGGGTCACAGTCTCCCTCTATGCAAATGGATGAGGCATCCTGCCTAAGGTATGTTATTCAGGTGGTGATGCAGTGATGGATACATGCTTGTAGTGGTTAATCTGACGTCCTGCGGTTGATGCATCTCGATCAGACAAATGGAATTTTAGCATGAAAAGCTGCAGTATCCGTTAGCTGCTGTAGGTGCAGCTTCTGTCTGTGTTGGAGCCACTTGCAGTGGTGGCAGCATGAACAAAGGCAGCTGTTTAGGTGCATGCAGCCATGTTTGGGTCTCCTTGTTTGTGGACTGGAAGTAATGGCCATAATTGGTCCTAACTGATGGTGCATTTGGTCAGATTCACGTGCAACCACTCGTGCCGTTCACCTAGCAGCCCTTTTGTTTGTTTGTTTTGTTTTGTTTGTTTGTTTTTGTTTGTTTTGTTTGCTGTTGCTACAATACACTTTTTAGAGGTTCATTTGTTCTTGTGCGGTTTGCCACATCTCAAAAAGTCTGTTTGTTTGTTTGACCAGGTGGGCAGGGGTCTGGAGGTGGCTATGCTGGCTGGCCTGCCTAGGTTTGAGAGTACTTGGCTGGTCTTCTATCCGCTCGTGTGTAATTTGGTATGTCTGCATAAGGTTTACAACGGCTCCGTGTAATCATTACACCGAGGAACTAACGAGGAACGAACCCTTCCCTTCATCCCACGCTGGAGAACAATATACGGTCTCGTCGCGTTGTTTGTTTGTTTTGTTCTCTTTCTCTGGTACGTCTGCCTATTGATTCTCTTGCCTTGCAGAGTCTGCTCTAGAGTGACCACCGTGAGGGCCTCAAGTTTGTGTGAGTTGGTAGAGGGTGGCGTCCAGACCGAACAACTAGGTGGCTTCTCTCGTACAACTCGAATGTTCTGCAAAAACATGCAACTACATGCAAAGGAGCACCGAGCGGCCTCTTGAACGTGCTTGACTGAGTTTCCCGTTCTGGTCGCCGGCACCGATCCGATCGGGGTCAATCGGGACCCGCGCTTTCGGCCTTTGGAAACAAACAAACAAACAAAAATTTAAGGTGCGGCAACCGCAAAGGGCTGCTAGGTCGAAACGACCAAACACACCATCGGATGGGTCCAAAAACAATGGAATCCATACCACCAAGCAAGAGGAATACCCAAGCAGACATCCAACTACGGACACGGCAAACAAATCACCAGCAGGAGACTGATGGGTGTATCCAAATCAAACACAATCCAGAGCACCAACCAAGCAGGATGTCCAGTAAGTCCACCGCATATGTACCACCCAAGACGGCCAGCACACCAACCAAGGCGAATACCCAAACATGTAGCTATCTAGACTTCAACCAGTTCCTCATCAGACGAATCACTAGGAACATCTGTCTCCGACTCCGAATCAAACAGATCCAAATATTGACCTGCCGGGAGCAAGATATCCGGTAAGTCCACCACATCAGTACCACCGGACTGATGGCAGTACCAACAGACACGAACACACACGGCCACATACTTGACCAAGGCCGAGAGAGGGACACAGCCAGTGGCTGACAGTGCCCAGAAATCAGCATACCTGAGCGAGGACAACGCGGCCACGGGGGGAACCACAGCTGCCAGAAACAAATCTCTAGCCTCAACAATTGTGGGGTGTTCACACATGAACAAACAATGCGCCTCATCATCAACTACTGTGGAGCTACACCGCAAACATGTGCGTTGAGAATGCGGAAGGAGGGGCGGAAACCCTCCCCCCTATAAACCAGGGCTGACTTGCACCATTTCTGTGCTGTTTTTATAAGATCATTAAAATACTTGTCGATTAAAACAGAATCAGGCTCATATCAACTGGAACTTACAATGACTTTCAAGTACTTTACTTTGGGGGGGTAGCTCAATTGGTAGAGCAGAGGACTTCGAATCCTCAGATCCGGTGTTCCAGTCCCGGTCTCCTCGCCGCCCTTAGCCGGGGCCTCTCAAGAAAAAGGTTACAGGTATCCGCGTTGCCTAGACAAACAAACAAACAAAAATTTAAGGTACAATGGATTCGTCTGTTCAATGGGCTAAACAAACAAACAAACCAATTTTAACAAACAAACAAAAATTTAAGGCAACGTCCGGGTCCAAGACCGGAAGTCAGACGGGCTAACGGTCTGATCAACTGGGCAACACCGTCGCCGCAAGGCCGTCCAATGAGTCAGTCTGACTTCCGGTCTTGGACCCGGA
This sequence comes from Pseudopediastrum boryanum, assembly GCA_963556185.1. Taxonomy (NCBI): domain Eukaryota; kingdom Viridiplantae; phylum Chlorophyta; class Chlorophyceae; order Sphaeropleales; family Hydrodictyaceae; genus Pseudopediastrum; species Pseudopediastrum boryanum. Next base: position 5,456,416 of record OY744506.1, read on the forward strand.
CGTTAAAATTGGAGTGTAATGGAGGCCCTGGATGCTGATCTTTTGCTTCCTTGATTGTAGAGCTGAAGCATACTACTAAGCAATGTCTTTAAGGGTATCACCCAGGTATCACCAGCTGCGATTAACGTGCTCTGTCCAAGTCAGCTGTGGCATCAGAAGCCAATATAATGGACTGCAGACGTATGTAACAGGCAGCCGCTGCATGTGAGAGGCAAAGGTTGGAACGGCATACATCACAATATGTAGTGTAAAGTTGAGATCACAAACTTGCGAAAATGAAATACAAAAGTCTAGTCACATCATTGGGACTGAACCCCCCATCCCTCACCCCCAGAAATCCCAACACACAGATACCGTAGGGGACTATACCAGTCAAACCCAAAAGTTGGGTTCCTGCTCTCCCCGCACCCACAAACCAGTTGTAGCCGCGCACGGACAACCTGTGCAAAAGCGTATCTCGCATAGTAAGGCAGAAAGCGCCTCTCCGTGCTGTCCAGTCAGTTAGCAAACGAGCTGTGGCAGCCACCAGCAATACCCAACTTTGGCTTTAGCTCACTGCTCGCAGGACATGCACCGCCTCCCTGATGCCCAGTACGAGGCTGGGTAGCAAATGGCTGTTAATTGATCAGAAGTGCTGCCAGCCATAACCAGCAACATCAAGCCAGGTTGGGATTTATATTGTATGCGCACCTGCCAAAAGTGCCATGATACGATCTCCCTGCAGTGGCCATTGCAACCCAGTCTGGAGAAAGCGGACAACAGTGCAAACATGACACCATCAGCCACCCCTCTCTGAGTCGGGACATACATCTGCTCCATATGGATACTATGCCCTGTCATGGGGCCTGACTCACAGATGTGCCATCAGGCAGTTTAGAGCCTTGAATCAACCAGAAACTGCTGCGTCCATCTATAGGTAGCTCCATACCCATAAAATAAAAATCATTTATTTCCGCTGTAAGCAGGACCAATAATAGAATGGCCATGGCAGCGTTTAATTGAGATACACTTGGGTTGCAACCGCTGGTGCAGCAACTACGGCTGCCATCCAGTCAAAATGACATCTTGGCTCCATACCTTGTCAAATGTGCCTCTTGTCCATCCTCAAATCAACTGCAAGCCTCTTAGCACTGCAAATATCCCTCCTCTCGTCTTCCACCAAGCAGTAGCTGCTGTTATGAGCAGCAAGCTAGCTCATACGAAGTTGCAAAATGCTGTATCAGTAACAACAAGGTCGGGCGTGCAGTCTTTCTTACTGCCCCATTTCACTTTAATGCTGTACGCACATCCACAAACAGGCAACAACCTGCCCTGCTTGGTTGCCTCGTCACATTGAGTTGTGGTCTTAAGCTGTCCTATGGGATAGAACCCATCCATATCCCAGGGTCCCAGCCGCCCTATGAAGGTGATGTCACCATCTGCAGTGTGACCGGTGACACTTCGGCCGTAGCAGATTGCCCAGCGCTGGTTGCCTTCAAAAGAGTAGCTATAGCACTTGCCCTTGAGCGCAAGGGCAGGGTTACCCCAGGATGGGGCTTGACCGGCTTTGGCTCTGCATGACTCCAGGACGGCTGGGTCCTCTGCATAGTTGCGACAGAGCATCCATTTGTCAGTAGAAGTGAGAAGGGAGACTAGGATGCACACCCTGCTAAGCTGGGTTTAGGAGCTCCTCAGCAACAATTGCCGGCCAATATCTACGCTGCATATAGGGCGCCTGACCTGTCTTGTTGCAACATGTCTAGAGGACACATGGGAGCCGGCCATGCTGCTAAACAGTTCTCATGACAACAGGCAAAGATCCTATCAAAATCAAGCAGCCACAGCTTGTGCCCAGAGTGACCAAGTCAGAGCCACAGCTCGTGCACAGAGTGACCAAGCCAGCAAGTGTGAGAAGGTTTCATATCCATCATATACCAAACATGACACAGGAACTAGCCCATGGTATTGTTTGCGTGCATACCTGCGCCAAGCAGACTGCGAGCAGCTTGAGCCCTGTCCATTGGTATTTCCAACAGACTCTTTGTTGCACTAACCAACGGCGCCTGCTGCATGTGGCGACCTGCACAGGCAAGTGGCCAACTCATCAGAGCCATGGTAGCTTCAAGTACTTTTAGCAGTGCAAAGGAGCTGCCACTCAGCGAGTCAACTGTTGAGCAGTTGTGCTGGTCTACAGAATAATAAGGACATGTGCGTGAACCTTTGGTAGATATATTTGACCAACCGAGGACCCCCTTGATGGGATACTAATAGAGATGTTGATGATGTTGAGGGGATCGCCATTGCCACGTCGTTATTCAAACAGGCCGCCTTTGACTCTAGCTGCACAGCTGTGTGTGGCAGCCCTCACTGGCCACACAACATGCTACTATCCTAGGACACTATATAGATATCATCGCAGCTAACTTACGTGAGGCCACAGCAGCTACCGATGCCAAGGTCAATACGCAGAAAAGCATGATCTTGGTCCAAGACCTTGGGGTTGGCTTATTAGATACAGGAGATGGACGAGCTTCCACAGCGTCTGAGCCTGATCCACGAGCATCAGCACGATCTGCCTCGCCTGTCAGCGACGCTTTGTCCCGAAGTTTTGTCATGGTTTGGCTTGTGTGTGTCTGGCAACTTCGTCAGCTGGACCAGAGGGATGAGTTTGGGTTGAGGCTGCCAGCACAGAAGCGTCATGCAGAGTATGCATGCAACATATATACTATAGGTTGCTTGCTGATTGCAGTGAACAACCCACTAATGACCACCGATAGCCCGCGGGAGTCAATACGACTTTTCACTAGAACCCTCTCGAGTCTGGTGTGTAGAACCCACCCAGCTTCACTCAGCCACTTACTTCTAAGAGTGGTTGTCCTCATTGCTTTCGCCGAAGCCATGTAGCAAGCCGTTCACTCTTGATTGGGGACCGCAGTTGTGGAGCCGGGCAGACTGGCTGCTTCACAAGATACCTGTCCTGTTGCACTCGAACGATCACTGTTCCCCTTCAAAGCTGTGCTTGTCTGTTGGTTCTCTTTTGTCAGCCCTGCGTTAGTGCGGGAGGTGTGAGGCCTCGGCCATGTCACGCTACAGGGACACAAGGAGGGTTAGCTTACTCATACGGAACTTGCCGCTAGACTGCAGGTGCGTCTTGCCCGGCTTCCTCAAAGGCTAGTTGCTTTCATGGGGTGGGTTCTTGACATATTTTACTGTACAGAGCTGAGGACATCAAGGCCAAGTTTGAGCGGTATGGCGAGGTCCGCGATTTCTACATGCCGAAGGACTACTACACCAGGTGATGCATGGTATCCCGAGGTAGAGTTTCAGAGGTCTGGCCGTAGTCGTCATGAGGCAGCGACCAAGGGACAAGGAGAACGAGTATCCGGTGATTTGGTTCCTAATCAGATGCTTATCTGCAAGAGCAAGGCCTCAAGTGTCCGGGATTGCAAGGGTGCACAAGGTTGAGCAAGAGAGCGGGAAGAGTCAATGAGTCACAGTGAACGAGGCCAAGCATACTGTGTGTTCCAAGTACAAGTTGTCAGGGCAAGAGTATGCAAGGGACCAAGCCTGCCACTGGTATGTGTATGGCACTAAGGAGCTGCTGCCTTGCTGGGTGCTTTGCTTGGCATTGCGTCTGGTATCAAGGGAGCCATTCACTTGAGTTAGCATGCGATATTCCAATTTTTTCTGCAGTTAGTAGCAAGGTAATCAGAGCATTGCACATGGTAGCGGATCTAAGTCTTACGTCGCATGGGTGGTATACATGTTATTGTTTGTAAATGGCTTCATGACTCTGTCACCATCTAGGATTGATATCAGTATAGTTGTGCAGCATCTGTGATTGATGGTCATTAAGATGTGGATGTGCGCCAGTGGCAAAGGTGGAGGCCTCCTCTTGTCTCGTATACTGCTTGCATATGTTGCCTTGTTGTTAGCACTTTTAACTGGAGAGCCAGATTATGTCTATGCATGCTAACGTCAAGAGCTGTGGTGTCCAATTCTGGCATCTGTAACTTCAGCCAGCAAACCTTCCTTCGAGAGCCAAAACACCTACATTGCTCTAAGTATGGTGGCCTCTGCGGGTTCTTTTCATGTGCAGCCGGCCCAAGGGCTTTGGCTTCATCGAATTCAAGGACCCACGAGATGCTGATAATGCTCTGAATGGTCTGGATGGCACTGAGTTCATGGGGAGGGAGATTCAGGTGAGAGCAAGCTTAATGCAGCAACACGACATAAGAAGGAGTGCGGCAGTGGTCTTCTTGCAGAGGAGAGGACACAGCCAGTATCTTATTGATGACCCACTGCCTGTTGTGTGCGGATCATTGTGTGGATAACAGCTTGCGGGGTGAGGTTGCCTTCACCACAAACTTCGTATTTCCGCTCATTGTTGGTGTTGGGTCCACTTCGGAGCTAGCAACGGCTCTGCGCAGGGCTTGTCCATGGCCTGGCATTCAGCTGATGGGTTCCTCTGGCATAATGATTTGATGCTGTGGGTTGGTGGCTGTGTTTCTGACAGCGGGCTGATCAGCAGTTCAGACACTGAAAAGATGCGCAGTCACTAGGAAAGATATGCAGCAGTAAAAGGCGCCGAACAGGCATGGACAGCTAACCAGCACTGGCACGAGGGGTAAGTGTAGCATAACACTCAGGGACAACAGCAGGCGCTCCCACTCTGATAGCTCAAAGAGTGCAGCAAAAGTTTGTACTGAGCGTCGCTGTTCGTGTCGACTCTGCTCCAAGGCTTGCAGTGACCCTGCACATGGCTAGTCCATGGCAGGGCATCCAGCTGGTGGTTGCCTGACATAATGATTTGACGCTGTGGGTTGGTGGTTGTACTTTTGACAGCAGGCTGATCAGCAGTTCAGACAGTTGGAAGGTGTGCAGTCACTACAAAGGATATGCAGCAGTACATGGCTTGAAACAAGCTTGGAAGACAGCTGAGCACTACTGGCTTGAGGGTTAGGTGTAACAGGACCACTCGGTAACAACAGCAGGTGCCTTACAAGCATAGCTCAGAAAGCACGGTATGACTTTTTGTTACGACTCATTGTTCGTGTTGAGCCCACCCCAAGGCTTGCAGTGACCCTGCACATGGCTAGTCTATGGCAGGGCATTCAGCTGGTGGGTGCCTGACATTATGATTTGACGCTGTGAGTTGGTGGTTGTGTTTCTGGCAGCAAGCTGATTAGCAGCTCACACAGTTAGGGGGTGTGCAGTAACAAGAAAGGATATGCAGCAGTAGAAGACTCTGAACAAGGTTGGATGGATATGCAGCAGTACAAGGCTCTGAACAAGGCTGGAAGAGAGCTAATCAGCATTGGCATGAGGACCTCTGCCGCGACAGCTTCTCAAGAAGATATGGTTTGAATAAGATGGGGTTAAGAGTAGTTGACAGAGAACCTACACATTAGTTTCTGTGGGGGCATGTTGCTTGGCTATGTGTTCCTGCTGTGCATGGTTTTGATTGACTAAGAGTGAGCAAGCAGAAAGTGCCACAGCCTGAGCCTGACACAAGAGGTTTCTTTCCAAAGCTCCAGCCAGCGTATATTATACACGATGCTTGTATAGTAAGGACAAGGGGGCTAATGTTGGTATATATGTCCTGTTCTATGCAGGTGTGCTTGTCCAAGGAGTCCCGCAAAACCCCCCGGGAGATGCTGCATCGGGAGCGCCAGTACCCCAGCAGCTACCAGCCCAGAGACAGGGACCGGGATCGGGACCGCCACCGGGACAGAGACTATGACAGGCGCCCGGATCATGACCGGGATTATGATCGGGACAACGGACGAGGCAGGGATCGTGGCTACGAGCGGGATCGTGATCGGTACAGGCACAGCCGCAGCCGGAGTAGGAGCCCTAGGGACCGCAGTGGTAGCAGGAGCCCCAGGCCACGCAGGTGAGGATGTCTTGGGTGGCATGGCTGTCATGCGCACATAGAATGACATGAGGGAAGGTTCCAGCAGGGCATAGTGTGTGAAGGCTATTGGTTGCTGTCTGGAGAATGTTATGTAAGGTTAGGCACCTGCGCTGTGCGTAGTTCTCCAGTGCCTGCACGAAAGGAAGCAACATGGGTCAGGAGTCATGCAGTTTTACTTGCAAACTTCAAGCTGTACTCCCAAGCAATTCGTTTGCCGTTGTGACCAGCGAAGTGTGTCCAGCTGGCGTATGCTGCTGCATAGTGCTGTCCTGGTTTCCCCCTGGACATTGATGTTCACGTCCATACCTGCATTGACAGTTGAAAGGGATGAGTCGTAGTTGACCGCCCCCCAGGACTTCAAACCTTTCAATCTTGAATGGGCTCTGCAGACATCAGTTGTTTGGGTTGATAGCGCACGTATGGCCGAGTTTTTTACTGGTATCACCATATTCAAAGCCACATTCTGCTTGGTTACTGACCCGCACAGAAAGCACAACTGGTCTCGGTAGAGGCCTCTTACACCTGCAGGGAGTAGGCTTCCTTTTTCTGTTCTTGCTCTGCTTCTTGCCTGTGTCTGAGCCAGCACCCTGCTTCGCTGTCCCATGCATCACCACAGGGGTGGCAGCCCAGCATATGACCGGGATGGTTTTCCAGCAGGCCGCCGCTCTCCTGTGCGTGACCCGCCACCAAGGAATGACTCTCCTCGGGAGGAGAGGGCAGCAGAGCCAGCAGAGAAGGGTGGGGGTTACGCTCAGGACGATGACTATGAAAGGTCACCCAGGCCTCCGCATGATGACTGATTGACGACGGCAACAGAGGCGTGAGACTGCGTTATCTCAGACCATAATGGTATGAGGAGACAGGATTGACCTGCTGAAAGGTGTGAGCAGGATTGACTTGCTGAAAAATGTGAGCAGCTGTTAGGATGCCACTGCTGCAGAACTGACTGCAGCACAGCAGGACAAATTCCTTTGCAGCTGTGCAGCCCCTGCAGCTTGACAGGAACCACTTTGGACGTTAAAATTGTTTTTTTTTTGTGGATGTTGCGCGTTGACGCATGCTGTTCTGCATGGTAGAATGCTGTGACGTTTGAGTTACAGGTATGAACTGCATTTCTTAAGGTGCAGTCCCTTGTGAATGAAGCGGCCGATGGGCCTTGGTGTGATTCTGAGCTGTCAAGATCAAAATGAGACAACGGTCACTGTGGTCACTGTAGGCTCATCGGTCTGTGTTCAAAGCAGTTTTGGGTTTTTGGAGGTCATTGTGGTCTTGGTAAGCGGATGTCGGTGTTAGCAATTGGTTGTCGTCGCTGGGTATAAATGGCTGGATTTAGTATGATCATGGTGTTGGACGAGATGGCTGGTTTCTGGAAGGGGTATAGCACAGAAGGGGGCGAGGGATAAGAGTACTTTAACTGTCATGCCTGTCCCTTCTGGCCTTCTCTGCTGACTGGACTCACAGTGCAGCCATGATCAACACACTGGTCAGGCTTTGGTCCGGCGAGTCTTGCGGCGGTCCGCCCTTGGCATAGCTTCACATTTAACAAACGGCGCTAGCTGTATCAAGCAGGAAGATTACAAGACTCGTGCTGCCCCTACTAGTTGTGAAAGCAGCCACTGTGCAGCGCGGACCCATCGGATGCTGGCATACCAAACCAAGTATCGAGCCAAGCAAAATCTTATCAACGATCCCCATGACATCAAGGTTGGCTCCGTCGCCCCCAATCAAAAGCTGTTTGAAGGTGGTCCGTTGTACCCCCAACCACCATTTCCATTGCCATGGTTGAACATGTTGCCAGCAAAGCACCTGGCTACGATCAGAACCTCCAGTTGCACGTAAGGAGGCATGGCTGCTATGTCGGCCCGCTGCTGCGGTGTGAACAATGTGCCAAGCTGGCCCAAGATGAAGGGCCTTACAAAGTCGAGGAACGCACGCCATTGCTCTATCGTTGCTAGACATTCGCAGTGATGGCCTGCAGCTTCTATTCCTTCTGGTGCATTATTGCTTATTGCCTGATAAAGCTGATATACTTCTGCATAGGTTGCTGGCGTCAGGACTGCCCTCAGATCATCCAGGACAAGATGCTGATAATTCATAATAACAAGGACAAGGCGGCACCTGTAGATTAATTGGATAACCTTCCGAATAAAACATGTCAATTCGTGTACGTTGAGGTCGTTACATCGAATTGAAGAAGCGAACACATTACACCAAAGCCCCACTACTCAAACCCAAACTCAAGAACGCGCAGAAGTTGCCTTGGACAGGCGTGCATGTTGCTCAGTTGATCCACCGCAGTTGTAGTTTGTTTGCGAGGGCGCATTAAACCCTAGTAAGCCCTAGTAAACCCTAGGAAACCGCGCGACCTACAGTCACTCCGGCTTCCGTTCGCGTCGTGGAAAGCAAATGGAGATTGCAGGCTGCTCGGAGGTAGTTTGGCATGATCCTTTAAGGCAGCTTGCGTTGGCGATGCTACGCGTGTTGATGCCGATGTTACTAGTTTCCTTTCTCACTCTCACGAGGTGTTTTGCGAGCTTCCATTTGGCTGAGATCGAGCAAACAACCTTGTTAGAGGCACTGCTATAAAGAAGAAGTTGGCGGGCGCCCTTGGCCGTTTTATATCAGCTTTCGAGTTTCCTCTCAGCCGGTGCCCCCTTTTCTCATCCTGCATCCGAGTCCGAGCCGGGTTGCGAGAGGCTACAAGGGCAATTCGTCAGGCAATTTCGCGCCGTACTTTGCTTGCTTATTCGGAAGGGGAACCGCTGCTAAGCCAGCAGCGTAGCTAGCATCTGTTTTGGGTAACTGTTCTGGTGGGACGATGAGATATGCGTAGTGCGTTCGCTTCAGTCTAGCATATGCGGTCCAGACAGCCATCAGGCTGTGGCCTGATCTGGTTCGTGGTGTTGCTTGCCGTGGTAAGAGCTCATTTGCTTGCTCAGCACGGAGGGACGAAGCTATTGGAACGCGTGGCCAACCTGCGGGTGCATGTTGTGCAGCACGCGAACAGCAGCGCTTGTAGGGCATGGCGAGGCGGAGATGATGAAAATGCCATCAGGTTAGTTGACACATATGCCTCCGTTTGTGAATTTCCCAGTCCGGGAGTCCCAGCACCGCCATTTGAGAACTTGCTGGGCCCATAACTAAGCTACACAGCGTCATGTTGAGTTGTCCGGCGACCGCTAGTTGCTTCAAGGGATGTCGTATGATGCTGTGAAGTTTCAAACAACAACCGTTGTCTTTGCAGGCATGCAACTGGCCGGAGCCTGCTTGCAAGCAGTACTGAGACTCTCTCCCAGTGTGAATGGATTCCAGGTGAGTGCCACAGGGCTTGCATCAGCAAAGTTGTTTACTAGGAGCATGTGTATTGCAGCATTGAGGATGGTAACACTGTGCATTGCAGCTTGGTGTTATATTGGCAAGCCCTGGCTGCTGTAGCCCGAATGGTGCTTCAGGTCCAGTGAAGGAGCCCTTGTGGCATACTAACCAGGCTTCATTGTCTTTTGCAGGAGAAGGATGCTCCATGCACCCTCGGTATGTATCTTACACCCTTGGTCAGACGAAAGATGATGTGGTGGCGCAGTACATGGCATCTTCTTTAAACTGTGCAGCAATCACCAGCAAAGGTGAGAGATTGGCTGATGATAGCAAGGTTGAAAGCTTCCCGACTGCTGTAGGAGGCAGCAATAGTCAACAGGTTGGCAGCAGTAGCAGAGAAGGTTAGGCAAACATTTGCGCCATCTGGCACAGCAGCCACCATTGCGGCAGGACAAGATGCCAGGGCTAGCTCAGCAAGTCCCTGAGGGGCCTAGAAACCAGGAGACACCTCCTTTGCTTTCTGGCCTGAGCATGTGTCTAATGAGAGCTTTGGTATGCAAGCAATGCCTGCTGACATGCAAAGCAGCCTTGTTTCAGCCAGCTTTGCCTTGCTGGACTGGAGCAGATGTGTCGTGCATCCATAGAGGGCTGCGTAACCTGTGTTGCATCAGAACCTGCAATCTGTCTTATACCAAAGAATGCCTCCCACCCGCAATGCAAGCAGCGTTTGCAGAACTTCACGTCCGTGTTCCTTCTTGTGTTGCTTCCTGTTGCAGATTCTTGCCAGCAGCAGACTGGTATCTGCACCTGGGACACAGCAGTAGCAGATCGCCAAGCTGGTTGCTACATCCAGCCAGGCAGACAGCTACAGCTGCAGCAGCAATGCATACAGCCAAAGTACCAGCAGCCACTGGAGCCTCTGCAGCAATGTATGTTGGCTGAAACCAGTTGCCAGTGCAGCGGCAGCACCAGCAGCAGCTGCAGCGCAGCAGACATGCTCCATGCAGCTGATGTAGCAGCAGCAGCAGCTGGAGGCGCTAATGGCAGCACCACACTCAGCACTACAGGGGAAGCCAGTAGTGCAGTCTGCCCTTCGCAGCTTAGCTGCTGGATGGGGGGTCTGCAGAAGCAGGAGGGAGGGATTTACCTGGGGCAGTTGGTTGAAGTGCAGCTGGTGCAGGTCCTTCCGCAGCTGCAGGCTCTTTGGATGGACAGCAGCAGTCCTATGCCGCTCCTGAGGGCTGCAGACATATCAGCGGCTACCACAGCAGCAACACCAGTAGCAGCAGGGGGTAGCAGTGGCAGGCGTCACAAGCGACGCTCGCTGCTGGGTATCCCTATCATGGGTGGGCCTGTGAAAGAGGAGGGTAATGCAGCACAGAACGACAAGATGGAGTCTGCGCCTGTCGTGTGCTTGAAAAACTGTGATGGCTTGCCGGAAGGTGTGGCCCCCCCTACATCAATCCTGCTTACAGGCGGTTTAGGGCAGAATATTCCAATTACACCAGAGGGGCAGCTTCCTGGTACAAACATACCCACCGTAGAGAGGGACAGCAGCGTCGGTTCCTACAAGCCGGTGTTTAAGCCTGAGGCTGGTACCATGCCCCAGACGACCAACATGTCAGTGCCACCAGGGGGTAGCAGCGGCAGTGGCAGCCCAGCTCCGGTGGGGCCTGTCGCGCCTGTGACTTTCTGGAATTGCGTGAAGGAGGCAAAGGCGGACAGCACTAGCAAGTGGGCGGACGTGGATTACAATAACAAGCAGCTAACCTTAGAGGCCGTGCTGAGGGTGGTTCAGCCAGTGGTGAGTTGGTAAATAATTCATGGGTTAGGGTGATCTTAGGACGGGCTAGTAGTTTTAGGGTGCTGCAGTAGGAGGAGGTTGGGGTGCCAGCCACTTGGCCATGTGATAGCGGTCTCCAGCCATGGAAGCTAGTTTACAGTTAGGCCAAAGCACCACTCAGGAGTAGCAGCAGAGAGCTTGGCACGGTTAAGCCCTAGAAGGCAAGTTGGCAGGAATCTATGGCTCTTGAACAGGGCTGTGCAAACTATAGTAGCTCTTTTTCAACTCCACATGGTGGAACATTATGTATGCAGGCTGTTTAGTAATGGACAAGCAGCAGGTAGGTCCTCACGCAGTAGGGTTCTGTTGTGCATGCTTGATACGCAACTGGCTGCATGCTTCCATGCTTGTAAAGCCCTTCTGACGTGGGCATGTGCTGTTGCTGCTTTTGCTCTGCAGGCTCTGGTTGACTGGGGTACGCAGGTGCTCGACTGCTTCAAAGATGCTGCAGCTTCCGACGAAGCAGCCGCAACGCCAGATGCGAATTCTTACGAGTATGCAGTGGTAGCGCTGAACCGCGCCTTCACCGCCCTTGGCTCCAGCTTCAAGGACTACATGCAGGAAGCCCCAGCAGCAAAGAAGGCAAAGGCCGTTGAGGGGCTGCAGCATATGACAGGCACAGTACTGCCTGAGCAGCTGTTGAATTTGAAAAAGCAGTACAACAGCAGCGCCAGCTACAGCGCAGACATTATGCTGCAGGCTGAGGCGGTGCTGACGGACATGCAGTGGTTCCTTACGATGTCTCAGCGGTATGCTACAGCACACCCGGAGCACGCGACGGTCATCTTCCAGTCGGTGATCAACTACGGGGAGGACATGATGCGGCAGTTGCTGTATTGGCTGTACTACGTGCAGTTCAGTGGGGGTGCACTGTATGCACCAGCGCTGCAGGCACCTACTGCCTCAGGGACAGCTGCTCTGGGCGTGGTCCAAGCGCTGGGGGCAAGCTACTTGCCTGGCTTGGGAGTAGCACCCACCTCCCCGCTTCTTCTGGAGCTTCTCGGAATCCTCGGGACGAGCCTGCATTACGTAACAGGCGCCGCGATCAAAGCTTCACAGCCGCTGAATGGGAGTGCGCTTCTAGGGGGGGCGATGGATGGGTTGGGTCAAGCACATGTGGTGGATTTCTGGAGGTTTAGGGTGGGGAATGCGAGGGCGGAGGCATCACCTGCGGCTCGTGAAGCTGCTTTGACTGATGTCTCGAGCCTTAGGTCTGCAGAGGATCAGGCGAATGCGGAGCTGGGGTTGTTGATAGCTGTGCAGCAGCTGGTGCAGGCGAGACAGATTCGGCAGGGGAAGGTCTCAGCAGCTGCAGGCGGTAACCTTGGCGTCATGAAGACCTTGATTGGGGCGGATTGGGCGTGGTTGGAGGCAGTAGGGGAGAGCCTGAACCCTAAGTTGTCTGAGGATAGGGTTCAGGACTGGTTAGGGCAGAGCTTGGAGATTGCGGGGCTGGTGCAGAGGTGCCAGGGCTTGGCCTCGGGTGTGGCAGCGAAGGATAAGGTGGCTGCTTGTAAGGAGCTGGAGGACCAGACCTGGGATGTAGTCGAGGAGCTGCTGCCTAAAGGTCAGTACGCAGAGCTCGCAGGGTTTATGGAGGGTGCATTGCAGCAGCAGTGGCAGTGCAACGCCCGTGGTGTGCTTGGGTGTCCACAGCAGGAGGGGTGTGTGTTGGCGCTACTGCCCAGCAGTGCTGCAGCATATGCTGCTGCTTCAGAGTCGGTAGGGGGGGTGCTTGCAGTGCGTTGGAACGTCACTGCAGCGCCTGCGTGGGTGTGTCAGCTGGGTGACCAGGAGGTAGCACTCAGCAAGATGAGCAACAGCAGCAAGGCGGCTATAGCAGTGGGAACTGGGGCCTGTCCGGGGTTCCTGCAGCTCCCTGATTGCAGTGACGTCTCTACAGGGGACAAGTGTGGGAGCTATAAGGCGTGCTCATGGGACAGCGCAAGCAATAGGGCAAAGGTGCATTCTGCAGCTTCTGGGGTGGCAAAGGGCAGTAGCAGCGGGAATGGGAGCTGCGAGATGGATTGGGTCGTGCTGGGGAAGATGCTTGCTCGAGAAGGTCAGCTGCAGTGGGACGGTATGGAGCAGCAATGCGAGAAACAAGTGGATGCAAGCAGCTGTCAGGCACAGGTGATTCAGGTGCTGGTGGGGGTGGGTTCCGGCAGCTCCAAGCTATCGCCGCTTATCATTTCCGTAGCAGTAGCAGTGCCGGTTTTTGTGCTGGTGGCAGCAGCAGCAGCTGTGATCCTCTACAGGCGTCGGCAAGCAGAGGAGGAAGAAGACGATGATAGGAATGATGCTAACAGTGGTGCTGCAGGTAGGGGTAGCCGCACGAGGCGCAAGGGGGCAGCAGCAGGGGGCAAGAAGGGCAAGACGCATAATAAGAAGGTGAAGAGGGCGGAACCAGGGAAGCAGCGGCCGGATTTGATGCGAGACTCCTTCACGGATTACATGCGAAATGCACCCGAGCAGTTTGCAAACGGGGTCGCGCTGGCAAGAGCAGCAGCAGCAGCAGGTCCAGGGGGTGCGAATTTGATAGACCTCGGGGATGGGATGATTGCTGGTGCCCGGCCAATGCCTTCGGCTGGGGGTTTGATAGGGGTTTTACCGCCTCCAATCAATGGGTTAGAAGTGGGGCGGCAGCTGAGTCAGCAGCCGTCTTTGCCACTGTCACAGCAGGAGCAGCAGTACCTGCTGGGGAGCAGCTATGGAACTAGCAGCGGCAGCGGCAGTGGGTTGACCGTCCCTAGCAGCACCACTGGGGGTGGGGAGTCAGCTGCGCTGGCAGTAGCCTTCGGGGCTGATGCCAACCGGGCGGGGTATGGAGCAAATGCCAGCCTGGCCCGTGTGAGCCACAACAGCATGACGAGCGCGGTTTCTGGGTTCACGGGGATCTCGCGGTATGCACCGAGTGCAGTTGGGGCCCATGGGAGGGCTGGTGCGCTGGGAACACAGCCGAGTTACATTAGTTCCGTGGGTGACGACGGGGAAGCGTCGCAGGTTGGGACACCAACTAATAGCTGCTGTCATGATAGTGTTTGTACCTTCAGGTACAGCAGACCAACTGGCAGCGGGCAATACGGAGCAGCAGCAGTACCGCCAGCAGCAGTGGCAGGGCGACCTCCTGTGGGGGCGGCAGGTAGTGTGGTAGGGGTGGGGGGTGGTGCAACTGCACCGGCAGCAGCAGCAGCAGGGGTAATCAGCCCGCAGGGGTCCTTAAATAGGAACTCCTGGAGCAGTCAGGAGTTACTGGTTACGGTGTCTTCGTCAGCACCGATTGATGAGCGGCAGGAGCAGCAGTAGCTGCCTGGGTCAGAGTAAGGCTTGTGGAGAGGAGTCATCCAGGGGTGGGTTTGTGGGGTCCTTTTGCTAGACCGACACACCACTTTTGGCTGTTTCTTGCCAAAAGTTTGTTAGGGTGCTTGTATGACTTGCGAGCCTGGGAGGCAAGAAGCTGGTGGGGTCTTCAGTGCCCCAACAAGAGGGCGATACGCAGCAGCATTGGTTTATAGCTGCTGTGTTCCTTTAAGTACTGCTCCCTACCATGGATAATGGATTAAGGCTCCCTGGTAGGCCCATGTTTCCTTTGTGGTCTGCATTGGATACATAGTGTGTATATAGGTATGAGTTTGGTCGATGGCGTGTAGGTGGTTGGCAGGCTTACGGACAGAAGCTCTTGACAAACGACCTTCTGCAAGTACATCGCGGCATGCCTCGCGTAGCTGTTGCTGCATTGTGATGTAAAATGATGGGTTTTGGGATGCAGTGTGCGGAAGGCTACTTGTGCTGCTGGAATATGCAGTGGGTTTCCCCCAAGCTGATGAGTGTATTGTTTGGTTTGATTGTGGACTGTATCAATGAGTGATGTTTGAAGCTTGAAGGAAAGCCTTTCTCTGTGTCAGAAGGGCTTGCATTTGCATGGTATCACTTTTAGGAAGCATTGGCCTGCCCTTGATGCAGGCCATGCTTTCAAGGCCTCAAGGCTGCTGTGGTTTGGCCTTTTGTGACGGGGTAACCGATGGGTGTTTTGACGAGTGATGGCTGCACTAGAGAAACCTTTTGGTTCCCTCCTCATGCTCTGCAATCTGGGAAGCCAGCTTGTTTTGTCTTGAAGGTATTGTCATGTTTGCATTGGAGGCGTTCTGGATGAGCAATTGGCAGCTTCATGTGCTGTGATAGTGCCGCAAGGGACAGTGGTGACTGTCCTGCTGCTGTGTTGCTCTTGTTGCTGAGTGTTGCTCTTTCTGTACAAGTATCGTACCAGAAGTCGTGGTGCATGGGGTTCTGCAATAGTGACACCCGCAGTGACCATTGCACTGACCGTCGCAATTGTGTAACCAACTCTGGTTGTGACTTGCCGTGGCGTAAAATGATTTTTTTCGCCAGGGAGCTTTTCTTGGCTCTTAAGCGAGACATCTCATTATAGTTTACAGTGCGAGAGGTGTGAAAGCGCCTTCAGACCCGGGAAGTTGGACCATGTTTTGGCTGTGCTGGGATAGTGCAGACTCGGATATATATGCATGAAGCAATGGTGGGCGTTTCATTGTAGTTTGCAGTGCAAGTTGCAGAGGCCTGGTGATGCTGAAGGCACGATAGAGCATCACTGAGAAGCACATTCACTGCTAGAATATGGGCTTTGGTCGGGGCCTGTCGCTCATAGCAGTCTCTAGTTGTGCTTCCACATTTGCCTGTCCCCTTTGATTGCTTAGGAAGTGCCATTTTGCTGCATGTACATGGAGGAACGGCAATGAAGACAGGTGCTGTGGTATGTGTGCGGCTCCTCACCGCCTGCAGTTGCTGAGGTATGTCAAAGTGTCGAAGCCAAGGCCAAGGTCAGGAGCTCTGGTTGGCCAGAAATTGAGCCGTCAGTGATGGTGAAGTTGGTCACCATTCAAATTGGGAGCTGATAGGGGTGCATTGTGGATGTGGCTAAATGTATTATGGCGGGCTCGTCTTAGACGAGCCTGCCGACTGAACTTGTGCGGGTTGAAGCTGGTCACCTTTAGTCGCGGTCTCCAGGACGTAATCTTCAGTTTCCAATAGCAGTGGTTTGGTCATCATGTTGGATTTTGCATAGTGGCGGGTAGTAGGGGCAGGCCTTGGTGCGACTGTTTTGACAGCAGTTTTGTCAACTTAGCCAGCTGATGAAGTAGTTGCTGCAGTTGTGCAAGTACTGGGGAGACCAGTTGGTAGGCTGATTTCATTCTACCTGCGCTAAGGCTTGGCCAAATGTGCTTGCCAGAATGTGGAGTGCTACGCCAGGCATGTCCTGTTGATTCTCTGATCCACACTACTTACCAAATAGGGTGTGGTTGTGGTGGTCCATACTCCCGATCTGAGGAAATTGGCCAGGTTGCAGCCCTTTAGGTAGCCTTTCAGTCAAGTATGTGGCCGTGTGTGTTCGTGTCTGTTGGTACTGCCATCAGTCAGGTGGTACTGATGTGGTGGATTTACCAGATATCTTGCTCCCGGCAGGTCAATATTTGGATATGTTTGATTCGGAGTCGGAGACAGATGTTCCTAGTGATTCGTCTGATGAGGAACTGGTTGAAGTCTAGATAGCTACATGCTTGGGTATTAGCCTTGGTTGGTGTGCTGGACGTCTTGGGTGGTACATATGCGGTGGACTTACTGGACATCCTGCTTGGTTGGTGCTCTGGATTGTGTTAAATGTTTGTTGTTGTTGTTGTGTTTGATTTGGACACACCAATCAGTCTCCTGCTGGTGATTTGTTTGCTGGTGCTACTATTTGCCGTGTCCGTAGTTGGATGTCTGCTTGGGTATTCCTCTTGCTTGGTGGTATGGATTCCATTGTTTTTGGACCCATCCGATGGTGCGTTTGGTCGTTTCGACTTAGCAGCCCTTTGCGGTTGCCGCACCTTAAATTTTTGTTTGTTTGTTTGTTTTCAGGGTACAAGCAGTTTTGTGGCGGTGACACTGTAGTGGTAATGCTGGGGGATACTCCAGAGTCAAATTGTAACATGGATGTTGGGCTTTTGAGGTTTGCTGAGCAGTGGTGCAATGGTGACATGATTTTGGTCCCATGGTATGCCATCCGGTAATATCTAGTTGTGGAGGAGGATGTAGTGAACAGCGGGGTCATTGAATTCTATGAGTGCAGATCGGATAGTTGACAGTTGCCGTGCTGTCTATGATGACTTCCTTTTTGACGTGTGTCCATGTGAGATATGTAAATCTGCTGACCATGAGGTAGTGCTAGCCATGAGCCAAAGTGAGTGGGCATGGTGTTGATTACTGGCGCTCTCTAAAACGTGTACATGCTAGCTCCTGCCATATCCTACTGCCGCCTGGTTAGTTGTGCATTGCTTGGTTTGCCGCACCTTAAATTTTTGTTTGTTTTGTTTGTTTCCTTCTGTGCGTGGCTCCTGTCAGAGTGGTCGGCGGTTCCATACCACCGCACTGTTTACCTAGCTCATGCGGGATGCTGCACGGCCTCTGGCTGACTAGGGCCGTGCAGTGATATACCTAACTATCTACTTGGCTCGTTTTGGTCTGTAAAAAGGTTAATGTGAAGGTGGTATTGGTTACAGGGAAAGGTGGGTGGCCACCCAAGGCAGTCAATGAACTGTGCTTCTATACCTGAACTGCGTGGACTGCATAGTAGTGGACTGTAGCGGTTTCAGCAAGGAAGCCCCAGATCCGAAGCTCAGTGCCTGATGTCATGCTTGCAACATGCCCAGGAGGACTAACCTGTCATCCGCCCTTTACATTATATATGCTTTGCCATCCAGCCTTGCTTGCCGTGTTCACTGGTTGTGCGGACTTCCAGAACACTTTATTTTGCTAAGGTTCTGCTGCACTTAGCACATACAATACAATACAATACAAGTTGGGGGACTGAAACCCCTCCCGGCACTAGCCTGCAGGCCTACTTCGTGGCCCATGGGAGATCGAACATTGTTCGCAACCTTTGTAATTGTACCATACCCTATCCACTTTTACGCCATTCAGCGTGCGGTGCGCCCGTCACCCCGCGTGGAAGCGATATGTACCCAAACACACATAGCTACTAGGAGCGCTCCAACCGCCTTTGAAAGCGGCACCGCGGACGAACTATGCCGCTTGGCGCCGACCGAAGCAAAATCTTCGGGTGCTTTGAGAGTAAAGGGGTTTCACTTGTCCGGACCGTTCCGGCTAGGGCGGTTGAATTAAGTGGTGACATCCCTCAGCATGCGCACTTACCGGCTGGAAAGCAGCACGGTCAAGAGGGACTTTCCACCTCAACCTCCGGCGAGGAGATCCTGACCAGCCTCGCCGGTTGGATTGCGTGATGGTTAGTTGCACGCTAGAGCGCATGGATTGCATCTATGGAGTATTGATAACACCTCAATATGTACGAGTAGCCCTGGGGATGCTGCTTCGAGCTGTTACCCGCTCACCAATTTGTAGCCATCTATTGTCACATCATCGTATTCTCGGGCTGAAAGAGACTACTCACGACATGATTCCACATTTTCAAACATCATTTGGGATGACAAAAGCATGTCTCATAGAAAAATCCTCCACATTGCCATCGACAAAATGTCTAATTTCCAGGTTACAGGACGTCCAAATGGCCCCACCCAAACTGCGGCGCGGGTGGGGGCAGCACCACCCGCAAGCAGCCAACTTATGCTCCAACGGCATATCTTTCATTATTCGTCTTTCCTGGTCATCCGAGGGCCATAAGCGTCCCATCTGCTCATCCTCCCAGCCAACCCACTACTGCTGCTGCTGCCTGGCCGCCCACCCCTCCCACCACCTCTTAAACCAACAGATGCCGCAGCCCCACTCGGCCCTGTTCTCCCAATATACCTATCCAGCCTCTCCAAGATATCCGCATCAGCACCACCACCACCACCACCACCACCCCGTGCGCCCAACATCCCCCTACCACCCCTCAACCCCGCCAGATCACCCCCCATCCCATCTATACCCCCACCCAAAGCCCCAACGCCAGACGAGCTCCACCCTCCAACCCCACTCCCATATCTTTTAGTGTTTGACGCCCTCATAAACTGCCACACAGCCACCACAACCATAAGCACTACAACAAAAGGCTGTAGCATCTTACTCCAATCCAACCCCATTCCGCTACTGCTGGCCGAGCTACTGGAACCCAGCAAACCCCCCGCTTTCCCTCCTGCTAAACCGCCGCAAGCAGGTGCAGCGCCAAAGAACACCACCACCTTGGGGTTTAGGGGTAGCAAAACCATATTGGTTCCAACTTCTCCCAGCCACAGTTTGCTTCCTTGCAATAGCACCGCCTCCTTCTGCTCCTGCTCCTGCTGGTCCAAAGTCAGCGGCTGGGAGTCTGTTGCTGCGGGCAATTCTTCTCTTGTCTGCTCCTGCTCTTGCTGCTGCTCCTGCCCTTGCTGCTGCTCGTTAAAAGGACCTTTGGAGGCCCCCTGTTGACCGTGTTCACTTGCCAGCCCACCATCAGCAGCAGTGTTGCCACCACCAGCAGCAGCAGCACCACCACCACCAGCAGCATGACTACTCCCGGCAGCACCAGCAGCAGCGTCAGCACCAGCAGTGATGCTTGCCCTTGGTTCCACAAGGCCCTCAAGCCCGTAGGTTTTCCACAGGTCACTCCACAAGTGAGACACCAAGGGTTTTAGGGGTTGGCTGGTTACACTGCTCAAGCTGAAGACTGCTACACCCTCTGAATGCAGCAGTAGCAGCTGACCACGCAGTACTGCCAGTTGTACTGCACCAGGAGCTACAGCCAGGGGCAGACGCTGGATTACCTATGGACACAAACAAAGAACCACTTAAGGTGTGCCAACAGCAAGGGGGCATGGTACAAGCAAAGCGGGTACAGACTATAGCTACATAAGCTATGCCGAAGCTATGCCAAAGCATATCTATTGGTAGCTTTGTGCACTGCGTTTCCTCATGTTCTCTCCCACGTGTGATGATGTAAAATACGCCCTACCTATATCTGCTACAACAGGAGCAGAAGCATATTCACTTCGTGTCCCGCGCTCTGCTGTTCTCTGATAACTTCTCTCGGCCCCAATATCACAAAACATCCTCCTGTGTAAAACAGGCAGCAGATCCTTCTTGCTGTTCCTCTGAGCCACTTCCTCTTCCCATTGAATGCAACATATATTAGACCTAGTGGTTCCAGTCCCAAGCAGGTGGTAAAAGGAGGCATAAGCAGAGATGTCTGAAAGGATCATTATTCTGGCAAGCTGTAAAAGGGAATTGAAAGACCAAAAGATAACACGTCACCCAAGGCAAGGCTGCTATGAGGGGGCAGGGAACCAGGTAAATCATAACCCTCCAGTTCGTTGAGAGCTAGGAGCAGCAGCTTAGGAGCTATCTGCCTGCAAAACCCCCCAAAGTTGCATCAATAGCCCCAGTGTTCACCATCTCTTGCTTCCCAGAGACCCATACATACCCGACAAGGTCCTGTCTGTTTCCCCACCGGGATGATGAGGGTCACCAGGTCACCCGCCGCAGTTACACCAAAGGCCCTGTACCGCCTGCTAGGGTCCACTGCTGCTGTCACCAGCTGATCAGGGCCTGATGCCAAACCTGAGCAGTTCCTGGGGATAAGGGCCCTCCCTGGCCGTAACCAAGACAATGTGACCCCATGGGGGTGGAGTAGTACTAGCTGCAATTCATCTGCGCATACAGAGGACATGGCCCAATAACACATTAGTATTCATCTACCCTGCCTGGCCTCTTGTGGACGGTGCATGACTTGTGAGTAAAGGAGGAGCCCTGCCCCAGACGATTTGCTGACTTTTGTGCGCCCATTGTGCCGTCCTGATGGGGGCCCAATATCATCACTTTTCATGATGTGCCACAGAACAAATTGCCATAAAGGCCCCACCTCAAGTTGTTACGAAAACAGCGAGATAGAACAAGAACAGAGGTCCTAGCATAGGCTTTTAAGACCTCTGACAAGGACAGCAGTGACATGGACCAGCACGTGAGTGACTGATCACCAGTTTGAACTGGATACCAGGTGGACTCCCATGAGATAGGTAGCTCGGAGATTGGGTACAGGTAATTGAAGCAGGGTAGAGTAATGCGACAAGAAAAGCAGGGTCTGTCATGCAGTGCTGGAACGCATAAGGCAGTGTGCAGCGAACAAATCAGGTTGCAACCCCCACCCCAAACCTAGATCTTGTCCATGTGTTAGGTGACTGCAGGAGCAGGATTATTAGTAACAAACAATTACGCATAGACAAACAAAACTTTGAAGGCATGACAACCGCAAGATGGCTGCTATTTATGCATTCATGACATGCCTTAGGCTCTGTCACAATAATACATTACTAGGCTCAGAGGCAGGTTATGAGGCCTATTGCCTTCAGGGGAAGTCCTCTAAGAGCTTTCTGAAGCACATCAGTGCCAGAAGCACTGGTGGAGACCGCAATGTGGTTTAACTTCTTCATAACATATTTCGCAAAAGTGCCATAGGCGGGGCAGCTCAAGCTGCTAGTCCTGCTACGAAAGCCTAAAAACAAATCATAATCTCTTCACATCAACCATTACTCCATGCCGTGGGACTAAGGGTCACGCAATCATTCCAGGCAGAAAGGAATATCCCGGTGTGGCGGAAGATGCCAGTGCAGAGCAGTTATTGAATTGGCATGCATGTCTACTGTATTATCACTACTGGCCTTTACAAACCGAACTTGCATATGGAAACCTACCACAGAGACTCAAACTTTTCTGTCCAATGAACACATCTACAAGGCAACCTTTGTGTAACATTACACGTCAGTAAGAATGACTGCCTCCTTGAAGAGGAGCTCCACGCCTGCCTCCCCAGCAGCCATTTGTCATCTAACAAAATTCATTGCTGTTGTTAGTCACATCGGGGAGCCCCCAGGGGGGCGGGCGTTGGGGAGCCCTGGGGGTGCGGCCGGCGCCGCGCCGCCATCGCCGACGCTTCAATCGCGGCCAGCACCTTGATGGCCGGCCCTGTCATATAATCATCGCTGTCATTAATTAGTGCTATCATACAATCATCGTTGTCAATTAATCAGTGCTGCCATTCGGTGCTGTCATTAAATCAATACCGTATCTATTCAGAAAGCATCTTGTGGCGGTATCACTTACTGAGCTGAAGTGCCAGTGTGTCAGCAGCAGCCACCACCTTGATCCGTGTGAGACCTCCAACATAGTTCAGCAGTGCACCTTGACCAGATGCCTCAAGCAAGAAAAGGAAACGAGCATGACCAGACCTACAGCAAAAAAATAGCCAGCAAGGACGGGAACACATTCCGTCAGCGCACTGGGACAGTCGGTATAATATCAGGTGCACATTATTACATTACCATGGACCATGATCGCTTTGATCTGGGAGCAGTTCAAGTATAATCTTGGGCAGAAATTCAAAGGAGGCCTGCAGAGAAATCCAGCATGATCCAAGGAAAGCCGCTCAGCAGGTGGGGTATGGCACCTTAATACTTGATACTTAAGACAGGGGGCAAAGCGGAGGGCTGTAATACAATTACCTTTCAGGAGATGCCATAGTAAAAAGTGCCATAGGCCCCGCACCTCAAGCTGTCACAAAGAACATCGAGGTGGAACAAATCAGGCGCTGAAGGTGAGGTTCACGGCCCGGATGGGATGGGTGACATATGAATTAAATGAGAAGCAGTTATATTGCTGCAGCCACCACCCCCGGCCAGCTGGCAACTTTCAGAGGCAGCATTCAGGCAAGACGATTGGGTCTCGCTACCGCCTTTTGTACTGTGGTTTAGCTATTGCATTTATTTGTCCTTTTCAAGCCTGTTTTTTTCCCTACTTGTCTTCAAACATATGGCACACTTCAACCTGAGCATAAACAAGTTGGACCCATATACGGTAATTAGCCGCTCGAACAGGCGTGTGGGGTCATCCAGCTGGCTTCGTATTAAGAAAAATGCACATGCACATGCCTATTTGTACTGCCTGCATGGGTGGCTATGAAGAGTATGGTACTAATACTGCTGCTGTCAAAGATGGATCCAGACAAGTACCTCACTCTCCACGAACCCCCACAAAAATTCGCACCGCTTACCACACAAACCGCACTTCTCGTATGGCATGCTGATTTGACGTTTTTGTTGCATCTGCTTCTGCCGCGCCTCTGACACCATCATCTGCATAAGCAAAGGTGTAGGGTTTAGGGGTTAGGTCTCAGGGTTTACGGTTTAAGGGCTACAATGAGGAGGAAGAGGTGGAGGAGGTGAGTGGGGCCAAGGAAGAGAGTGAGGCACTGTCCAGACAGTTGAGGAGCAAAAGCGGAGGGTAAAGGACAAGGTCTAGTCTGAGAGCAATGCTGAAGGCACATATCACCAGTTATTGCTAGCAAGGTGCACACTGGCAACACACTGATCCTTATTGCACTAATCATGCAGCAAAGTAACTAAAACAGTGTCTATATGCAAAAACCCGGCATGGCAAGATTGGTAAACGTGATAAGTTTAGGATCTAGTGGAGATTTCCTTAAACGGTTTCGCCTCCTTCACGAGACAACAGCACATGCAATGAACCCTGTTTTCCTACAATTTATCACTTGTGGCTAGTAAGGTGATCACTGCTTTGATCAGCCTCATGAACCAGCTGCACCTGCAATCACCCTGCAAGACCTTCACCCCAGTGCTGGAAACAAAGGACAACCCAAACCAAAGCTGCAAGCAGAATGCTGGCAGAACAAGATTCACTTTGGAACACATGTGCTGCTGTTCATGCCACTGGACCACATATTCTAGGCATCCCATGTTATACATTACATTCTTTCTTCACCCTGCTTGGCCTCTCGTCGACGGTGCACTACTTGTGAGCAAAGGAGGAGCTCAGCCCCAGACGGTTTGCTGACTCCTGTGAGTCCACTGTGCTGGCCCATTGGGGACCCAAACCCCCGGGGCTGTGCAGGGCAGCCCTTGTTATTAATGCATGTCTGCTTACCGAGGACACTCAGTAAATTGTCCCATCTCGCTGGTTTCATAAGAGATTGAGGTGCAGTCCCTTTGGTACTTTTGCTATGTTGTACAAACACGTATTGCTGCTGCTGGTGGTGGTGGTGTATTACCTGTCTCTTGGCTGGGAGGGCTGCTGTTGGTAGCTTTAGGGCCCTCTTTCTCAGCAGCACCACCAGTATCAGCAGAAGCATGTGCTGCTGCAATTCCCTGGTCAGCATCACCTGTAGATCTCCCCCTTGCCCTTTTCTCCTGCAGTTGCTGCTCATGTAGCTGCTGCTGTTGGGCCCTCGCCGGAGCAGTGGAAGTTAGCGCATGTGTGACTGAAGCTATGCTTGGGGGCTCATCCCTGCAGGACGGTTAGGTGCGAAAGCAAAGAACAATTCCATTAGCCTGTCACAGCCAAATTGAAAGATTACACTGAGAAGTTACTTGCCAGACAAAAAAGCAGCACTAAGCAATAAGGTAGGCGTTGTTAGTTCTCCCACACACCGTCAATTAGCACCGATAATTCTCATAAGAGGCCTCTGCCGAAGGTTGAGCTTCCCTTGGAAACACATTAACCCCATACCTACAATTATTCGACGAGGTCCAGAAGTAAGCCACAAAGACGCTAACTCTGGAATAACTCCAAATCGTGCTGCACAGAGTAACAATAACATAACTAGTACGCACAGACACCTCAGCTATAACAACCCCTGCTTTACCCCCTGTGCATGACGGGCCCGCATGCACATGGAACCAACTGGACCGGCGACAATCCTAAACCCTAACCCTACACCCTAAAAACTGCCTGCACTCTGTAAAGCTGTACAGCCAAGTCAAATGGAAGAAATTCACAATTTCAAACAGCACACAGGCTTTTGTTATACCTTTGTTGCTGTGGTTTTATCATATTGAGGTGCAGCAGCAGGAAGGTGCCATCTGCCATCCCCACAGCTAGGTGTGTCACATTTGGGCGCGCTTGATATGAGGACAAAGCTGTGACTGCCGCCTTCAACCCTGCAGTTATAAGGGTACGCTTTCAACAAATGACGTGACAAGAATTGAACCTGGGTCTGTCCTGTGACAGACAATTATGCTAATCAGATATGATATGCAGATCCAAGCAAGAGCAAGCACGCTGTTTCAGAGCTGGGCCGCATGTCCTGCTCTTGATCATAAAAGATGTTGCATACCCCGTCGCTTGCTGACCTGCTCAAAACTACATGCTTCTTGAGAACACATTAGGAGGGGCGTCTCAAATACCTCCCGACTTAGTCATGGATTTAGCCATGCATTTGTTGTGGGCTTAGTCATGCATTTAGCCGTGGGTTTAGTCATGCATCTAGTCATGGGTTTAGTCATGCAAGGTGCCTGTATAGAATTCCATACTGGGGTTCAAATGAGAGAACGCTAGCAAGAACAGTGCCCCTCACCAAACCTGCTAACTGCTAGCTTAAGTCGATCATGTCCAGCAGAACCCTCCACTGTACAACAAATGACCAGTGGTTTCCTTGCCATGTTTGCCCCACGCTAGCAAAACTAGCAGCAGAATGATGTACAGCAATGCAGCTAGATTTGTTGATATGAGATAGATCACTGCACAGCTTTCGGGCCGTGCAGCACCCGCCACATGACTCCAACCAGTTTGTTAGTGTGTGTTGAGAGAAATCCAATACTGAGAGCGAAGGTGACGAGCTAGATTTGTTAATCCACCTCCTTGCTGGATTTTCTTGGAATAGATTGAGCTGCAAGGCCAATGGCACTCTCGCTATGGCACCTCACGAGATGTGATGCAGCACTTCAAAAAGACGCATCAGCAGAAGGAAGGCTCAAACCACTCTTCACAAGACACATGTCAAAGTCACATGCACAAGGTACCTCTTCAAGCATGAAAGATGTATTCAGCCATTTTCCTTCCCCAAAGGCTCAACCTCGAAACGTCGCCATGTACTGCACCTTGCCACAATCTGATCATTCCTACTAGCAGGCAAAGCAGGTACAACATAAGCAGTAGATAACAAGTACCTGGGTCTCCAAGTTACATTCTTAGCGTCTAACCACACCCCGGGGTGGGTGGGGGGTCTGCTTGTCCGGGGGGGGGGGGATCTGGACCCCCTTCCCCCCCTTCCTTCAGATTTGCAAGCCTTGAAAGCTTTCTACTGCATCTCTCAGAGGGCCAATACTTGTATGATAGCATACTGACCTGACAACGCGATCTTCGTCCAAAGTCATAGCAAGGTCAGTCAAGCAGTGGTTGCAGAGGCTTCATCAGGACAACATGCTCCCAATGCCTTTAAATATATGGGATAGATCACTGCACAGCTCTTGGGCCGTGCAGCACCCGCCACATGACTCCAACCAGTTTGTTAGTGTGTGTTCGCACTGCCTTCACCCACCTGTGTCATATTCATACACAAGGTATCCTTCTGATGTGAAGAAGTACAGTCTGCCTTCTCCATCCCCCAAGACCACATGCTGAGGCAGCCCTGCTGTTGCTGCTGTTACGGGGCTGTCCAGCAATGCATGTGCTATGGTTACGGGGCTGTCTG
Organism: Pseudopediastrum boryanum; assembly: GCA_963556185.1. NCBI lineage: Eukaryota > Viridiplantae > Chlorophyta > Chlorophyceae > Sphaeropleales > Hydrodictyaceae > Pseudopediastrum > Pseudopediastrum boryanum. The sequence goes on from OY744506.1 coordinate 5,482,936, forward strand.
TCTGCACAGCTGCCAGGAAGGTGAAGTGGTGTGGCCAGCTGTTGGGCTTCTGGGCCAGTAGGCGCTGCGTGTTGCGGGTGTTGGGTAACAGACCCTGCGAGGCTGGGAGCAGCAAGGATCAGGAAGGAGTTTATCGACCTAGGGTTTGGGATTTAAGGTTTTGGGCTGCTCTGTGTTGGGAGTGCTAAGAGCATCAAGTAAATCCTTAGGGTTTTGGGGTAGCGGGGTAGCTGACCCTGCTAGGCTGGGAGGAGCAAAGAGCAAAAACAAATGCATCTAGGGTTTGGGGTATAAAGTTTTGGCGTAGCAGGACCTGCCAGGCTGGGAGGAGCAAGAAGCAGCAAGAAATTCCTTTCGGTTTGGGGAATTGGGGTAGCATGCCCTGCGTGGCTGGCAAGGGCAAAGAGCAGCAAGGACTTCTTCTGCTGCAAGCACCAGCTTTGGCTCGGTCAGACCCATGGCTTTTTGAAGGTTAAGCAATGGCAGCAGCTTTGATGTGCAGATACAATGGATTGTCGCGCTGTTTGGTGGCAGAGGAGCTTGCAGGTGCACATGCTTGGCCTTTGACATGGTAAATACCAGTGCTGCAAACCACGTAGCACTGCAGAGGCCACATCCTTCTTGCTGCACAAGCTGGAGCGACGACTTGCCGAATAAGGACCGTGGGCTATACCTTGATACAATAGCTATTCCAAGTATTGAGTCTGACTATGAGATACTCAGTGATGACACGTGGACGTATTGGGTATGGGTGAGGTGGTTAATGACCCGTAGCTCCCCACTCACCTGTAGAGGCTACAAGGGGGCAACTGGAGACGAAGTTCGAGCTCCTGCATGCGGTTCTATCGTCTAATGCATCCGTAGACCTTTGTGCAGGTGGTGAGTTCTGCTCGAGGGTGCTGCTAAGCTGCTGTCCAGTGACTGTGACCTCCAGACTGGCACAACATAGCAGCAGAAATAGGGGGCCCCACAGCATGCGGCCACTTTTCGGGTGCTCCTTCATTGCTTCTGCTGCCTCTATGAACCCGATCATACCGCAAAATGAGGTGCTGAATCTCTGCACTCTTTTGTTCCTTCAGTTGGCAGCTAGGATGTCAGAAGAAACAGTGACTTTGTAAGCGGGCTGGTACAATGTGATCTCTTCCAGACGCCGCCAGATAAGGCTTCTAAACTACGTCCCAGCTCTATGTGCCATGGTCGAGCTCTATGTCCAGTTTCAAGCTGCGGCACCCCGTGTACCGCAACTGGGCACTACGGGTAGCACCGGCACGCCCAGGCGTCTCCGGGCGCAGCAAGCAGTTCAAAGGATATCTCCTGGGCAAGGAAAGAGGTAAGGGAATATCGGCTTTACACAGACAGACCATGCCTTAATATTCCCACGCAACACGCAGGTAGTCCTCGACCAGCTGATCTGCATCAGACGACTGAGGTCGCTCTGCAGTAGGTACCCCACAACACTGGCCTGCACCATGGTAGACTTCTGCAAAACTAGCCGAGCAATTCACATGCCTCATCGGCCCATGTGCAAGAGGACCACAGCTCAGTGTGCAAGAGGGGCCACATTCCGTCTTTCAAACACTTGCCTCAGGAAGTATGCCCATCGGGGTCTAACAATACCTGTATGCAGTCAAAATCAAGAATATATGCAGCGTACATTCCAACCTTATCTGTATATATACCATTCATATTATGACGTATATCAAGCATGCAACAACAAATGTGTCCCCTGCATTACAGAGCCGGGGCCGCCTCTTGGACACAGACTACACAAGTTAAAGGCCCTCTCAACTGCAAAGCATGCTTGGGTGCTGCACGGCCCAGAGGGCAGTGCAGTGGTCTCTCTTAACAACTGCAATATGTAGCACACTGTCAAAGAGTCCAAGTTCAGGGGCTTGGATTTGTGTTTCAAGCGTGAACTTCGAACTACTGGCAGTAAGCGTGTTGTATGGGATAATACCGACACCTGAAGGTACTATAGATGTGCTTTTACTAATACAGACCAACAATACATGTACACCTTTATGACACGGAAAACATGGATCCAGCACATACAACCCAGGAAATAGATGAAAGTGCATGACCATTGGGAGCATGGTGATATTCTGCAGTCAATCGAGGGAGGGGCAAAAAAAAAAGTGTAAGACCCCATCCTAAAAATCTGAAATTGCCCTCCAGACCCCCCCCCCCCCCCGAGAGACTGTCTCAAAGGCCCCCCTGCTGTGTCTTTGGGGCTGTTCTAGGAGTCAGCATATGCTTCCACACTATAAATGACTCGGGGTGGCATGAATATGTGGTTGTAACCACGCTGTTGAGCCTGAAGGCTGACACTGAGGGTTCAGGGGTCACTAAACCCTAAGTCCCACCATGTGCACCTACGCCTGCTGTTTTTCCTGCAACACCTCCTGCATGACCATAGCGACGTCTGTGCATGATTGCCATTCTCAAACCAAGAATTTAGGTTGGACATCCATGGTTCCGAAGCCAAACTGAGGCCTTCAACCCAGTCTAAGGGACTCTGCAGAAGCTTGGGGGCATCTAAGAGGCATGACATCAGCAAGCTAGGGTTGCCAGAGGGTCCCTATGTCCCTTTACATGGTGTGAAGGGCCATAGCTGTCACAAATTTTTTCGTCAGAATTTTTTTTGGGGGTGTCAGGGGTATAGAGGAACCCTTCCATGACACCTGTGCCAAGTTTTGACCAAAAAGAGAGGATGGGGTCCGAAATTTTTTTCCTTGCCCCCCCCTCGAGTCAATGGTAACCAAACCATGAGCACACACACCTGCCTGATTATACAGGACATCTGCAACTAAAGTCCTTGAAAGAGGGTCAGCGGGTCATACTCTCAACAATACCACCGATTACACAACCCAACACAAACTCCGGTACATCTGAACGGTATCTTCATTCATGCAGCATAATACACTCATCAAGTGAACCCCAGTAGCAGTTTGGTTCCTTGGTGCTGTTCTCCATCTTAAGAAAAGTGGGTGGAGTCGTGTCATCGGGCTGCACTATGGCTGCGAAACCATGGTATGGACTGCATGAACTACATACATTACATGCCCCACCATTGCGGACCATGGGCACAGCCTGTTGGGTCTGCGTACTTGCAAAACCCCCACAGCTTCTGCTTATGGCTGCTTCAAGCGTACAACCAAAAAAGACAGCGGACAAGCGCAACTTTGCAGGGTTTAAAACACAGCAGACAAAGCCAAGTACGAACATCTAAGCCAAGCATAAAAACAACATCAACACTTGCAGCAGCCAGCACAGCAGTACGTTCGTGTACAACCACCTATGTTTTCTCAACTTTCATCCCAATCCATGGTGAAACAGGTCCAGTAAACAGATGGGATGCACTGTCTCTACATGGCATGCTTGCTCAGCCAGTGCTTGATACCAAGGGAACTTGCAAGCACATGACATCCATTCCACCAATATGGACAACGAGGTTAGTGATGAAAAGGCTCTACAAGGGACTGCTAAGACTCCATCATGACCCCCACCAAATCACCCGGGGCGGCAGTTGCGTAAAGATGAAACAGCACAAGCACACAGGTCCACTCCAGGCCAAGATCCAGCAGACTTTGAGGAGGGATCTCCCACAGCAGACATAACAACAGGGTTGCTTTGCATGGAAGAGCAGATTCAGTACTGCTCCTATCAGAAACACAGGGAAGAGGGCCGTCACCATGGGCGGCCTCCCGACTTTGTCCACTCACAAACACATGTCCTTAAACAAACACAGGCTGAACAACACATCAAAAGCTGGTTATGCTTGCTGGAGGCCAAAGGGATCTTGTGCCCCAGAAGACAATAATTCAAGGTCCGGACTACATGTGATGACACCAGACCCCAGCAATGTATTCTGCTACCACATGGCTAATGAGCATTAGCATGAGTCCTTTACCATGCTTTTGTATTCGTTTGCAAACTATAGCTGGCTGTTGCATGACTACAAGGACATGCAAGCACATGAACACAAGCACTTAAGAGTACAAGGCATAGATAACTGCACGGCCTTCAAGCGCTCAGTAACACTACACGAGCAGACCCTAATCCCTTGGACAGCTGCACTAGCACTGTTATGGAAGGGAATACCCGAGACTTCATTTCTAAGACCATCACTTAACCCAAGCATTGAGCCCTAAACATGAGCCCACCCATTTGATGGAAGCCCATCCCACCAACCACTCGGCCCACCACCAACAATCATAAGACAATCGCTTGCCTTCGGAATTTATCCCTGAAAATGAGCCCAGCCATTTGATGGAAGCCCATCCCATCAACCACTCAGCCCACCACCAAAAGTCTAATTTTGTTGCAATGCCATCACCCTAGAAACACCACAGTATACCACAATAATCCTATGACTACAAACAAGACAGCTATCCCTGGCCCCGCATATCATTGCTTCGCTGATGCTCGGAACTGCGGACCTAGCATGACAGGATATCTTACTGCCCCTGCCAACCATGCACTGCTTTACGTCAGTAGTGGGTAGACAGTTGCCCATGAAAAGTACCGATGAATTTACCCAAGATAGGTAGTGCAGACCTATCACCTCGTGGTGAACATTAAAGGCACACCAAATACCACAGAGGTGCCACACCCTACAACACCTTTAGTGCTTGCACTTCTCCCTCATATTAGTTACTCATAATCCTTTCTCTCCCTCATATTACTTACTTGCAGTCCCTTTTCTCGCTCATACTAGTTACTTAAAATCCTTTCTACGCCTGAGACGCAATCAGATCAGCCCTTCCTTCCCGGACCCCTAACCCACGTCAAAGTGGACCTGCTGTATGACCACTAACTCATTCATCTCATGCCCAACAAGCAGCCAATCCTCAGAAGCAGCACTTCAGGTGCAGTAATCCTTGCCCAACTAAGACCGACGCAAATATGCGAGAGAAAGTACTGCAATGCCAATATGCTACACACCAGCTCGTACAGCCCCTAGAAAGGCAGGCAATTACCAGTCAAGGGGAACTTTGCACTCTCTCCAGCTTGCGGGGCAAGGCAACAAGTCCTTCACACTTGCTAGTGTACTGGCACATACTGCGCCTTTCAGTTCACACCACCATCACCACATGCATGCGCCTTATCATGGGACAAATGCATGCCCCATGACAGAGACATGACAGAGAAACAGTTGCACAAGACAGGCGTCTTGGACTGTACTGCTAGTGCCATGTCATGCTATGCATTCCATCCTTGACACTAAAGGGCAGTGGCCAGGACACACAATATCAGCTATTTCCTCCAACGACAAATAGGCTTGCAACCACTCTGCACACCGGCTCTACAACATGACCTTCCCCCATACCTACAGTGAGGGCCATAGTGATGGCCGATCTGCATTCCCCTACATCCCTGCTACACCTTCTATACTAACCCCCCCCCCCTGTTCATCCCGCCCCCTGCTCGTCCTCTGCTGTTCCCCTACCCCACACAGGAGCGGTACCAACGGCCTCTGCTGCTGTTGCTGCAGCTGCTGCTCCTACTTCCTCGACCCCTGCTGCTGCGGCCGCCGCTGCTGCCGCAGCCTGCAGCACTCTTGCTGTCCCCCCTCCCCCCTGGAATCCACTGCATGCCGTTGCTACATACTCGCTAGTAGCAGGCAAGTTACTGAAGACCTCGCTAATGTCCGACCACCCATACCATGGTTCCGCCGGCACAGCTGCACGGCGTTGACGCCGCTGCCCCTCATGATGCTGCTGTTTGCCTCTTCCCCCGCTGTCACGATGCTGATGGCTCGGCTTATCATGCTTGTCACGCCTATCATGCCGTGCCCGAGCAGGCCTCTCCTGCTCCTCCTCCTGCTGCTGCTGGCAGTCCTGCTGTTGCTGCAGCACCTCGTGCTGCCGTGACCTGTCCTTCTTCTCACCAATACTCAGCACTCCCTGCCGCTGGTGCAGACCTCCTGCTGATGGCGGCTCCTGCTCTCCGCCTAGGCCAACACGCTCTGCATCTGGTACCACGCCCCCATTTGCAACCAACCCATCCAACCCATCGATCCTCATCCCAGCAGAGGGCCTTCCAGCTATCCCTTCCACACCCGGACCCCTGCATTGCTGCTGCAGGTCCTCCACTAAAGAAAGGGGTCGCTGCTGCAATCCGTCCCCTGCCTGCTGCTCCTGCTGCTGTGACAACCGCTGTACATGGTCCTCCGGCTGCCGCAGCTGGAATGCACGTGGCACAGGCTGCCCCTGTGCACCTGCGTTGACCTCGCCAGCACCACCAGCTCCCTCCTGGCCCTCCAACCACCTCAGTCCCAGCCCATCCGAGTTACCCCCAGAAGGAGGTTGTCCTGCCACAACTAAAACCCCAGTCCCGCCATGATGCTGCAACAGCTCCTGCTGCTGCTGATAGCCCCCTCTGCTGCCACTGCCTTCCCCAACTTGTCCCCCAATCCCAAAGCCCTTCTCAGCAGCAGCACCAAGTGCAGCAAAAGGCACCCTTAGCTGCTCCTGCTGCTGCTGCTGCTGGTGGTGCTGCTGCGCCTCATCCGCTGCTCCTGCTTTGCTGCGCTGGATAGCTGGCGACTGACCCTTGCTAACAGCAGGCTCATCAGACTCCCCCGTGCGTGACTTACTGCAGCTGATGCTGACACTCTTGCTGCCTCTCAGCCTGCTGCCTCCCCCATAATGTGGCTCCCTATGCTTTCGGTGGCGGTGGGAGCCATGCTTGTGTTCATGCTTGTGCGACCCCTTCTGTTCCCTGTCCCGACTGCCGCTGCAGCTACCTGATCTCCCTGAGGTAGCAGAGCGGTTAATGGAGGGCATACGGTACAACCCTGGCAGGGGACCTAGAGGTCCATGGTCTCCCTGCAGGCACAAGCAAGTTACCATAGATGAGTTGTAATCATGCATGGCACACCTCATCACAAAACAAAGGTATGCCTGCTGAGCAAGATGATACCGAGCCGGCTGATCCACAAACCCCCATGTGCCAGGCTTACACACTTTTCGACTATCACAGGCAAGCGAGCTACAGCACCTCACCAACCTGCGGAATACAGGAACTGGACACATCTTACACATAACCATCAGACCATCTTAGGTTGCCCAACTGCACAAATAGCAGCCAACAAAGTTTTATACAATTGCTGCTCAAAAACAAAACCATATACTCTGCCGTGCCCCTGTCCTGAAAGGGTCTGCCCCACACCCAGGCCCCTTTTTCCATATGCTCCGCAAAAGAGGCACCTGGCAGTGGTGAATGCAACGTCCTGCTGCTACCAGCTACCCTACCACTAGCCCCATAGCCTCACCTCTCTGCTATCGACAATCTCCCTTGACCGCTTCCTTCCATGCTCCCGCTGCCCCTCTCCTCCCACATCCTCCAGCACTCCCTGCTCCCGCCCCTGCTGCCGCTCGGTAGCTGCCACATTCTCCTGCAGCAGCCTCCCCACTCTTGCCAAACCCTTTGCTGCTTCCTCCGGCAGCACAACAGGCAGGGCGTAATTTACCCCCAGCTCCACATCTGCCGCTAGCAGGACCTCAGGAGGGGCCTTCCAGGGTGCATGGATGTACTGTGTTGGGAGGCACGCCAGAGCAGGGAGCCAGCGGCGGATGAATTCCCCATCTGGGTCAAACTTAGCGCTCTCGGCCTCGAGGTCCATCAACGTGCCGAAGCTGGGAGCATCTGTAGCAGCAGAACAAGCCCAACTTTACTGTGATGACGTACTGACAGCCCGCGGGACTTTTGCAGACATGTGGTTCTTGACCACGGCACGGAGAGGAGCACACATATGTCCACACACAGCGCTGTAACACATACATCTGAGTGGTAATGCTGCATGTGACTGGCCCCAAGCATCAGGCTGACATGCCCACTAAGTATTCCTTTGCATTCAGGGTCCTACAAGCACTGCCTTCCATCAGGCCCGGGTTGTCCTGCTGACTAGGCAGGCATATTGGTACCTTCCAACCGCGCCCTCATAACATGGCCATGCCTTCCATGGCAGTCACTACCCTCACAGTTGCCTCTCATCAGCATACCTACCAGCATCAAAAACAGGACTAGCAACAGTACAGCTTCCACCGTAGCCGTTGGCTGAGCATGGCCATCGGCACAAGTCTGACGTACTCAAAGATTACGGCATACGCTTTTGAATGGGCAGCCAACTACTGAATAGGTTTGCAGGACAAGGACAGCAGGGTCCGTACTCCGTAGCCATGCCTATGTTGAAGACCCCCTGCTCCACCCTGCCAGAAAAAAAGGGCTGAATACATAGCCATGTACATGTTAACAACCCCCTGCTCCACCCTGCCACCACCCCTTATTACCTGCCATGCAGCCAGCCACATACTGCCAGCCCAGAGCATCGCTTTCCAGATCTGCATCTAAGAAGCAATCCCAGTAGTGCTTGAGGCCCCACTGCCATGGCAGCAGCATGTACTTCACGAGGAAGCTCCCACACACCAGCCGCAACCGGTTGTGCATCCAACCAGTGGCCCATAGCGCCTTCATTGCAGCATCCACTAGAGGGTAGCCAGTCATACCCAGCTTCCAAGCCTACAAGATAGCAGCAACAACAGCAGATTGTGAGAGAACCAGCGCAGTAACTATGGCAATGTAAGGCACCAACAAAGAGCCTTGGCACAGCCTTATAGACGATGGCAGCAACAGCTAATAGCAGCAGATTGTGAGAGAACCAGTGCAGAAACGCTGGGAACGTAAGATAACAATAAAGCGCAATGCCAGCAGTCAAAAGCACAAGACAACACAGGAGGGAAGGCATCAGGATGATAGAGCTCTCAGCAATCACTAGACGAGCTTCCGTAACAACTGTTGCAGCTCACGGGTTAGCAGCAATAACAAGAGAAGCACAAAACCAAGGCAAGGAGAGCAATTTAGCAAAGACCCACATACATCTCTCGGGATGCTGCAGCATTACGCTGCTGCCTGAAGAGAACAGGGACAGAATCCAGAGTGGAAGAGGTCTAACAGCAGAGATGCAAACACAGCACAGCTCCGGAGCACCAAATCATGCCCACTGTTTCACATATCTTTGCCTGTACCAGGCATACAGGCATGCTCCTGTCCCGTGCGCTGTACACCATCTCAAGGCTGATGTACAAAGGGCTCTTTGATTCACATGGCTCTGGGAGCCAAACCAGATAAGCCGATTATGCAGGAGACTCTGATGACATGCTAGTTAGCTCACCCTCGCTAACATGCTGCACCTGCCATGCCGCCAGAAAGCACATGGAAGAAAACCCACACCAAATTATGGCTCTTCTGGATACCAGCCCTACAGCCCACCTTGAACGCTCTGTTGTCCAGCCGCCATGGCACCCCCCGCAAGTCACTCAGCATCGCATGCTCATGGAAGAAGGGGAAGTGGAAGGACAGGTAGCGCCCGTACTCCCTATACCCTAGCTGCTGCAACAGATCCTGGCAGCTGCTGCTGTGGTCCTCTCCAGCTGCTAGCCATTGCTGCTGCTGTTGCCGGACCTGAAGCAGGAACACAACACCACATTACTATCTCAAAACCGCAGCTTGTTACACCATAGAATCCAGATCCTATGTGTGCAGCCCAGCCCAGTGCAAAGACCCGCACCCCTTCTTCCCTTCCTCGACTCAGAACATGACCCATTTGTCAACCTTGCTTGGGCTTGGTTGACAAACCTATCCCAATCTGAAGCTAGAGCTCACCTATACACATGACTCATTGTCTCGATTTCTGCTCTCCACACACTAAGAAACTGGATGGAGTCCTGCCGCGGGCGCTGCACGGCCCGAAAGCTGTGCAGTGATCTATCTCATATACACATGGCTACTTGTATCCCAGGTTCCTGCCACATGCCTAGAACTGGCAGGCAACCCTGACGCGCTTCTATGGCATGCTATGAACTGGCAACGCTGTGGTTGGTACACCTGAAGGTGATCCAAACTAAGGCCTCTGTGGCATGACTGGCTATAAAGGCAAGATATGTACAAAGGCCAGATATATCAGTACTTGAAAGTCAAACTGCAATAGACAGAGCTTTTGGTATCATCAACTAGCATATGGCAGCGCTGCATGTGCAGCCACCATCGCATGTAAGCCATAACTGAACGTATGCCTGCATGATCCAACCCATGTCACAGCATGCAGCATATCCCTGCTGAGTATACATGATTATAATTATCTAGGCTGCCCCAACGACGGTACCGTGTGCTGCTACAAACTCACTCTTCAAACACCTCGCACTGGCACCACTCCAGTACATACTCAGCATCTAAGTCTATACCCAGCATATGCCAGTCACCCGCACCTGGCTTTATTGCCAGTAGTGCACTGACTGGCCCCTACTCCCTAAACCAGGCAAGCCTGAGCCTAGGACACTATATCCCAGCTGCAGCAGAGGTTCACCCTGATGAAGGCCAGAAAGGCCAATACCAGCAGTGTGGCTGGTTCCATGTATCTGCCCATGCGTTGGAGCTTCCCAGTCCATGCGTAACCAACATCACCCCTAGGCCGACAGCAGGGCAGTCACAACTATATCAGCTCACCCTGTAATATATGAAGCGCACGCTGATGGTGCCTGCATGTATCCAAGGTGACAGGCGGCTGGTGACTGAGCGATCCACGTTAGCTTTGTCATGACTGAATGAAGGCAGCTGATTGGTCATGAAGGCCTCCAGTCGCGCCATGGCTCCTGCCACACCTGGTTGCCACTGCACATGCAGCACAAATGCCAAGGGAGTAGCATGCGCACTGTCAGCACACAAATTGTAGTCAACTCAACTACATATCAAAATTGGTACCCATGTGCCACGCAGCGCTGACATTTGACATGATCTGTTGGCAGGCGCAATGTCGAGGGTGGACAGACACCATTGCCTTCAGTCAAGTGCAAAGAGAGGGGGTGAATACTGCAGATGATGACCACACCACATTAAGCAGCCCCAAGGCCGAGCAGCGCTGTGCCCAGCCTCACTGTACTCTGCTGTTACTGCAGTTGCTCAAACAGGAGCACATCCAAGAAACCACATGGCAACCAGGAGCATATGCCATACAGTTGCCTTTGTGCTCTGCTCAGCAAGTAGATCCCAAAAGTGAGCTTGGCACATTGCGGGATAGCCCCTTCAAGCAGCCTTACCTTCAATGCTAGCTGTTCACTGACAGCGTCTTGCTCTGGCTTGCTTTTGAAGAAGTCCAGCTCCTCCGGCTCTAAGCTGGCAAGCTGTGCCGGGACGACTGGTAATGCTGCTGGAGGTGGGAAGGGGAACTGAGGCGGGTTGGGCATGGTGCATACTCTGTGGGGTAATGCAAAGGAAGAGAACATCAGCAGGCAGAAGTTGCTCTGGTTATTTATCGTCAAACCTTTGCATGTTGAGGTGCATCATGTTGAGCAATACAAGTCAAACAAGGACTAGTCAACACAGCATTCCTTCCAAAGACAGCCTGCTGCAATGTCTTTCAGTTTCCATCTGAGACACTCTTGTTGTCCCATATTCATTTGGCCATCTTTTCGCACATTGCGCCATGATACTGCCCCATGGTACTGCTGTATATCTGGGAGGTGCTTGCCTTATGGGACATGGGATGGCTAGCTCACGAAGTCTTACGGGAGGGTGCTTACCTGTTCCAGAACTCTGCGAAGGTTGTGTATGGCTGATCATTTGGATCAAGGATCTCCCATGGGTCATAGAGCAGATCAGCATTGAAGCTTCTGCAAGGCACACCCTCAGCTGCCAACGCCTGCTTGACTGCATGGTCCCGGACTAGAGAGACTGGGTCAAACAGGTGGTTGAAATGGACGCACGTTGCACTTGACTCCCGTACTATCTCTAAGAGTGCCTGGCAGGAGTCTGTCGCACGACGGATAACCAGGCGAGAGCCGAGTGCTGCGACCTGCTTCTGGAACTCTATCAAAGTGTTCTTGAGCCACCACCGTGAACATCTCCCAGGCTGGAACTGCCCTTCCTCCTCCGGGGACCATATAAAAACAGGAATCTACGCAATAATAAACTGATTGGGACCGGGAGCACGAAGCAGCTGCCAGCGCTGACAACGATTCAACTTTTCCAGTAGCAGCTCACCACTTCCTTTGCAGCCTGTAACGCGGCCACGAGGGCTGGATTGTCATCTACACGCAGGTCCCGCCGGAACCAGACGACAGCAGTTCCCCCATCATCTCCGCTAGACATGTCCGAGAGCAGTCTACAAAGCTCGGTAAGCTATAAACACCAGCAGACGGATCATCAGGCGCGCTCATTTCGACTATAGCAAGCCTTTCTAAAGCATGTTTTGTCAAGCATAGCAGTATACTTTCAGAGTTGCTTCCACGACAGGTGAGATGTGTAAGTGGTCACGGAGGCGCTGCGCGGTCCCATCAAGATTCAATTCAAAACGCTGAAGGGGTGCATACGCCTTCTGCAAGTGCTGCACAGCCTCTGCTTGCACTGACCTAGTCATCATACATCGCACTGCGGTTCGGGGTTCAATGGCGTTGAAGAACTTCGCTATCCTCAGCCATTCAGCCACTCAGCCATTCAATTCCGCCCTACAAGCTGTGGAGGCCTCATTACAAGTAGGGACAGCACCAATTGGTATGATATGCGCTAAGAGAGCGGTCTGAGGGGGTCAGCCTTAAGTGTAGACAGGTTCTTAGACGTCGACTCTGAAGATGTTGAAGCAGCTCAACGCGAAGACCTGCCGGCAGGCAACTGCTGTAGGGCATTGCAAGCCTACATATGGAGCATTATACTCTAGACGTACTCCTGCCCAGAAGACATGTGGATCCAGGCTGCACAGCGTAGCTGATCCAGGTATGAGATGCAGGAACGGTTTGAATAGAGGCAGTTTATGTTAGTAAAATCTACAGGTGCCTCCATCAAGGACCCACAGAACAATTTGTTTGAGATTGCTGATAACATCACTATATGCTCTGCCACCGGCTAGATGTTTTGTCATACTGCGGAGCAGACGGCCCTAAGCTCCTGGCACGACTGCAAGGTGTTCTTCCTCATCAGTCCGTGGAATTCATGTGCACTGTTTTTCGCTCCTTCTGCAGTCGCTACGGTTGCTGCAGCAGAGGGCCTTCGCCAGGCTCTAACCCCTGCAGCAGACTACTTCAACACCTTGGGTGTTCCAGACTGGCTTGTGCATTGGGGTCATCCAGGCAACATGGCCGTCGTCCTATTCGCAATGGGGGGCTACGGAGCTGCTTACCTTGGATGGCAGATCAGGGTCTCAGATGACGGGGTAAGCAAGGATGCAGACCAGAGCTTGCCTTTATGTTTTTGGTAATTGCATGGGGCACCTTGCAATGCCTGTTGCTTGTTCATTTTATACAGCACAGCTCCTGCCCGTAAAGTTAATCAACTACAATGGTTGTGTTCAACCCCTGCTGTGGAGTTGCATAGATCCAATATGCCCAGTGCCTTGCCCCTTCATCAGCTAAGACGTGCCTGACCTCACCCTTTACTAACTGCAGTTGCTGCTCAGGGGCCTATGGCACTTTTTGCTATGGCATATCATGAAATGCAGTAATAAAAACTGCAGTTGCTGCTCACATTGCCTTCATGTCTGCTTGAGGCATGGGATCGAAGCCCACGTGGAGGTTGCAATAACCCACATTTAGCTGTCCGTCTGATTTCGCAAACATGTGATAAGTTTCAGCAAAGGGTTAAAGATCCATTACTCGTGTTGGTCCCAGGTGCCAGCAACTGCCCAAGGCCCTGGTTGTTTGCAAACTATAGGCTTGTTGTACTGTTCCCTCATCCCGTGGTATGGCTACGTGCCTTCTGGCCTAGCTAAAGGAGTTGCTTCACTAGTGGGCTGACCTCTTGCGTTGATTGTTTTGCACTCTACAGGAGCTTATTGCCAAGGCCAAGGACCTGCATCCAAAGGTGAGACAAGTTTGCCATACCCAGCTAAAACACACTACCCAAGCCTTGAAGTTATGCTACTTAGTGTGCTTGATAAGGATTAGGGCTAGGGGAACTTGGAACTAGCAGTGTGAGAGGCCTTGATCCTTATAAAAACAATTTGGTAGGTCGATGCACATCTCAAGGTTGAACATTTGCAGATTTTTGCGTGTGTCAGGCACACTGTCGAACATGGTTCACACAGCCCTGCAGACAGGAGCCTGAGTGCAACTGCATTCGTATATTGGAGAGCTGTTAATAGCCCCCAATAAGCTGCTCTTTCAGTAGACTGACGTCAATGCTCCTGGCAGTAAATGCAGGCCCTTGAGATGACTCATGTGTTTTGTGCTTTGTTGCTGCAGCTGGCTCTAGGCATGTTCATCTTCTTTGCCCTGGGTGCCACTGGTGGAATGATGTCTTTGATCATGCAGAACAAGCCTATCTTTGAGAGGTGAGCCCAGGTGACTGACTGCAGCATGCTATGTTAAATGATAAGGTTGGAGCTACCGTACTGCTCCTAATTATTTGCGTGGCCAGGTTTTGGAAGGCTCAATCCTACGCAAAACATTTCCTCTTTTTCAGAAGCCCCGCGCAAATAGTAGGGCGAGTATTCCGGAGCGGTCACAAGGTCGGCGCAAACCGGTAGGCTAATACTTTCTGCTGCATTTAGGCATAACCAATTGCAATCTCTGCAGCTGTGTCTTTCTCGATGGGTATGGTGAAGCAAGCATCGTTTCTAAAGTACTATGATGCTAAGCGATCCTCACCCATCGGAGCAACCATGGGTGAAGGCTTCACAGCAGCGCACGTTGCAATTGCGATCGGAACTTGCTTCCGCTGCAGCAAACGGAATGCACGTCGTCCAGCCCGCGAACGTGTCGTTTTGGAACTGGCGGTCTCTCCATAGTACCTTGGCAGCGAGGCAGCGACAGCAGCTCGATAGTGAATTGTAACGGGCCTATCAGGACCGTGTGAAGATTTTGCTGGAGGGTGAGGCTGCAGCTTTACATAAACAGTGAAAGTCTAGACAATGGTGCCAAGAAATAGCACTGCCTAAATCCAAGAGGGGCAGGGATAAAGCTTGCTAGTGAAGGGCTGTGAGTGGGCAAGTGTTTCATTTGGTGATGTTTGCCATGCTGAACTAGGAATTAAGGATTACAACATGGTGGTACTGGTCATAAGGCTTCACTTGACTGCTCGCTCCGTTCTTCTGACAGCAACGGGCTGTTTGCTTCAGAATTGCAGGGTTGCAGCCCTGGTGCTCCACGCAAACCCCATTGGGATATTTCTGTTATGTCAATGGCATCGACGCAATAATATCCTAACTTTGAACTTCTGCAAAAAATTTGCATATTTCTGGCCCACGCAAATAATTAAGGACGCAAATAATTTGGAGCACTACGGTAGTATGCAGGCGTTCTGCTGTCATCAATATGGCACAGCCAAATGGCCAGCGAGTAGACACACCTACTAATGTACAGGTGGTTCATGAATGCGCTGGTGCTTGTAGGGACATGTAGCAGAGGCTAAGACTGTACTTCAAGATGAGGTGGAGCTATTCTAGCCTTTCAATTGTATGCTATGGCACCTCTGTAATGCTGTTGGCTGATGTGTATGCTTGCAGTGCAGTAGTCCGGTTGGGCAGGCGCAGTTGCTCAGCAGTATCTCTTAGCCCTGGTCTATTGGAGTGGAGTGGCATGTAGCATAGCTGTTTCTCTTGCATGTAGCATTATGGCCATATTTATCCTTGATTTCAGCGGGGTCGTAATTAGAGGCTGGGTCCCAAGCCATGTGGCCGTGGGCATGAGCGGGGTGTAGCATGGTATGGGCTGAAGCAATTCAATCGCAAAGATATTAGATACTTGGCCCATATTCACCACCATGAAAGATGTGCCTTTGTGTGTAGAGGGTGCATGCAACAAACAAAAGCTCACATTGTACCCATGTGGCATTCTTTGCCTGGACATCCCAGATCTGGTACATAGCAGCACATGCAATAGGGTGAGCGTCCACCATGTAAGCAACTGCATGGGTTACATGGTTACATCTAAACACACACCAATTACATTTAAGGAAGGAGGCCTACTTAATGAGGACCACCTTTCACAGAGTATGACTCAACCAGTCCACTTCTCCGATCAATCCACATCCATCCTGACACCTCATATCGTGCTCATGTCTTAAGAATTGGCCAATATGCCTATTTCCTCATGCTCTTGGGACTTGCAGCCTAACCTTCCTGCTAGATGACTAATCACTGGGTAGTTCCAGAGGGTGCTTCTGTAATCTCATATCCCTGCCGAAGACGACCTGTATTCTGGTTCCACCTCGCTGTTCTTTGTGACAGCTTGAGGTGCGGGGCCTATGGCACTTTTTGCTATGGCATACCGGTATCATGAATTGTAATAATAATATCCCTGACGTGGTGCCACTGCTGCTGCTGGTGCTGGACGCACTGCTGCAGTCCCCATGTATGGACTGGTCTGACAGGTCTGGCGCTGCTCAGCTTCCAAGCCATGCTGCCCCTATTCTTTGCAGACAGCAGGGATGCGCGCTCCGTGGTGAGTGCCTGTTGAAACATTTGCCTCTACCCAGCATACCCCACTGGTTGCTAGTATTGCTGCAAAAACAGTAAAATATGTTATAGGTACCTCTCCTGGTGCATGGGTTTGTCCAGGTCTGCCCCCACCGGCGCCCCGCTTTGACGGGGCCATTTGGTAATTGGTAATTGGTAATTTGTCCTGGACATATGCGCTGAGTAAGACTATCTGGAAAGGCTTGCTGCTGGTCTTGAATGGTGGTTTGTCTTCTTTAAGGGGTGCAACTGTAGAACTGCAGGACAGCCTCCTTGGTTGTAGCCATGGCATATGGTGGTTGCTGGTACCGTGAATGAAAGGAGTCGTATTGCAGCAGTATCAGTACTCTTGACTACCGGTAACAGCTCAGGCCTCATACACTTGCTGTGAATGACTCCAATGAACTGCCCTCAAGAATCAGTGGCAGTTAACAAGCTCTTCATAAGTGCAGCATGCAGTGCAAGCATTGTTCTACTGATATGAGCAACATCCAAAGCAGCATCCTTCTATTGGGCACGATGCAAGGATCTCCTTATGCTGTATTGGCTGTCCCCTTTAAGGAAGTAAGACTTCTTCAACCTGCTAAGTGCTTAACGGAACACATCTTGCCTGCCTGCCGCCCTTCATTTCCCTGTACAGCACGCCTACCTTGGCAGTGGGATCATGGCACTGTTCCTGGTCCATGGCGCACTAGGCCTGCAGCTAGGTCTCAGCATCTGATGCTCTCCAGGAGCTTTACCATGTAGACATCAAGATCACTATGTGTGTTTGGTCGTTTCGACCTAGCAGCCCTTTGCGGTTGCCACACCTTACATGTTTGTTATGTTCACTACGGGAGATTAGGCCTTCTGGTGGCTTTTTTGTATGTATTGAACACTGCTGAGTAAAGGGGCCATTCCCTGCCTGCTATGGCTGGTGCTTTGTTCATTAGCAGGCAGCAGTCTCAGCAACATCAGCTTTATGGTGTCACCTGCAGTAGATTCATAGCAGCTATCACTACCCTTAAGTAATGAAAACAGCTTTGAGTGTACTGCTGGTAGACTCATAGCTGTAGCAACATGGCTGATGTAGTTGGGGGAATGAGTTGGCCTTTGCAGGGAATTATTCTGCACCTGAAGTGTGGAAGCCTGGCAAACTGCAATTAATAAGATCACATGAGGCCAAATTCGCGTTGGTTTTTACATTTAATATTCCTTGAACCTGCCAGCACTTGCAACAGCAACTGGCAGGAAAGCGAGAGATTGAGAGAGAGGGTACGTGTGCATGAGAGAGTGTTTGATTCACAAATTTGATGTTTGGTTTGCAACACTCTGTGGTACTTCTTCACTAAGCTTGTGTCTACAGGACTAGAGCTAGATGTGACAGCGGTGTGGGGCCAACTTGTAATCTGTGTATGGGGTGTGTTCAGGTTACAAACTGCGTTTGCATGCTGTCCACGCTGAGTATGTAAAGGCTGTATGTACAACCAAGCGGCACATGCACAGTGCCAATTTGGCTTCAATTCACGGGTGCCGGCTCAGTCGTGGTCACTAGACAGGTCAGCGCAACTGGCAGCATGGATCCACTCTCTTGAAGGTGGCCGTGCTGCTGCGGTTTGTTGAGATGCCGAGTGGCTCTCAGAGATTGGCCAACTTGTAATCTGTGTATAGGGTGTCTTCAGGTTACAAACTGCGTCTGCATGCTGTCCACGCTGAGTATGTAAAGGCTGTATGGACAACCAAGCGGCACATGCACAGTGCCAATTTGGCTTCAATTCACGGGTGCCGGCTCAGTCATGGTCACTAGACAGGTTAGCGCAACTGGCAGCATGGATCCACTCTCTTGAAGGTGGCCGTGCTGCTGCAGTTTGTTGAGATGCCGAGTGGCTCTCAGAGATTGAAGGTATTTTGGCCAAGTGATGGGTGCCGTCTCAGCTCATGAAGCGTCCCTCTACATACAGCCAGTGACTGTCTATCAACCTTTCATAGGTGGGCACATCTATTGGCTATATCATTTGGCAGCAGGCTGGTGTGTTGGCAACCGTCTGCGGGACGGACCAGTATCTGATTGCTACCTGGTGGCTGTTCAACATTGTTTAGAGTGTTCAGTTTTTCCTGGCTCTATTTGTGTTAGTGGCTTTGCCACCCCTGTGGTGAACTGTGGCACCGCACGCGTGCCGATGGGTTTGCCAATGTAAGATTCACACACACACACACACACACACACACACACACACACACACACACACACACACACACACACACACACACACACACACACACAGAGACCACTGAACTGCCCTCTGGGCCGTGCAGCACCCAAGCATGACTCCAACCGGGTTTGTTAGTGTGGTGTGTTGAGTAAGAGCGAGTAATAGAGAGCTAGATGGCTGCGAATTCGAGCGAGGCGGATATAAGTGGACCTGAGACCTTTCTTACACTGCTAATTCTGAAAGCACTTCCACTCGTATGCGGTATGCCTGGCTGCTCAACGTTGTGTGTTGTTGAGTTTGTTAAGAGAGACCACTGCAGGAATCCACATAAAAAATTCCATTCAATCCTTCCTCTTTCTGTCACAGTTTCCGCTCTCCACATGATAAAAAAAGGCTGGTGTGCGGGAGTCATGTTGATGCTGGCGGGCGCTGCACAGCCCAAAAGCTGTGCACTGATATATCTCATGTTTCCATACATGCAACGTTAGGTCTGTAACACTGAAACACTAGCTTGCCAACAGTCGTTATTTTACCAGAATCCTTCCAACTCCACACATTGATTCTTTACAAAGCAGCAAGTAAGAAGCCCTGCCAAATCCCTTCATGTAGGGTGCTGAGTGAAGCCAATTAGTGCCAGAAGCAACCTCGGCTGGGGCTGCCATTCTACTGGGGTGTGCCCTTGAGAACAAGTGCTGCTGCTACAACTGCTGGCAATACTCGCCTCGACGCTGCTGCTGCTGCTCCCGCCATCGCCATTGCTGCTGCTTCTGCCCTTCGCACTTGCTCCCGTCCCCAGCGTTACTGCTGCCGCTGCTGCTCCTCCTGTCGCCGCTGCTGCTGCTGCTGCTGCTTCCCCATCGCCGCTGCTGACGCTGCTTCTCCATCTCCGCCGCTGCTGCTCCTACTCTTGCTATCCAGTTTTGCGCAGCTGCTGATGCTGCTCTTCTCACCTTTTCATACACAGCATAGTTCGTACAGTTCTCCTGCTGCTGCCTTTCTCCACAACATTGGCAGGACCAGATGCTATGGGTCAGCTAGTCTTCTTGGTCTCACTTGCACTGAGAGCACCATGCTGCTCCTGCTGCTGTTGCTGCCGCTCTTGCTCTTCCTGCATCCATTGCCAAGGAAACGCAGCGACAAGCTTAGCAATCGGCCACTCAGTGCGAAGCGAAGCGCATGTGTTTGCATGCACGGCGGCACAATACAGGGCAAGCACATCAAGGATCTACCAAGCAGCATTGGATATGAACGCACACATGGGGGTTAACCTATAGCAATGGTGGAGCTGGCAGCCTGAACGTCCACTTGTGCTGTAGTCCTTTCTCCTTGCTTCAGCCCTGTTCTCTTTTCCATAAAAGCACACAAGCTGACATATATTATCAGTGCACTTGCTGTACACTAAACCAGCAACCAGCCACTGACCCCAATGCAGGCCGCCCCTTGGTCAGCAAGTGCTGCAATATTCCTACTTGCTTTAGAATTTAGGTCAGAACTAAGAGCGACATTACAGCAGGAATCCAACTTCGCTCGGAGCCCATCTGACCTCGTTCTATCCTGCCTCAAGGCAAATAACAATTAGGACAGAAAGTGACGTCACATAGCATCGTGGCAACTTAATCAATACTCGATGGTGCTTCCAGAGCGAGACTTCTTAGCCATTGCGGACTTGTTATTGTTAGATGAGGATGCCCATGGCATCATTTGCAGCCCATCGTCTAGAATATGTCATGTCATTCCGTTGGTGGCAAAGTCCATGTTTGCTACAGCAGCATCAGGCGCACTATGCATATCCATGTTCATGCGGCCACATCTCACCTTCAATGCCTTCTTATGCTCCCTGAGCCGATGTATACTATAGAAGAAACCTGCACAGCCAAGAAGTAAGAGAAGCTCTTAACAGGGCTAAGAGCAGGAATGTGGGGCACGTTATTCCGCCCCCTGTCTTACTATACCTAAAGACCCCACATGGCAATCAAAGTTCACTTTGCTGCTGCTGTGTTTGGCATCCCCGTGCTACAAAGCGCTTACCTATCCCTCCAAAGTTGAGCATGAAGGCCTGTAGGAAAGGGTTGTGGGCAATTGCTTTTCGCCATAGCTGCCCGAATGCTGACTGGGATAGGACGCTTGTTTCTTGTGTGTCTGCAGGTGCCAGGGTGAGGTTCAGAGTGGTGGAAAGCTGACCATAACCACGTGCATCGAGGCCACTGCCTACCCAGAAGGACAATCAGTCCGACAATGCCAACTGAGAAAGCTATGAAGCCTAGCGGGAGCCCAATTAGAAAGTACGTATGCTGCTGCTTAGTCAGCTTCTGAGGAGGCCGGGGTCCTGGCGGCATCTGGACGGCAGTGTCAGTTTGGGGTGGATCAAGCTGGAGGAAATTCGCATGCCGTAATTAGTGCTAAACGAAGTTCCAAGAACTTCAGGTCTTAGCAGGGACAAACAAGGATCATCTGGGCAACACTAAACACAACGTAAGACAACCGCATGTACCCCAGGTAAGTGCCAGGAGGCCCGCCTATCAAACGGCTTTTGCAAACCTCAATGATGATCTCCTATCAAGCGTCAAGGAAAATTCGAAAGCTGTCTTTCAGAGAAATATGTGAAGGCGTATTGCCTGTACATCCCGAGAGCACACCCTGCAGAGCGCGGTGCTCAATTGAGCCGCAATGCTCGCTCCAACTGGCCACTGTGTTAGCGAAGGCATCCGTGATGATGTGTAACGTAGTGCACGTGCGATCTATGCACACAAGGTTTGTAAGTGCGTCCATCTCTACCGATAGCCCTAAGGTGGTTGTCATCCCAGCCTGGTCTGGATGGTAGACAGGACGGGTCGCAGTGTAACAGACGTCGTCTTCTGTACAGACGTGCTCTAGCGCATACATGACTGATAAGTTGGCTCCTTCCGAGCGTCACGTCTTCCAGCATGATGGTCGTAAAGTATATGAGTGGGACCAGACACTATCAGAAGTCAATTTGTATATAGATACACCGCCAGGCGTCCGAGCAAAAGAGCTGTTCTGTGATATCACAAAGCAGCACGTTAAGTTCGGCATCAAAGGCAACCCACCCTTCCTGGACGTGGGTACCTGACCCCTGTTAAGACCCCTAAGCTGTGCATGCTACCTACATACATCACTTGCGGCCGCTGTGCTAGATATACAAAAGAACTAACCTCGATACCATGCCTGCAGTTGGACTTAGCTGGGCCTGTCAAAGTGTCAGACTGCATTTGGACTCTAGGTACTAGGGTTGCACTGAGCTAGGGTTGATGTCACGACTGCATGCAGCCGTTGGGTATTGCACCGCAATCATGTCAAATATGCTGCAATAGATCCTGATACCTATTTCACTTTATCGTGAAGGCAGTTTATGTGTATCTTTCTTGACCTGCTTGCAGAGGATGGTGTCCTTCACATCAATCTCTCCAAGCTAGAAAAGGTGGGTCCAAATGCGCTAATGGAAGAAACAAATTTGGAGCAATTAGAGGGCCGTTTTTGACTTCCATCACTATGCATGTAAGCATGCGGCATGAGTGCACCTTTCCTGATTGAGAGTTGCTCAGAACCCTCGAGCAGCTGGTCCCCCCCTGCCCCCCTGGCCCCTCTCACGCCGCCCCCTGCCCCCCCCCCCCAGTTGCCTGCATCTCGCAGCAGTATTCCTAAAAGGTTTAGCATGTGTTAGGTTTCAAGGGGTGAACATGTTAAGACATGAAGTTAATCAGCAGACCAACACTCATAAATGGACATCTTTGCATAACTACGCGTCCCCAGTATGCTCAACAATTGCCTTTGTTGCGTTCTGCAGTATATGTAATCCATGCTGTATCTTGATCAGAGCGTGAAACTAGGGCTAGGGGCTCTGTTTCAGCGCATTCATCCCATCCGCCCATATGCCCAGTATTTTATGATTATTAAATTTTCTTGATATGCCATAGCAAAAAGTGCCATAGGCCCCGCACCTCAAGCTATCACAAAGAACAGCGAGGTAGAACAGAGTACGAGTTATCATTGGCATGTTTGACAACATATGCCTAGACATACAGTACAGTACAGCTGCAAGGCTGCCCACAGTAACCACAACAGACTGTTCTGCTGCTTGATGTTTGCATGTGTCGCATCAGATTCCTTTTCCCAGGGGAAAAGGCAACAAATGCCTCTTTTTATACCTTCCTCTCTTGCTGCTCATATCTAACTGCAATTCTGGTATGGAGAGATTGTAGAAGGAAGATAAGCTGACAATAGATACTTTCATAAACTCTGTTAATTAGGGTATTTTTATATTTTTATATTTTTTTATTGTAAAAACTATGTTTATAGTTTGGTAGCAACCCTGACGCCATGCCCTCATGCTGCAGGGTGAAACCTGGCCCAGTGCTATCAAGGGGCACGAGCTGGACCCCTTCTCACGTCAGAAAGAGCAGCAGAGGATCATGTTGGAGCGGTTCCAAATGGAGGTGAGCTGGTGCTCATCATGGGTGCTACTATTATGCCTAGGGTTGTTGGACCGTATCCACCGTATGGATACCGTATCGTATATATACCGTATTATACGGCGTATCCGTATCGGACCTCAAAAAATGGCCGTATTATACGGTTTGGTAGATACGGTCAATATACGGCCATTATACGGCGTATTTCAGTCCTTCATAAAGCATAGAGAAGAAATACCTATGGGTATTTCTTCTATAACAGGTTTTGCAACTGGTAAGCCACCAATGTGCAATGACCACTGTCCGTGAGCATGCATTTACACCAGGTCGGCACGTTCTCGCTCAATTGAGCCGACGATCGGCACCCGCTGTCGGCAGTAAAACTGTGGCTTGACAGCAAATCATGCATGCATGCATTCACTTAGGTAAACACAGCTCGCGTTGGTTAGGGGCCAGCTAATATCAAGAGCGCATGGACTGAATGAAGCCAGCTGACGCTCACTCACTAGTGACGTGGGCAGGCAGTACAGCATGTGTAGTACAACATACCAATCAGAAACAACGAATGATAAGGAGGCAAAAGCAGACAAGAGCAAAGTGCAGCAGCTCATGCAGGCATGAGGAGCAGTAAAGCACATCAATGCAGCAGCAGTGTATAAAGCAGCAGTTGGTGTGGAGGAGCAATAATCATGACTATGTTATGCAAGCACACCACACCACGGTCCTTGGACTTGCCTGCAAGGAGAAAGAGGGGGAGGTGGAAGGGGGGGGGAGGTGTTTAGGGGGGAATGCAGGGGGAAATGCAGGGAAAAGGGGGAATAGGGGGTGGTTCCGGCAGATTAAGGGGCCAAGCTGCACTCACTAGGACATCATGATATCAACTGGTACTAAAGGTGGTAAGTACAGTGAGCATGGGCATGAACCTATTATACAGTGAGGTAAAGTACTGCTACAATGCTCACGTTTGAGAGCTTTTGCTTTGAGTTTGTTGTGGTTTGACACTAGTGCTTGCCGGTGCTATCGATTGGCATGTATTCAAGCATAAACAACCTAGAAGCCAGCAAGTATAGGCTCTGTACCTGCAGTTGGCTCTCCGCTGTCCTGCTTCCTGCATCGAATTGATGCTGATGCAGGGCTATAATGCACCATACTGCAGCAGATTGGTGCTAGCAGCACATCTAAGGCAACTAAGATGTAAATCTGGCATAAAACAACTGTGCTCAGGTCTCAGGTAGCCAGATCCAGAATTGGGCACTGCAATATACGGATACGGATACAGGATATATACGGATGTACGGGTATAATACGGATGTACGGGGTATATGAAATTTCAATATACGGCTGCCATCAAGGCTAATTATGCCATAGCATGGAATGGCAGAGTAGAAGTCCAGGGGTTCTGCACTGCTTTCTAAGAAACAAAAACTAACAATGCAGGGCTCAGTGGGCTTTCAGTGGCTGAAGCTATTCTCATAGCTGCTCTAAGGCCCAGCAATGAAAAGTGATGGTGGGTGTTGTTTTCATACTTGGCTCTGGAGAACAATCGGCACTATGTCACTTACTTGTGTGGGGGTTCAGGTCCAAGAGGTTTTGCCCATAGGAGGTATGGTGGCTTCAGCTTCCTATGGGCAACCCTCTGAGGAGCCAAACTTCTTTTGGCTTGAATAGCATGGAGCGGATCACGATTGTGCAAACTGGCAGACAAAGTACCAGGAAAGTGGCAGCAGCCTGGCTTCCATGCAGTACAGTGTGTCTAGATAATCAAATACAACTAACATTTCGTGACTTATCATGGCAATCACAAAAAGCTATACCATTGAGGTTCCAATCCAGACTCCTAAACCATGACAGGGTTTAGCTCCATGTACCATCCTTACACAATTAGCAGTCCACCTGACTGAGAACAGTGCTTTGTTGTGGTGGCCATGGAACAAGCAGAAGCAGTACTACTTTAGGGTTTAGGGTCCCTAAAGCCTAAACAGTGCTCTGTTGTGGTGGCCATGGAACAAACAGAAGCAGTGATAAGTGCTGATAGTAGAGGCTGTTCTTACCGCTGCTGTTCAGGCTCAGTTGCTGTGGGCTGCGCTCATGTGCAGGCTGTTCAGATACCAAGGAAAGGGTTGTATAAGGCCGGCTGCAGGTAGATGCCTGTTTGTTGTCCCATTTGTCATTCCTCGGCACGTCCACAACCGGGCATAAACTTGCTCTTTGTATGAGATTCCCTTCCCCTTTGTACGAGGAAGGAGCTACTAAAGCTGCCGCTGGCAGCATAGCATCTCTTGCCAGAGCTCCCCTCAATGTTTGATATATCTCACATGAAAAATGGGCAGTGCAGTGGTCTCTCTTAACACATGAAAAATGGGCAGTGCAGTGGTCTCTCTTAACACATGAAAATGAATAAGGACATGAGACTGGAAAGTAATTTAAGGTGAAGCGCTGCTGCTGATGCATGTTACTGAGGTCACACCTCAACGCAGCACTTCTCTTGCTGTTGCTGACCAGGCGCATGCACATTACAAGCTTGAGAAGTTCAGCTGCATAGTGGGTATCCATCTGCACTTTGAAGGCTCTAGTTTGTGTCCTGTTGTCAAGGGGCTGCAGGGCTGTGACCGCTTGTTTTCCAAACCATCCGATGGTGTGTTTGGTCGTTTCGACCTAGCAGCCCTTTTGCGGTTGCCGCACCAATTTTTGTTTGTTTGTTTGTTGCTGATGCCACTATTAATTCTTCTTGGTTCTTGCAGCATCCAGGCTTCGACTTCTCAGGAGCAGCTTTCAATGGTGAAGCACCCAATGCGAGGACGTTCATGGGCGGACTACCAAATGGATGAATGCTCCATTGTTGAGATGGGCAGACCCCCACAAGACTCTCAGTCACTCCCTCCCCATCCATTTGCTTGTGGCATGGGTTCTGATATAGGGGTCCAAGTGGAGGAGTGTCCAGTGGCTTCGAAACCAGAATCTGACTGTGTAGGTACCTCAGTCTGCATCAAACGCAATTGACAGTAACAAACGCAATTGAGTGTCGGATGGCACTTTTTGCTATGGCATATCATGCAATGTAATAATGAATGTCGAAGTTCACCGTCCTAAACAGTGAACAGAGGTGGCTCATGGGTTTTGGAGCAAGGGATGAAACGCTGCCCGCAGCAGGCGACGCTGAGACGTGCGTCAAGGCGACCGTGGAGTTTCCGGCACATATTGAAGGTCCTTGTGACCTCCTAGCCAAGGCA
This sequence comes from Pseudopediastrum boryanum, assembly GCA_963556185.1. Lineage (NCBI taxonomy): Eukaryota > Viridiplantae > Chlorophyta > Chlorophyceae > Sphaeropleales > Hydrodictyaceae > Pseudopediastrum > Pseudopediastrum boryanum. The sequence goes on from OY744506.1 coordinate 5,509,232, forward strand.
GGCAGTTGTGGAAAGGACGGGTTGTCGGGTTGACGCCCCAACTCTGGAACTCTGAGTAGTGCCAAAGCGAACCGGTGTGGGGTGTGGCAAGTTACGAAGAATGTCGGGTTCGATCTCCCGCCAAGCAACATTCAGGAGCATGGCTGACTGCACTCTTAGTAACCAATTAGCACACCTGTCCATGCCTGCCCGCTAGAGCCCACCGCTTCTGGAAGTGTGCATGTCCTGGAACGTATCGTCTGAACTCGCCGAGCGCAGCCGAGGTCTGTAGGGAGCAGCTGCTATAGCGTGTGATGTCGATACAAGGCAGGCTTGAATCAAGCGTAGGGCTTCGCAAAAGCTGCTGGAGTGGTTCCAGGCTGCATGTGCATGGGGTTCACCCCCCTCGCAGCAGATCATACGCCCGCCGATGTAACATATTAGCTACAGCATCACTTGAGCAGCCAACAGCAGTTGAAGCCCCATCACATGGAATCCTTGGGAGGGATGCAACGACCCTCATCGGCAACACCCCCATGGTAGGGCACGAGCTGAAGGCCAAACCCCACTGGCGAAGGATTGCCCTTAACACTTTGAACACGGGCGCAATGGGCGCAGGTGTACCTAAACAGCGTCACAAAGCAAGGCTGCTTTGCCAAGGTCGCAGCCAAGCTTGAGCTGATGGAGCCATGCTGCAGGTTGGTAACTGGCAGTTGACATGTTCTATGCATGCATACAGGCGATCCCACCATGCATGCGAAGCATCCTTACCCTATGCTTCCTACATGCTCTTGTTTCCCTGCAGTGTGAAAGACCGCATCGCTCTATCGATGATCAACAAAGCAGAGGAGCAGGGCTTAATAACACCAGGCAAAACCATGCTGGTAAGTCAGCTGGCAAAGTGCATGAAGTACTGTATTGCTTCCAAGGCCCCGAATGAGACAGATTCAAGTGTGTCCATCATGCTTACTTGGTACTGTGCTTGGCCGGGTTCTAAGATCCCAGCATAACAGGGGCATACCCAAGCCGCCTGCGAACCTTACTGGACTGTTTGAAGTTTGAAGTAAGAGTAGCAAGAGGCATAGTAAACAGAAAGGACTTGCTATATTAAATCCTTTTAGAAGCATCGCTTGGGTAGCAGCTGGTCAAAGGCTGCTTCGTACGGGTGGCGGCATACGGTTGCAAGCCGTGGCCCTAGCTATGAGGAACATTATACATTACTATTCTATATATGACATTCGACTTGCCGGTGTTCCTATGGCTGTTGGCTATGGCTATATCTATGACTGAGCAGCACCACAAGGATGAACTTGGCATTTGTAGCAGCACAATTAGAAATGCAAATGCTTAAACTTTCCCCCAACTGTCGGAAAGGAACGAGTGCCTTACCCGTTTGCGCACAGCCTGATCTGTTACTATTCTTTTGGTTGCACCTGACTTGCCACTGCCACCCTGAAGCAGAACGGGGGCACCGCCACCCACCACCAACACAAACTCGACATTTCTGCTAGGGCTCTGGTCGAATTCTACTTTCTATTTCACACCTGACTTTGCTGCCTGTCCCTCATGTCCAGATCGAACCCACCAGTGGCAACACAGGAGTGGGCTTGGCATTTGTAGCAGCTGCTAAGGGTTACCAGCTCCTGCTGACCATGCCAGATACCATGAGCATTGAGCGAAGGGTGCTGCTGAGGGCCCTGGGAGCCACGCTGGTGCTAACAGAGGGGCGCAAGGTGAGATTCAAACCTAATGCACTAAATCCTAAACCCCTACCCATACCTGCCTGGACCCTAAACTGTAGTTTAGCACTGGGGGCACGCTGGTCCAACAGAGGGGTGCAGTTCCAGCCCTGGGACCGAGCAGCACCAGGGACATAGATCCAGCCAGTTTTTTTGTGCGTTGAGAGTGAGAAGACTGAGAATGAGAGCAAGACTAAGAGCAAAGAACACGAGAGAAAAAAAACATAGAGACAGACAGCTGATGCTAGATGTTTCGGCATGCAGACCAAAGGGAATCTGCAATACTCTTATGGGAATAGTCCAATGGAATTTACCCTGTGGGCAAGGCCATCAAGTGCACCCTGGGTTATTGTTTTCATTCCTATTGTGTTGCTGTGTTGGCCTTACAGGGTATGACAGGTGCCATCCGCAAAGCTGAGGAGCTTGTGAGGAAGACCCCTGGGGCGTACATGCTGCAGCAGTTTGAAAACCCAGCTAACCCAGGTACGAGAGAATGCTGAAGGGCAGGGAGGGGGGACAAGCTCGTGGCATGGGGGTTTGAGAATTGGTGTGACCTTTTAGGGTTGCGTGTCTAGGCAAACAGGCAAGGTCTTACATGTGGGTAAGAGGTAAAACCAGCGCAACATGCAGTGTGAAGTCGCTCGGGGACTTTGTAGCAGCTCCCTGTGAGATTGAGGAGCAGCAGCAGCAGGAAGAAGAAGAAGATGAAGTGCAGTTACAGCGCTGAGGTTTGGGGAAGCAGGAGGGTATGGAACACCCAGAGTGATGTAGTTCATTGCTGAAGATTTGCTGCTGTTTTATAATGCAACTCCCAAAAGAATTAGGGGGTTACTAAACCTTGGGATGTTGTGCTAGGGTGGGCAGGTAGCCAAGGGAGGCCTAAGGGCAGCTTGCTGATGTGGGGCTGCTTGGGAAGTGTACGATGTGATGCCTCATTGCGCACATTCATACATTGCAGTTCCAATTGATGCCGTTAGTTGTTGTTGTTGGTGCAAGTCAAAGGGTTCAGGTCTGATCGAGTGTGATGCTTCAGAAAAAGTGAACCGTTCTGCTTATGTGAGACCCGCCTTGAGCTATTTGTACACCCGGATTTATTAAAATGAACATGTATAGTAGGGTTTAGGGTAGTGTGCGAGATTAACCTCCGGCTCCTTCATCCTTCTGCGCAATATGAAAACAACCCACAGCTTCCCCTGCTCCATTTTAGCCCTGTGGTTGCTAGACTGTGTTGCTGAGTCTGATGGCATGGTTGCCGCTCTGCATGTCTTGTTTCATTTTAGAGGCCCACTAGTGCACAACTGGCTCCTTCCATTCATACATATATTGGCAAATTAGGTAACATTGGTTAAATTTTCAGGTTTTAGGGTAGTTTGTGTGCTTTGCCTCCAGCTCCTTCCCTGGCATGCATGGCGTGACACTGACCCATAACTTCATCTGCTTCTGTACAAATCCTACGAATGCTGTACCGTATTTCTGCATCTGACTCTATCCCTGCATGTCTTGTTTCACTACAGAGGCGCACTACCGCACTACTGGCCCAGAGATCTGGCGGGATACTGCTGGGCAAATTGACATCTTGGTATCAGGGGTGGGCACTGGGGGAACCATCACAGGAGCAGGAAGGTGAGGCAGGGGGTGCAAGGTTGCTAGTGCATGACTCCAGGGGTCATGCTTGGGTCACTAGTGCTGGGTCTTTAGCAGGCTCTGTTACTAAAAACTGAGGTGGATGGACTGGAAGTGTGCGTGTGGCAAACCCATCGGCGCGTGTGCGGTGCCAGAGTTCACCACAGGAGTGGCAAAGCCACTAACACAGATAGAACCAGGAAACATTGGTGATATGACCAGCCAGGACATACTGGTCGTGTTCAGGAGGCGGGTGCCCTCACTGTAGAAAGCCTACTTCTCTGATGTACGCTGCTCATGAGTGGAGCGAGCGTAGATGTAACTGTTACTGTACTTTAGGGCAAGCTGTGGACCTTTGCGTAATGGTGGGCTGTTGGATTATGGACCAGGCATTACAGGACTCAACTAGCACGGTGACATCTTCATTGCCAGGAATGAAGGAAGGTCCACTGGCGCTGAAACGGCCAACTAGTACTGCATTTTTAGAAGGATGTCTTATTAAACTATAAGAGGAGCTATTGACGCGTGTAAAAGGAAGGTCTATTGAGGCGAGGTGGCTAAAAGCCGGTAGTGGGCCTATGGATTATGAAGCAGGGGAGCTTGGGGAGAGGGAGGCAGAGGGACGCATAAACCCCTGGATCAGTTGGCATGACAATAACTCAGGGTGCAAAAGGGGGAAGGTTCTGGAGAAATTTCGAAGCTGTCTTGGGGAGGTGCCGTAGCACTGACGAAGGATTAGGGTGGAGGGCCCGCCACCTAAACATATTTGGTATATGAAAACGGGTACCATACATTATGGTAAGAAAGAGTGAGAGGGGTGGTGAGGTTACAGTACGATGCTGATAGGAACGGCTTGCATATGGGACAGCACACAAGTGGGCAGCAGAAGTTTCCATTGCTACCTGTTGTTCCGTAAGCCAATTTGGCAGCAGAATAAAGCATTGTTGCAGGTGAAGGAATGCCATGTCACTCTTTTGCTATCTGGTATCAAAGATTTCTGGGTGAGAAAGAGTGGCGCTGGTGCCTATTGGGTACCAGACTGGGATGGAGCCATCAAAGATGCGCATGCTCATGTTTATAGAGATAGGTCACTGCATAGGTTTCAGACTGTGCAGCACTCGCCACATGATTCGAGCCAGTTTGTTAGTGTATTGAGAGGGAGAGACGGAGACTGAGAGCTAATTCTGTGTTCATATATGTATGTTTCTGTTACCCAGGTATTTGAAGGAGCAGAAAGCCAACATCCAGCTAGTGGCTGTGGAGCCTGCAGAGAGTCCGGTACTATCAGGAGGGAAGCCTGGATATCATCAAATACAAGGCATTGGGGCAGGCTTCATTCCGAAGGTGAGCTGGGGATTTGACCACAGCATTATAGTGGGGATTGGTAGGCTCGGTTGAAGCAGGGATGGCACCATAGCCTGTGCCTGCATTGCTCTGGATTCATGCTGGGTGGGGTCATGAGTTCAGTACATGCAGCAGTTTGCGCATGTCAGCATGCAAAAAGTTCCTCCATCATGTGCACACATAGGTGTATGAGGAATACCTATGCTTCAAGAGTTGACGCAACCGTAGGAGAAGCCTTGTAGCTGACCTCCTGCGCCTGTCGCTGCAGCTGCTATGGGCCAGCTTCCCAGTCAATTTGCCTCACATTGTAGCTCAGGACGCAGCACATTCATGTTAGCACCCACATGACAACGCTCCTCCCTATTGATGTCGAGACAAACATCCATCAGATGAGAGAAGGCCAGGGGTCACCTGCTGCATGGTATTGATTGACCTTTTGGCTTGGACATTGTTGCTTGGAGGTTGGGTACAGGTAACCAAAGCAAGGGAGAGTGCAGATGGTTTTGCTTGTAATTGATTGTGTGTCCATTGACTGATTGATACTGCCAGGTGCTGGATGTTGCCCTTATGGATGAGGTCATGCGCATCAGCAGCAAAGAAGCAGTAGAAATGGCACGCCGGCTGGCACTAGAAGAAGGCCTCCTATGTGGGATCAGCTCCGGAGCCGCTGTTGCTGCTGCGGTGAAGATTGCAAGACGGGTGGAGAACAAGGACAAGCTTATCGTTACAGTGCTGCCGAGTTTCGGGGAGCGTTACTTGTCCACGGTGTTGTTCAATACGTTGTGGAGCTTTGATGCTGATGCTGAGAAGAGTATGCCAAGCGCATGGAGGAGTGTGTCGGGGGCAGAGAAGCCAGCAACAAGAGAGCCCAAGCTGTGAGGGGGTAGTGCTGGGTATGGGGGCTTTGCTGGGTATGGAGGCATTGCTGGGTACGGTGCTCTCCTCTCGTGGGGAGGGGGTTTGGGTTTTGCTCTGAACAGTGCAGAAGGAAGGAAAGCGTGCATAGGATAATCGGCACTGCTCCCCTGTTGTGGCCCTTAGCTGTTGCTGTTGAGTTCGATATTTGATGTCTGAAGTCACAGCAAAAGATGGGTCTTGTTACAAATATGCTGATGCTATCCTGCCAATTTGTTGGAGCAGTGTGGCAGGGACTGAATAGCCAGCAACATTTGTTTTGAGGTGTCGCAGGGTACGGTGCTTATTGCGTCGACAGCATGTTGTGGGTTGGTTGCATGGACTAATAATGCCGAGCCATAGGGCCAATCATGCAGGAGCTGACCGTGCTACCGACTGGTCGCCGCAAATAGACACCGCCAGAAATTTCAACTGCGGTCGTCCCGGACTCGGCCCCGCTCGCGACACCCCAGTGGCGGGCGCGAGCAGAGTTGACTGAACCGTCTGGCCGCAATGAGCTGAACACAATTGCATTCGGATAATGGAGCAGCCCCGTATGTACGCACAGTTCGCATGCTTGCCTGAAGCAAGTGCCTACTATACCCAGCCTCACTGCCACTACACTTGATCGCAAGTGACCGACTGCAGTCCAATCATCCGCTAGGGCGGTAGAGTCCACCACCCATTGCATTCAGCTTGACTGCCGGATTTGCACATATTTGTCCGCGCTACAAGTTCGTCTAAGTGTTGATGAGTCGCATGAGCAAGGTCGACTCCCACCATGGGGTGGTACACTCACCACCACCAAGAACACCCCAAAGCGCATTTAAGCGCACTAAACTGCTGCCATTCGGGGTGCGTTTTTTGTTTACAAGTCAGACCAGCAAGCCCATTAATGCTTTTAGCAGAATACATCGCCTTCCAAACAGCAGCTGCGCCTCCCACTCCAAACAACAGCTGCTGGAACTGCAGCTGCAGCCCGCCTCTGCTAACTGCTGCATATTTCCTCCCTGCCGTCTGCACGCATCCCCAACCTCCCCTGCAAACGTCGCCTTCTACCTAGCCTGCTGCTGCCACTGCTGCTGCTACCGCTCGGCTGCTTCAATGCAGATCATGGTAAGAACTCCTGCTCTTGCTGAACCAGCCAGCAGCTGTTACCAACGGTCTGCTACCCCCTGAAGCAGCTTAGGTCTGCTTGGGCTTGTTGTCCTCCCTAGGCCTGAAGCGCTTTGGGGGCTCACGGTTGCGCCTATCCTTCACGCTGCGCACACGCACCACCTTGGAGTGGATGGCAGCTGACACGCAGTAGTACACCTTGCGGTAGATCTTGGGCAGAGCATAGCCTGTAACAGCAGCAGCAAAAGGTACAGGTGTCAAAACAATAATGATCCATGGAGTTGCATCCAAAACAGTGCTTAACAACACGTGCTTGGATTGACACAATCACCACTGTAGTGCATGCGCATGCATGTGACCCGGGATTCGATTGATTCAGCGAGCAGATGCAGGGTATATTGCTCCTTTCTGCATTACATCAAGCAACCCCGGGCACGTAAATGTGATGCCCAAGCTGTATTTCATCCTTGGTTTAAACTGAACTGCAATGCACTGGAAACAGGATGTGGAAGACAAGAGTCAAGCAAACAAACTGCATCCCCCTTCACTAGAATTACGAGGCTGTTGCTGCTACCACAGCTTTCCATATCACGACTGTACAAAAAGTGCAGGCTTCAGTATGCCCCAGCTGGCTAAAGCACCATCAAGCAGGCCCATCCATCTGGCAAACAAGATCCACTGCTCTGGCGCCACTCTACTGCCACCCACCCACCCACTGGTATCTTGCTGCTGCCCTCCCATCTGGTTCCTGCCTTTCCTGTTGCCACAGTTCGGCCAAGTCCCATTTCCACTCAAACTGCCAACTCCTGACAGACACTTACTGCTCATTCTGCTACTTCGATGAACCTATCTTGTCCTGCTTTTTGCGAGGCCTACTGCCTTCCCACCCAACGGTGCAGCTGCCTAGACAATTGCTGAGCATACCAATATATGAGAGTCTCCCACCCCATTCCCTGTCCTCTTCTCAAGGTCAGGTGATGCCATGCTCAAGCAATTAATAGACTTTGCCTTTGCAGAATGAAGACTGCAGCTGCCAAGCTTCCTTGCAGAGAGGCCTGCTCATGGAACTTGCTACAGCAGACTCAGCAGGGCTTTTTGCTCGTCTGCCACTCCAGATACACAACTGCTGCTGCTGCTGCAGAGGTCCACTTCTCAAGCCTGTCTGCTCCACTGCTGCTTCTGCAATGTCATGTCTCTGCCACTGCTGGTCCTGAGCATCCTGTCTGCTGCAGAACACGCCTTGCAATGTGTAACATCTTTCTGCGGCTAGAATCTGCCAGCTGCATATACAGTGCCTCTGCTGCTCGCGGTACTACTGCTGCTTGCTGGACAGAGCAAGGTGCTCACCCTCGATCACGGAAGCATCCTGGATATCACGGATGGCTGAGGCATCAACGATGTTCCTCACAATAAACCGCTTGATAGCCTTATCCTTGGGCACCATCACCCCAGAGGCCTCGCAGCGGACACGCTTAACCTGCAAGCCATGTGCTGGAACCTCAGCTGCTGTACAGAGAGACCTCGTTCTATCTTAGATAGCCCGAAAAGCGCACTGCATGACAAGCTACAAGGTGCCGCCAGGCAGAGGATCGATGCCTTTGTCACTCACGTGGCCGCGGCCGTGCTTGGCCCTTCCATTGTTTCTTCTCTTCTTCGTCATTTTGCCGAGTTGAGCCGAGCAGATGCTGCTGCTAGGCTACTCGAGAGAGGGCTAGCATGCACCTTGCAGAAGCATATATGCAAGCTGAGACTCGAGAGGCCTGGCTGCTGCTACTGCCGGCGCAACAGCCTAGCTGTAGGGTTCTACTTGGGGCTAAACACGTTTAGGCGGCAACCGCCGTGGTTCGTTGCTAGCTATATGTGGGCGCATTGCATTGAAAGGCGATGCTGCGTCGCAAAGACCTTTTCTCCCCCAGCGTGCCATGCCATCTTCCCACGGGGTGCAGACCGATTCATCAGGCAGACTATAACAGAAACATCTGCAGGACTTGCACATAGAGAGGCTCACACAATGACACACTCCTAAGCCTTTTGCGCGGCATGGATCCAAAGAAGAAAAGAGCACGCGGCAGAAGAGGCCAGCATTGAAGCCAATGGAGGGCCATCTGCTCGTATGTGCGTTTACGGCTTGTTTTGACCCTTGTTATGGAGACCAGTACCCTTTGGAGCATGCAGAGCATTCCAAGGCCACCTGCCAACATAGCAGGTACGCCAGTCCTTCAGCAGAAGCAGGAACCCCAGGCGCCCAGCTTGCAATCAGGTGCACAGGCTGGTCGAGTCCCTCTAAAAGATGTTGACGGCCGGCATATGGCCTGTTACCTCTTCAGCTTTGAGGTGGCACTGAGTTAGCACCAGAAAGTGCATGGCCGAGGCTGCCAGACCTGCAAAACCAAAATATACAAGCTGGTAATCATGCTGAGCCTATGTCCAGCCTATGCCTATGCATGAGTTCCAACACTAGGATATCCCAGTTTAGATTTCGAAAACGCACACAAGTCCAAGGACTCAAAGGCCCCAGTGTGGCCAATCAAACTGCACAAATCTGACAGCAGCAGGTGAATTTGAGGCGCCCAATGGTGTCTTACGGGACGTATAGGGCAGCACTGAATCCATAATCTTTCCATTTCAGCGAGGATAAAACACAAACAGGGAAGGCGAGCATACGAGCAGTGTTCATGGCCGGCAGTGCTGGCGGGAAGCATGACTAATAGACAGGCACACAAGCAATTGCAGCCACAACCCTAAACCTAAATTGCACCCTGTTGTACTTGTATAATGATGTGACGATGGAACATGCGTAGGATTCAGGGTTTGCTAATTTGAGAGCTGAACTCATAACAAATGTGTCTAAGCCGTTGATGCCTTTCCTCTCCATGTAAGCAGCCGAATGGGGTGTGCTATGCATGAGAGTATAGCCACCAGGGGTTCCAGTAGTACCGAGTCTTTGCTCAACTGAAAGTCGGCATTCAGACAGCAAAGGAAACTCTGATGCTGAGCATGTGGAGCATATGTGCCCGAACCACAGACGCTAGATGGGGATTCTGGGGATATCCTTCTGGCAAGGCACACTTGCCAATACAGAAGGGGACTACCACAAGGCCATCCCTTTTGAGACATTAATGAAGTATGCTTCTTGTGTTCCTTGGAGCATAGCATCCCTGCCATTACAACCGCATTGTACTGATTGTCTTATGTGCGTAACCCCCACAGCCCCAGCAGTGCTGTATGGCAAAACCCACCCTATTCAAAAGCACTTTCACACGCTGGTATTGCATGCTTTCAACAGCTCACCTTGCCCCTGAGTAGCTCCTGCTGGCACTTCTACTGTGCTGTCTCTGCGGCGCAAACACACAGTAACACCTCCGCTTGAGTGCAAGCTTGAAGAGATCAGGAGTTCAAATCCCGTCCTGGCATATAGAAGAGCAGTGGATATCCTGCTCTAGCGGGGGTTGGGACTCATACAGGAATTAAATCACAGCACGCCATTGCAGCTGTCCAGTCCCCAGGGGACGGTGGACTTATATGACTTACTATATCTTAAGAGAGACCACTGCACAGCTTTTGGGCCGTGCAGCACCCGCCACACGACTCCAACCAGTTTGTGAGTGTGTGTTGAGAGAAATGAAGGACTTGTATACTCATGGCATGGCCGAAGGCAGATTTGCACCAGGGTCATGACGACATGCAGCACAAGATAGTGTGTAACTGCCATTCCCAAGGCTTGCCACACCTTAGATGGTTTGTTTATTTTATTTGCTGGGACAGCAGTCAAACACAAAGTCATACGCAGAAATTAGCTACAGCATGCTCATCATCTGTCATCTGCCCCGTGTTATATAGGAGCGTTGCCTTGACTTTGGAGGGATTGATTCGGCCACATTCCATGGTGGCCACATTCCATGGTGGTTGGGTCTGGTTGCATATATCCCTCTGTGGTTGAGTCCTTTGCATGGTTCTTGTACATCTCCAGCCCGTGGTAATCGTGATTGTTTGCCATGCCATGGCAACCGATGGAGGAGTGGGTGGTGTTCTTGATCATAGGCTCGGCGCGTCTTGCCTGGATACATGTTTCGGTATCAGTACTGCTTGGTTGGTGGTCTGGAAGCCATTGTTAAGAGAGACCACTGCACTGCCCTCTGGGCCGTGCAGCACCCAAGCATGACTCCAACCAGGTTTGTTAGTGTGGTGTGTTGAGTAAGAGCGAGTAATAGAGAGCTAGAGGGCTGCGAATTCGAGCGAGGCGGATACAAGTAGACCATCTATTGTGTTTGGATCCATCCGATGGTGTGTTTGGTCGTTTCGACTTAGCAGCCCTTTGCGGTTGCCACACCTTAAATGCTTGTTGTTGTTGTTGTTGTTGTTGTTGTTGTTGTTGTATATAATCAAGCAAGCCATGCAACCGCATACAGCCCACCATGCTGCTGCTCACTGCTGCAGTGTCCCATATGACCTTGGAGATCAGGGGGCTTTTGCTCTATCATCAGCCCAAGCATTGCTGCTTCATGCACAAGTAAAGAAATGAAGGCAAAGTCCTACCCCTGAAAGGTAGTCCACTATGCCGACAGTGGACATCCCTCACATTCTCTTGGGAATGTAAGGTCGTGTAACACCAATCCAGCTATCAGTCTTCTAGCACTTCTGTCTAGGAGACAGTCCAATATGCCCACCTTTATCCTCTCAATTTCTGCCTGTACATGAGCTTGCTGCTCCTTCTTCTTGGCAAGCTTTGGCCTGCAAGGCAAGCCATGCTCAGACCTGATGAAGTTATACCTAGCAAACTCAAACATCCCTGAGTCAGGGGTGGGGACAAAGTCCAAGCTTCTGATTGGGCCCTTGACTTACTTGTTGAGCCCCATGATCTCTCTGAAGAATCCTATGTCTTTTAGTGTTGTATGCCAGAGCAAGAGCCATCCTGCCAAGACAAGGCTGTCAGGGCTTGCACTTGTTCTGACATGGCACCTCTTTCAGCTGGTGAACCAGCTCACCCAGGGCAATTGTAGCCAGAACAATCACAAGACTTCCTATGCAGCTTGCTAAGGCTAAGGAATGCTGCATGACAACTGCAGCTACCGCTGCAGTGAGTTGGCTCTGAGCTTCGTGCTGTGGGGGAGGAGGTTCAGCAGGTCCTAAGGGTGCATAGAGCGGCTCTAGGACCACGTTGCTAGTTTCTGCAGGTGAAGTGTAGCTATATCCATAATCTTCGAGATCTTCTTGCTCCATTTGTGCGTACGCATTGTGCCTCGCCCTACATGATGAAGTTACGACACATGCAGAAGGTAACTCAGTTCGACCCAGTGTCGAGGCGCGGTCCAATCTACTCAGGTGGCCTGGAGTAATGCGAAAGGATAACTGCCTTGACAGGCAAACATTACGTACCCCTGCGAAAACCCAATTTCTTGGGGAGTGGCACCCTGGTGACAACTGCCTTTCGAACTCATGAGTGGTCAGCTGTCCGGGGCTGCCCCTGCAATGCACACAAGTTGGCCATGCAACAATTATTGCCACTAGGAACCGCCTGCAACTGCATAAGTGGCCCCTCCCTGAACGGCTTGATGACCATTGCAAGCAGCCAAGCCACGCAATCCCTGTGTTGTCCTCGTCATTTCTGCCCATCAGACTCATAAGTACCAAGCTTCAACGCCTCATCTCGCATAGCGTTCACTTAAAAGGGCAATGTTATGAAGCTATGCAAGCTCAGGTCCAGTCAGTTCAACCTACAGCACGGCAGGGACTTGCAGACACCTGGGACCTGTACTTTCCTGGATCCACCTACGACCCCGAAGACCGCCGAGTTCTCCTAGCGAAAGAGATTGTCCAGGCGCTCAGCACAGAGGCGGGCTGGCAGCAGCTCAGGCATGTGCAGCACCATCAGCAGTACATCTTGCAGTACATCTTGCACTTGGACTATGAGCAGCTTGTGCAGTCATGTGATAGTGCTGATCTTATCGCTGCCTTGGAGATGCAACCAGTCGAAGCGTTGAGCAGTATCAGCGCCGCTGTGCATGAGGTACGCTTGCAGCTTCAGAGCTTGTCAAGATACAATGGCTCAGTGCACAGTGGCTCAGCCTCCCCTTGGTTTGCAGTTGGACATGCACTTGGAGGACCTCTGAACTTTGCTCAGCAGCTCTTCTCCACATCCTAAACCTTGAACCCTATAACTACTGCGACAAGCATATCCTTGCCTCTTCTGCCTGCAGTTGCTCTTCAACATACATTGGGCTCAATGCAAGCAGCTCCAAGCAGCAGCACTTGGGCCTGGGCGGATTGCCATACGCTTGCACAACTACCCTCCATCACAGCTTCATATCCGGCAGCTGAAATCCAGCACTATAGGTGGGTCCTGGCTGCTTATGCATGACATATCTAACAGGACTGCTGAATAAATAGAGAAGACCTGGAAGGCATCAGCTGTTCTCTTTCAGCGCTCTGAGGTACCAGCAGAAATTCCCCCGACTCAGAAGCTGCGCTTGCATGTCCACAGCAACCATTAGAAGCTTTTGCAATGAACATGTCTCACTTGGACTCCATTGTTGACGCAGGTAGAGTCCAGGTAGATCGTAGTTTTATGTACCACTAGGGCTCACCAACTGTGCACTGATGGTTCCAGTGGTGTCAAAACAATAGCCGCTATCTGCCAGTAAGTGCTTCAGTGACCAGTTCAGACAAACTGGCCCTAGCAGATCACGCCCCTATGCTTGATATGTTCTAACTCTTGTCACGCACTCCATCAGCCAGGCAGGCAGGACACATACCTGACACTGCGCCATCCGATTTAGAACTGTGGTTGTCTGCAGCCCACTGTTACACTCTTAGCTGCATTTGGAGCAGCCACTCATCCATGCTTGCCTTATCTGCTTGCTCAGGCAGGCTAGCCACCATCCGTGGCACTGTGGTTCGCATGAGTCACATCCGGCCCCTCATCACCCAGCTGGACTTCAGCTGCAATAAGTGTGGCGCCACAGCACCAGCATCTTTCCCTGATGGGCGGTTCATACCCCCAACCAAATGCCCAAGTAAGCTGTCAGTACTTGTGGTGGGCTTCCAGAGCAGCACCAGTTTGCTCAAGCCAGATTGTTCATGCTGGACCCCCTTTAACTCGGTCAACGCAATCAATGGTATCCCATATACTGTATAATATTGTAATCATTCAGTGGAAGGAACTTTTCAAGCGTCCATCACCAGTGCAACCAAACAAGGTCAAGTTGGCAAAGCTTTAAGATGGAGCAGCTTCTGCCATCAATCTATGCCCACACCTCCTTTTGCTTCTCCATGTTCAACGATTCAGGCATCCTGGGCTCCCAGGTTGGAGGAGGCCGATGCTGGTTTGCCTAATCCCTCCCTGACATGCCATGTTGGCTGCATTACTGAACCAAGAACATGCAGGGAAAGCTTGCACCCAAACCCCGAGCACAGCTGACTTGAGCCCTTCTGCTTGGGTTTCCCGCAGATGGTGGCTGCCGAAGCCGCACCTTCACACCTGACAGCTCCACAGCTGTGTGCATTGACTGGAAGAAAGTCAGGCTGCAAGAGCTCCTTGGCGCAGATCAGCAGCAGCAGGGCAGAGTGCCACGGTCAGTGGAGGTGAGGATGCGCAAGAAGATTAACTTTTTCTTCAAGTTACAGTTCCACACTGGGCTTTGCCTCCTGTGATGTTTATCTAGGTGTGTTTTTCCTCTGTGTTGTTGGGGGAACGTCAGGGATGGGGGGCATAAAGGAGGTGATATAGGAGGAAGAAGGGGGGGGGGGGGAGGGGGGCACTTAGCCAAAGTCACCTACGGATACGTGGTCCTGAAGCAGCTGTCAACCTGACAGAAGAAGGCCAACTGAATGCATGGGGTGGCCAGGATCAGAGGTGCTGGCTGCATGCACAATTGTGCCTACGAGGATGAGCTGCCAGATAAGAACAAAATCTGCATCATGGAATCAACATCCTCAGAAGCTAAGTAGGTGTTCCTACAGCGTAACATATCTATGGCTGCGCATTGCTACATGGCTAGATGCATCTGCTTGATGATTGCTTGTTGCAGGGATGGAGGCATGGTCCATCATCGCTTCATCCTAGGCTTAGCATGACAGCATACCCCAGTAGGTGATGTCAAGTGTGCATCTCCAGCCGCATCTTGAAAAGGCCACTTGCTTGTACCAGGGAGTAGCCAAAGTTGGAGGGCAGGGAAGTGAAGCCATAACGATGTTCTTTTTCCAAGCCTTCTTTGGGCCAGTGATCAGGCTATTCACAGGCATCATATATACTTGGTGCAGGTGGAACTGAAGCAGGACTTAGCCAGCAGCTGTGTTGTGGGAGATGTGGTGACAGTCCTGGGCCTTGTGAAGGTCCTGGCTACTGGGGAGGGGGCACCAGGTGAGTGGAGGGAAGAAATGGATATTGCGTATGACTCTTCTAGAAAAGGGTGTAGATCCTTCTGCTAGTTCAGTCATTGTAAGGATCCAACTCTTATCTGGATGAGGTTGGAATAGCTGAGGTTAGACAGTTTGTAGTTCGAGAAGGAGGTGTGTGGATGTTGCCACCAGTCTTGATATATCACAACATTAAAGTCCTCTGGCTGAGCCTGGTGTAATAAGTCACTACTTCAGGAAGTTGCAAGAAGAGTGGCATTGGTTGTAGCCATGCCGGCCTAACTGCGCTTTTAGGCTGCTACATATGATTATATGTGGTCTGCGTCTAGTATGTTAGTCAGAAGTGTTCACTTTGTGCCACACAACACATTTGAATTGCCGGGATCTCAGATTGGGTATCACCAGGCTCAGAATCTGAACCTGGACCTGGGCAAGTCTTCGTTGTATGGAAATGACGCCATTTGAAGCTTCTGCTTTATGCTGACTGCCCGTAACATTCCATTGTTGCAGATAACAAGGCCATACAAATCCTGGATGTTTTCCTTGATTACATGCAAGTGCTGCTGCTTAAAACTTCAGCTTGATACTAAGTGCCGCCAGTGTTCCCTTGTTGCAGGTGGGGCAGGAAAGAGCAGCAAGAGCAACCAGCAGAACCTTTTCCTCATCTACTTGGATGCAGTGTCTGTCCTCAACGTGCGGAAAGCACAGAAGGATGCACAGCAGCAGGAGGCACAGATGCAGCAACAGCAGCAGGAGCAGCTGACCAAACAGCTGCTGCAGGTATGTAGCATGATGTTTTGGCCAGCGCTCACATGTATGGACATCGTACCAGTAGTCCCACGGTACTGTGCTATGGCACGCTTTGTCATACATTCAAAAGATAACTGGACAGTTTCTGTCTAGTACAGATACCTTTGCTGTTGAGCCTGCTGTGCAGGTTCAGCATCAACCAGTTTGTAGGGCAAAGTTGCTGATACATATACAGCTTCTTGTTACAATCTTGCACCTGAACATAGTTATAAAATTACTTCTTTGCATGGCCATGTTGTCCAAAAAATAGGAACTTCCATGGTTTCTCCACTAACAAACAGGTTTGGGTTGCTGGTGGCACTATTTTGCCTCTCCTGACAGACATTAAGCCCTTTGAATTTTGTGTCCAAGTGTCTGGAGTGTGGTACAAGAATGTGGTACAAAGTTGTGTGCAGGCTTTGTGCTTGAGCATTGCGCTTCTGTAATCCTGCAGGTGAGTGGTATCCCGCCCAACATGCCAGACTTCACCTTCAAAGACCTCCACTTCATCCTCACCTTCACACGTAAGGAGAGATGAGCACCAAACCCGCCACCCCAATGATTAGCCGAAGCTGTTTCAGCACTTTATGCAACCTGCGTATTACACCTGATTTTCTTCTGGAGCCCCAATATCATCAGGTACTTTTGGCAGACGTTGCTTGACCAAACATAGCATATGCATGCACTGGCCTTGCTGCCCTTGCTGTGTAAGTGACAGGAAACACACCGCAATTCCTGAACGGAAGAGGAGGCTGGATCAATTGCACACCATGGTCTAAGGACTTGTGTATGCAGCACTTTGATCATGCTTCACACAACGTCCAAGCCTATTGTAAATGCTGTGATGAAATCTCACCTGCTCCACAAGTAGCACAGGCCGATAAGCTTAATGTGCAAGTAACTGACCCATTCATGTCAAATGTTGCTGACTCTCCTCCAGAGGAATATGAAGGTGATCAGCTGAGGGTCTTGTCCTCAGCGCTGTGCCCAACCATATATGGGCATGAGCTAGTCAAGGCAGGGTTGCTGCTGTCTATGCTGGGTGGTGTGCGGAAGAACACCACCAGCCAGAACAGGGTTCCCATCCGTGGTGATATCCACGTGCTGCTGGTGGGGGATCCAGGACTAGGGAAAAGTCAAATGCTGCAGGTGAGCTGCCATTTATTCTGGAAATAGGGTGCAAGGTACCTCAACGCACAACATGACAACCCACCAGCGCACAACACATAAACGCCGTCGCTGCTATATTTTGCCAGTACCTTGCACTTATTTACTATCAAACATCCCATGCTATGACTTCTGTTACTTCCATGGCCTGCCATAGTCTAAATTTTATCCAAGAATATCATTACTCTTTTAAATCGACACCTGTCGCGCGCTCGTGCATGTCACAAAGTGGTGTTGCAGCACTTCTTCCCAGCCCTGCCACAGCTTCTAGAGTGACCCCAAGCAAAGTGCACAAACTCCTGTTGCAGTTGCAGCCATGGCATACGTATACCTAATAAACAGATTGCTTAGGCAAGCTGCTGACTCACAGTTACTGTCCCTGTTCTCTGCCCCAGGCAGTTGCGGCAGCTGCACCTCGTGGGCTCTATGTTTGTGGCAACACATCTACTGGTGCGGGCCTGACAGTCTCAGTAGTACGGGATGCTGTCACTGGTGATAGCATGTTTGAGGCAGGTGCAGTCGTGCTGGCTGACAGGGGGGTCTGCTGTGTGGATGAATTTGACAAGATTCCACAGGAGCACCAGGTGAGCATGAGGGTGGACTCCACCTTGCATACATTGCTACGATTAGCGTAGCGGCTAGCTGTTGCCCAAAAAATACCGTTGCGCACTGCTGTGTGCTGGATATTACACGGTATCCACAGGTCAGCTGGTGTGCCCAAACTCATGACTCTGTCTGTTCGTGCAAAGCTAGGAAGATAGATACTGTGTGGCAGCTTGTAGACACTCCAACGCTTTTAGCCCTCATGAAGCCTCAGAAGCTGCTCAGTCTTAGGGGATCCTGCTTGAGAGTCATAAGCGCCTTGATCCTGGGCCCGGATGCTGATGGGTAGGGAGTTAAGACTCAGCTGGCCTGATACCCTTATGGGGGATTGCTAGCACTGGTGACAGTATAGGTGAGCTGCAGGAAGCAGCCAAATTCCAACATTGCCGTCCTATCAGGTCATGTGTCATTTTCCATCTGGATTTTGTGTAGTACCTCTACTTGGTACAGCTACCGAGCCCCTTCCTTCGCTTCACTTCACTACTGCAGCAGCAATTGCAGGAGATGGACCTGGTATGGTCCTATGTCTTTCGTATCCCCATATGCTTGACTGTGATAGGAGGCATGCAGGTCTGCATGTGCAAGCAACATAGACCTGGAAGTGCAAGCCAAAGCCCATCTCAGAATTGTCACATATGGTGCCGCATATGGCACATCAGGTTCAGCATACAGTCTGCTTGTCTTCCCTTCTCGTGATCTTAGCTCTCAGGCTCAAGCTCGATTCTTTAACACACTAATTCCTGGTTGGAGTCATGTCGTGGGTGCGGCATGATTTGAGGGCTGTGCAGTCTTCTCTATGAGACATATAATGCAGCATATATGTGTGCTGAGTTCTCAAGCGAGGTCCATTGATTCATGTGTTCAGGCCCTTCTAGAAGCCATGGAGCAGCAAGAGGTGTCTGTCGCCAAGGCTGGATTGGTAGCTAGCCTACCAGCACGCACAGCGGTAGTAGCTGCTGCCAACCCTATAGGCGGACGCTACGACAGGGGCAAGACCCTGCGGGAGAACCTGAAGCTCAGCCCTGCAATGCTGAGCCGCTTTGACCTGACCTTTGTACTGTTGGATCGTCCAGATGAGGCCTTGGATCAGGCTTTGTCAGAACACGTGCTAGCTATGCATTCAGGTAAGGACATTTGGGGCACATTTTTGTCTAGAGCTATGGCTTCGGTATCTCAGGGGCAGGGCCCAGTATGCAAGCTCTGCTGCACAGAGTATTGACAATCTAACCACTACCGGTATGTTTCAGATCACCTGGGGAATTCATGGTTTTGGGTTGTGCAAGGACATTTACATGCTTGGACCTTGTCAAAGTCGGCAGCTGAGTGGGGGACAACACCATCACCTTGAAAACGACGCATCAATTCCCTGACACGGAAGATCCTTGGCCAGCAGGCATCTGCTTTGTAGTAAGGTTTGACTCGGGCACATCACTTGTCTCAAAGCCCTATGTGCTACTGGTTTTGATTGGGGTCCTTCAGGAATGACTGAGAGAGCAGCAGCAGCACGGCAGCGGCTCCTCCACCACCAACACACACAAGCAACCAGCAGCTATGGGGCCCTTTCTCAGGCCCCATCGCTTCCAGGCAGCTACAGCCAACCGGGAGGAGGTACACCAGCAACAGGAGCATATGGCAGCAGCAGCTACAGCCAGGGAGGGGCAGGTGGGGCCCGCATCCCGTTAGCCATGCGTCTCAAGGTCATGGGTGAAGAGGAGTCCCAAGGGCAGCCCCCGTTGCCTCAGCAGCTGCTGCGCAAGTATATAGCATATGCTTCGGCACATGTGTTCCCTGTGCTGTCGGAAGAGGCAAAGGAGAAGCTGCAGCAGTTCTACTTGAGGCTGCGGGCGGACAGCAGTCCCATGGGTGGTACTACTGTTACTGCGAGGCAGCTGGAGAGCTTGGTGAGGCTGGCGGAGGCCCGGGCACGCTGTGAGCTGAGGGAGGTTGTTACACAAGATGATGCAGAGGTGAGCTCGCCTGAATCCTGAACCACTTCCATTGAAGTTGAGGGAAGTCTGCATGCAGGTTTGAAGCATCTTCGACTCTGTTATTTGGGGACAGCTACGGCGTTCTGACGGAACACTTTTTACAACAGCCAGGTGGCTTTTTGGCACCATACAGCGCACATGGTATCTGTGTGCAACCTGGCTTTCACCTCCAGCTTGGCATGCAGCTGCCTGCAATCACAAGATGTGTATGGAGCCAGTAGAACAACCCAGGTCTCAGCTACTGTTACGTGTCCTTGGAGGGAGCAGGGGTCGCCGTCGCCAGCCTTGTTGCATAATGTGCTTGCTGCCTTACAGTTTCAAAAATGAGTTGTGACGACTGAATCTTGCTGACTGTTGCACGCTGCAGCTAAGCTCTAATGGACTCGATTTAGTGAACTGTGACATTGGCCTGTGATCACTGCAGGATGCCATAGAGATCATGAAGGAGAGTCTGTTTGACCGCTGCCCCTCTGGCTTGGGTCTCATAGACTTCCGCTCACAGCCAGGAACCAGGCGGGGGAAAGGTGCAGAGGGCCAAAGATATTTGGAGGCATTGCGCCGCATGGGGCAGAGGGAGGGCAGGGATGTTTTCCATACGCAGGAGCTGAAGGTAAGATGCTTGCAATCTTTGGCTATCTAGCCTCTTAGCAAGTAGTATTACTATCAGCTTCAGCTAGAATCTTACACATGGGCCACTGGGAGAGAAGGGACGCCATATGATATGGGATCGGAGGGGGTGGTCTGGGTCGTTCTCCTTCAGTAGTGGTGCTGCCAGGTTGTAGAGTATGGTACAACAGACGGCAGGTCCATGTTTTGATGCAGAGTTTGGTGGGAGGCTTTACTGGTTTAGAGCCTTCTTGTACCCACCAATCCCTTCTTTTCTGCTTCTTGGCCTGCTTTAGCCTCTTACAAAAAGCCCTTGCGACACCCCTACCAGCCATTTCATCCCCTGCAGCCCCATTGCAGAGTGCCCCTATGCCCTGGCATATGCATGTAGCAAGCCTCACCACTCTGCTATTCTACATAGCTCAGGGGTCCTATTAGTGGCAAGCTTCTTGTGACTTTGGCGGAGTTACAAGTCAAACAGGCAAAAGCCCCCTTTGAAACATAAGTCTGGGCTCCGTCGCAGACACCTCTGTATCTTGCCACAGAAATGGAAGTGAACAAGGGTGCAGAGTATGCTATGGCTGTCTTCTGTGGTGGTGTGATTGAGGTGTGCTTGTCAGCTTGCAGGGATGCTGTGTGATCAGCAGGTGTAGATCAACCCATTGAATGCCAATCACTCAATAAGAAGTTTTGTGTAACACTGCTTCGCAGGACTTGGCAGTGGAGCTCAACGTTCATGGCCAAGACCCCAACAAGCTTATCGACACACTCAATGCACAAGGTGGGTGAGGGCATCCACGCATGTGCCCTCAGGAGCACCTGGGTGGCACAGCCTGCTTGTTATGGTGCCGGTATGTTAGGTGCCCACTGCTTGTCCAGTTGGTTAAGCAGGTGATGTCCTTGTCTCAAATTTGTGATGCATACTACTGGCACCGGGAAGGGCCGCATGGACGACGTACTGCCAACATATTTGATCTACAGCCGCAATGGAAGAGACTTATGGTGAAAATCTTGGTTCCATTCTACTCTCCAAGGGGTGACAGCAGGATGGCTAATGGTGCCTATTGAGCTCAGATCTAATTGTTCAGGGACCTATGTTGTAACTGAATAGTTTTAAAGGCCGTGACAGTGACACAGAGCAAGGGGGTTACCATTACAATTTATAACCTGCCATAACAGAAGTGCCATAGGTTCCACACCTCAAGCAATCAAAAGAACAAGCTGGATCAATGGACGGAAGGCCCTCGGATGCATGGAGGGTAGTACATGGAACATGTATTAAGTCAGATTCAGAGTTGACAGAAGGCTTCAGAATCCATTGCAATTACTAATGAGGGGGTTGTCATGCTGCTCATCTGTCAGGTGACTTACTGAAGAAGGGTCCAGGAACATACCGTGTGACTGGTGTACGTCTAGATGATGCCAGTGCTGGGCCTGGAGCCTCAAGGCTGTTCTCACGTGCAGGAAGCCCTGCAGCATCTAGCCAGTGCTAAGTAGTGTCGCTGCTATCATACCACTTGATGTAGAGTCAGCCTGCCCATCTGCAGTTTGCAAAGGCTCCTCAGCTAAGGCGCTGTCATGTAAGTAAGGTAGCTTGTATGGTATACATGCGGGGGACAATGAGTGGGCAGACATGTGGCTCAGCCGCCTTCTGGGTCGGCGCAGTTGTTGTGAAGGCACAGAAGGCCGGATATGTTGTTTGGAGGCACTACCTATGTGTGGGACATCTCTTCCTTCCTGCTTGTGCAGGCCGGCAGGGCCAGTGTAGTGGTTTTGGCATGAGGCTGAACATACCCTTTCTACTTAAGCGACTGTGCTGCCACCAGGTCTTCTGCTAGTGGCGGTATCTGGAACCTGGTTGGCACCGCGCCGGTCATGTACGATGTACAGTTGACGTCATCAAGTGATTCCGCTTAGTGCGCTATGTGCTAGTAATCCTCTTCGCTAAAATGTCTGGATCAAGCCAGAATGAAGCTCAGAATGGATCTGTTGATATGATCAAGTCCTGCCCAGCACTGGTCCGTGGCACTCCAACGGGAGTGGTGGCATCTGCGGTAGAATTCTTGTTTAGAGGACATTGGCATGCTCAGAACCGGAGTAGCGGGCTATGGTAATTCTCAGAATATATGCAAAATCAAGCAACCTCAACATCGCTCTTGTAACGCCTTCGTCCGGAGGTGGCGACTAGCCGTGAGCAGACGGTTCACGGAAATGAATAGCCAACCTGGTGGTCGCCGCATAGCAGTTTTCGAAAATGAAGACGCTGAAAAGTGGAAGGGTTGGACTGAAAAGGTGTGCCTAGGCATGGTGGTCCAGGGCACGCCCCCCCCCCCCCCCCCCCGCCCCCCGCCCCCACCCCCACCCCCACCCCTGCACCTTGCTGACGGGCCTGTCGGTCGTGCAGTTGTGGAAAAGTGCTCTTCAGCGACCAGAAGATGAATGGAGAATCTACGAGGTAGAGCTTTACATATCCGGTCGCCTGCTGAAATCATTAAGCTGACTGCTATACTGCTTGCCTTGGCAGTGCTGGAACGGCGAGTTCCCCACAGTAGAAGATGCAAAAACCTACGACCTCATCCTCCTTTCTGGCAGCCATTACAGCGCCTACGAGGACTTAGAATGGATCAGAAAGCTCAAGGAGCTCCTGCCACAGTATGTGAAGGCTGGAGTCAAGCTATTTGGAGCATGCTTTGGTTGCCAGGTAGGTACATAGCTGGCAAGCGAGCCATTCCTGTGACAGGTTACAGCAGCAATGAATGAATCTTATACTGGCGCGCATGCACAAAGTCCACGTTATAGCATGGATTATTCACTCACCATCGGCAGTTTGCTTTCATTCGCAGCTGCAGAAAGTCATTGTGTCTTGTCGTAATGGTTAGTCCTGGAATGGCCAGTCTTTGCCAGTTCTCTGCGATGTTTCCTCAAGCGTATTCTTCGGTTTATGTACTTGCTGCTCAGGTTCATGGGTTGTCTAATTTGCACTGTTTGACTCTGTCACCTTTGCACAATCGTCTCCTCTGTGCTCTGCTTGAACATGTACCCAGGTTCTTGTATCCTACATCCAGCCAAGGCAACTTTGTGCGTCATGTCTATACTTGTGATGGTAGTGAGGTGCAGGGCCTGTGGCGCTTTTGCTGTAGCATATTATGAAACATAATGAGATGCCTGTGCAGATACTACAGGTGCTGTAGGTGGCATGTTTACTGTTAATACTTTAGAGCACAAAAATTAGACTGAAATGCTAAGCATCAACTGGCCAGTCAGAGCAGTTGCACCTATTTGAAATTGCAGTCACAACATGGACTCGTCAGCAGGACCCAAGTTGACACTGCACCATGCATTACCTTGCCGTTGTTTTCATCCATGCTAATGGATGCTCCAGGTTGGTGCGTAACCGCTCATGTTGTTTCACCCTTACTTTTAAAACCCAACCGGCCAATTATAGCAGCTGCTACAAGCTACCATGCTATAGGCATTTGTCAGGAGATCCATGCTGTGTCTGTCGTAGATACTCTCTCCTGCCCCTCTCTTCTCAGATACTCACAGAGGCTCTGGGTGGGAAGGTTGGTGTTAACCCTTGAGGCTCCTTTACTCTCACCTACAAAACCCCGCCTTTGCAATACTCCTCACCTTACCATGTCGTGCAGGGGTGAGACTTGCAACCACAAGCTCACAGAACTGCCCTGAACGTTTCTGTACCGGTCTTTCCACAGATACGTGTGGCGTTTGCCTGGTGGGAATGTTGGTATCGACCCCTCAGGCCACTTCAACCTCACCTACGAAACCATAACCCCAACCGACCAAGTACAGCAACTGCCTGAACTCCAAAACCTTGCCCCCTAATACTCCTCACCTTAACATGTCAGCAGGGAAAAGCCATGCAACCACAAGCTCATGCCACTGCCCTGATGGCTCCCTTTTGCGGATCTTTTCACAGATACTTGCAGAGGCTCTGGGTGGGAAGGTCGGTGTTAATCCCTCAGGCCGCTTCACCCTCACCTACGAAACTGTAACCCCAACCGACCAACTACAGCAGCTGCCTGAACTACAAGCTGCAGTACAAGAGGCACTAGCCAAGGCAGCAGCAGATGGCTGTGCACATGCAGCTGCTGCTGAAGACCGAGCACAGGCCGCAACGGGCTCTCATACAGCACCAATAGGAACAGCTGCAGGACACCCAATGCATGCAGCTATTGACAGTTCACCAGAGCCTGCTGATGCAGCATCAAAATCAAAAGCCTTAGATCTATCATCAGCAGATAATGCTGTTGGTGGTGGTCGCTCTGAGGTTGCTGGAATGAGCGGGAGTGGGTTAATACAGGATTTAGACCAGAGGCTGCAACAGCTGGACCTGAAGGATGTAACACGGGGTGAAGGTGCTTTGCAGGGGGGCTCATCAAAAGCCCCATGTTCAACAGCAGCAGCAGCAGGAACAGGGGCAGAAGGGTGCAGAGACTCTTTCTCTCTCATGGAGTCACATGGAGATCAGGTAAAATGGGAACAAAGTTGAGGATAAGGGGAACCGGGGAGAAGAGACAGGTAGATGGCAGCCGCAACATTAGAGGCCCAGCTCTTGCTTCTGCTTATGTTTTCGGCCTATGCTATTTCGATGATGGCTGCTATTGGAGTTTGGGATATTGATTGGGTCAGATGCAGCAGCTCCTCTGCGCTGTCCTCCACCTTTTTTTATTACATTTCATGATATGCCATAGCAAAAAGTGCATAGTTCCCGCACCTCAACCCGTCACCAAATGGCATCAAAATGGACAGATACGGGTTGCCTTGGGCATGCAATTGCTGAGAAGTGATGACAACACATACTAGACACCTGCCGGAGATTTCTAGCCATAAGCATGAGTTTGCAAAGCTGGCCAGAGCAATGGATAAGCAATGCGTAAGAAAAGTAGGGGGGCCATCTTGCTATGTGCTCTCCATCGGAGTTATCACCGTAGGGTTTGAGGCACTGTTATGACTCTATGCATTTGTGCCAGGAGTCCTTGTTACAAGGTGGATCAGTAATGGCTCTGAAGGTTTTACACCTGATAATATCTGTCCCTCCTTTCTTTACAGCGTAGGTGCTGCAGCTTCCCATGTGAGTGCTCCTGCAAGCCTTTTCGAAGCTAGCATCCCCATCATATCTTTGCTGAGTCCCGCCTTGGCCAAGCGTAGCAAGGTTGTGCCATTGGTTGCCCTTCTATATTCCTCTTGGGGGGGCGGGCGGTTCTTCAATGTAACGTGCAAAAACACTCTTGCTGCTATCGTCCGCACTACAGTACGTATAGCTGCTGCTGTCACCCCATTAATTTTACATGTAGTACTGCTCCTGTTCATTTTTGAATCCAGGTACTGCAGCTGCCCCCTGGTGCCCTCCACCTTGCCCAGTCCCCCACTGCCAAGCATGAGCTATGGGCCCTACCACCCAATGTACTAGCCTGCCAGTTTCACCTTGAGTTCTCAGGATCTGTGGCACTGGAAAAGATTCTGCCGCGGTTGAAGGAGGTTGGCAGGTTGAGCCCTGAGGAAGCTGCGGAAACTGAACTTGTGCTGACCCATGGGAGGGAGGAGTCAGAGTGGTTCCTGGAGGTGGTGCAGCACTATGTGACGCATGGGATAGGGCCTCTGGAGAATGGGGAAGTGTTGGCACTCAAGGAGGAGGTGCCCCATAACAATTAAACAAACGCACATTTCAAGTGTGGCAATTGCAAAGGGCTGCTAGGTCAAAACGACCAAGCACACCAGGCATAACATGAGAGTAAGAGGAAGAGGGCGTGTAAGGAGGGGTTAAAAGATTTAGGAATTAGGGTTGGGATAGGTGCTGATGGTCTGGAGAGGATATGTTAGCTTGATTACTACTAGTAGAGTAGTAATGATTCTACTAGCTCAATTCTTGCTCCAGAAGTGGGACGGAGCTTTTCACTCGTACTGGTGATGGGAGTAGCATCGGTCTAGCATGGAGGAGGAGGGAGGGAGGGTGTGTGCGTGCAAGAAGAGGCAGCCATGTTTTGAATGAACCAGGGGATACATAAGCATGATAATGAGGGGGTTCACCTGGTGAGGTGAAGGCTCTCTGTGTTAACATAAGATAGCAAACCTTCAAGGTGTGGCAACCGCAAAGAGCTGTTAAGCTGTAATGTGGTTTGATGCAGCCAAGCAACCTAAGGTGCAGATATCCAAGATGGGCCAATCAGCAGTAGGTCTGTGAGACAGGTGTGCGAGGCTATGCAACAGCAGTGCAAAGATGCATTGACTACATATAGGAGCACTTCAAGTTCTTTAGTTTATAAATTGTCGGTGCGGGCACCGCACACTTGCCGATGGGTTTGCGAATGTGAGATTCACATACGCATTGTGTCGTTACTCTCCACCATTTCGGTGGAACTATACTCAAATGTGGCTGTATGAGCAGCTCTGGACAAAATGTGCCTTGAGTAAGCTGCAGCAGCAATCAGTAGCTATTCTAATTTATGGGTGCCTCAATTGGTTGTATGGGACCTAATTACGCAGGCATTCTGCTGACCTCCATAGGTACAGCCAAATGTACTAGCCAGTAGCAGATACAGCAAACATGCAGTGATGCAGCTGCTCGAGATAGATGACTCTCTTGAGGCTGTTAGTCATCTATAGTTTGTAATATCTGCTGGACCGAACTGCTTAGACAAAGGAAACAAACATTTGAGGATTACTGGTTGGAGCCGGCTGATGCTGTACAGTGGTATATCTCATACTGTTAAACAGGCCGGGCTGTGCAGTGGTCTCTCTTACTAACATGCCGTTAGTCATGAGAGCTGTGCAGTGGCCTCTCTTAGCATACTGCTAGTTACGAGCCCCCAGCCTTGCTAGAATGCACGAACCCACTGCGGCAGCATAACAGGCCCCCCAGGCACATGCTTTGAAATACAGTTTAGAACAGAGAGTGAATTGCATGCAGGCACAGAGCTTTAGCAGCAGATGACTTTGGCCACCTGCACTGGGTTGGTAGTAATGAGGCAGCTTAACTTCCCCGCCCGGGAGGCACATCCACCTCTTTTCTAGACTGAGAACCCGTTCAAGCCATACATATATTCAAGCCTTACCTAAACAGTAGAACAAGGTGGCATCTGCCCCATTGGGCAGAGATGGTCTTTCTGCCTTACCCACTTTTAACATCTATGTGCAGCTCAACAGCAGACCCAGTAGCTTCGGATACCTTCTCTACAGCAGCATTACTAGGGGAGCAGCACTTCCATGCTAGCAAGAGTGGCGTGACCACATCTACGTGCATGGACAGCATCACCCTAGGATAGCTTCCAGCTGTTGTCTTCAGTCACCATTCAGGTTAGAGACATCAAGCATGTGAAGACAGCAGAATGCCTCGACCCTTGCTGGGTACAATCTCTGGCTGCATCCTGCTTCGAACAAGTAAGGTTTCTGGGATGTCCTATCAAAGATCCACCTACAACCTTTTGATTCTATGAGCACAGCACACACCAAGCGCCCTCAGTACAGCTGAGCAAGCAAACATTCACAGCATGTTTCCTGCTCTATACCAGAGTGATGCTACATGACAACCCACCCTGGAAATCAGTCACATCTATACACATGCCGCCCTTACCATCCATCATCACTCAACTCGAGCAGCAGCAGTAGCAGAGATTGAATCACCAGTGAAGCTGTGGCGCCTGCGTGTTGTCCTTAGCAGCCTCACCACCGGATACAAGTGCTGGAAGAGTTGAACTGACGCGATCTGCCCACACTCTCAATCAGGTAGCTTCTTGCATGGCTGCTATCGTGTTGGAGGCCTGCTATGGCTTTCTGGCAACTGCAAGTACAGCCATGTCATAGTGTTCACAAAGTGTACATGGGAGTCAACAGGAACCACCGAGCAGGTAGTGATTGCCACATATGTCTCAGACTGGAAGGCTTGATAAGGACTAAAGTCTGCTGTGCCTGTGTGGGTACGTGGGCGGTCTGCAGAGAGGGCGCCATGCAGACCACACACCAGTGTCATGCTTAAGAAAAACCACATTTGTATGGGATAGGCGCGACTATGAAGTCTCTTGCTGTCATGCGGTCATACTCAGAGGGGGCGCCCCTGCCCCGCTTGCCAAGTAGCAGGAGTGACCGGACGTGGCACTCGGAACGAACTTCCCTCACATTGCTCTGCGTCCACATACCTGCACCGCTTCAGAGTATATAAACTGCTTGCTGATGGCCCCAGCTCATACGTATGTCTGCTGCAGCCATTCGTGTTATGTTGGCAACCTTCCCATGGATGCAAGCACGGTCCTTAACTGCTGCAGCAAGGGAGCACTGTGCTTGATTCAACAGTGGCATTTTGAAGTACTGGTCTGAACCAGCCCCATGTTTCCGTTGCTAGTACTTGGTGTCTGCGTAACTGTTGCAAGGGGCGCGAGGGACTTCGTGGCTGGCGTGATTTGGTTCAAGCGTGATTTTCTCCCAAATTTGCCTCAAGCCAAGCCCAATCACCCATTTACAGAAGCAGCTCATGACCATTCGCAACAGCAGCCTAGCACAGCTGATAATCCGGGAGCAAGCGGACCACCTCGGCACCCCAACAGGAGACGCTTGAGGGCTCGCAGAGGCACGTCGCAGCAAGCAGATGGCCCACAGCAATCAACAACCCCACAAAGGACTGAACCTGAAGCCGTTTCACGTCATACGAGTCCCCATGCGTCCTCTCACCTTCTAGACCACCAGGAGCCATTCAACCGACCCAACCACCAGGTCGTCTATACCCAGCAGGAAGGGCTGAACAAAGAGCAGCAGGACACGCAGCGGGGGGAGCATCGCTACAAACAGACCGCAGCAGGTGTACATGAAGGAGCTCAGCATGAAGCCATCCATCCTGCTGCTGTACTTGGACAGAAACAGGGGCTTGAGCAGCAGCAGCAGGATAACGAAGGCATGCAGGCAGGGTCAAGCAGGCCACTTGGAGAGTTGCAGCAGGACCACCACCACCACCATCAGCAGCAGCAGCAGCAAACTCAGCAAGATCAGGGCAAGGAACATACCCAGCCAGCACATCAAGGTCCCAATCCCGTAAGAGAGCATTCTCTTGAGCGAGTTCAGCAGCAGGTCCAGCATTGTGAGTCCCCAAGTAGCTTCCAGCCGGGCTTGGTGCCCCAGCAACAACAGCAGCAGCTGCAGCAGGAAGGTCGTGACGTGGGACCTGCTTTCCAGCAGCAGCAGCAGCAGCAGCAGCATGATGACCACCAGCAGGAGGGGGTGCAGCAGCAGCAGCAGCAGCGGTATAGCTCTCGTCACGCTAGACTGCGGCGCTGGAGGCGGCATGCTGAGGCTGCATCATTTCCTTCCCCATCATTCTCCCCCTGGCCACACCCCTCTCCGCTCACGTTCCAGACTCTACCACCACACCAACAGCAAGCTGGGAGTGTGACACAGCTTCAGCAGCAGCAGCAGGGGGAGGAAAGGGTGTATCTGCAGCCTAAGCAGCAGGGTGATGAGACTATGCTGCAGGGGGAGGAGATGGAGCAGCGACACCACCAGCAGCAGTTGGAGCAGGAGGGGGAAGAGCATCAGCTCAAACAGCAGCAGGGGGACCTGCACTTGCAGTCCATGGAGAGAGACATTCAGCATCAGATGCAAGAGCCCATTTTGGTACCGGATCAGGACCAGCAGCACGTGCAGGAGTTTACGTCTCAACTGCAGCAAGGAGAGAAGCAGGAGCCTGGGGAGGGGTTGCCGAAGGGACAGCAGCAGCAGCAGCAGCAGCTGGGGAAGCTGGAGGGAAGGGACAAAGCTGATCTTGACCAGCAGCAGCAGCACCTTTCCGATTTGAGCCTCAAACGAGGGCAGGAGCCAGAGCAGCAGCAGCAGCAGCTGCTGCAGCAGCCACAAGAGCAAGCCCAGCAGAAGCCACAGCCGCCAGAAGAAGCTGCTTCCAGCCACCAGCAGGAGCACCATCGCCAGGAGCAGCAGCAGCAGCAACCAGTGCAGCAGCCAAACCAGCCGGAGTCGACCCAGCACCAACAGGAGCAGCAGCAGGTGGAAAGGCAACAGCAGCCAGAACGGATCATCTCTAGCCATGAGCAGCGGCAGCAGCAAGGAGACGAGCATCGGCAGCAGCACCAGCAGCAGCAAGGAGACGAGCATCGGCAGCAGCACCAGCAGGGAGACGAACAGCAGCAGCAGCAGCAGCAGGGAGACGAACAGCAGCAGCAGCACCAGCAGCAGCAGGGAGACGAACAGCAGCAGCAGCAGCAAGGAGACGAGCAGAAGCAGAAGCAGCAGCAGCAGCAAGAAGGTAGTCCGCAGACTCCACAGCGGCTTGAGCAGCAGCAGGCCCTGCAGCACCTGGGCTTCCTCCAGCCAGAGCAGCAACTCGCCTACATGCAGAAGCTGCAGCGCCTCATTGCAGTGTACCCTGTGGAACGCCTCCAGACCATGAGCATTCTGGAGTACTTCCTCTCCACGGACTTGCAAGGCTTGTGGCGTGCCATGCACAATGGCCGCACCTTGGCACTCCGCAGCCTCCGCCAGCAGCAGCAGCAGGGGTTAGGTAAGAGGGTCCGAGTGCAGCAGTTGTACCTTTTCCTGGTGGCTGCATTCCCTGTCGTGCACGATCTTTACCGGAACAACAGCAGCGACGAGCAGCTGCTGGTGTGGTTTCAGGGGAGTGTGTTTGGGTTGCTGCTGCTGTTCTGCAGCTGCTGCTATAAGGCCTTCCATCATAGCTGGGCTCAGAGTGTGAGCTGGGGTTTAACCATTGCTGCTGGCTGCTATGGCATGTGGCCGTGGATTGGCAGCCCTGCGGCACTACGATGGCTTCGGCTGGAGACGATGGTGTATGCTACCTTCTACTTGTACTGCGTACGGCGGCACGTACCACTCATATCCAGGAGCGTATTGCCAATGCAGTTGAGCTGGGTGTTTAGCATACTAGCAGCAGCTGCGCGGCTGGTTGCTGTGGTGCTTGCGTTTCGGAGCGGCACGTTATCCTGGGATGACTTATGGACGTCATTGTCAGCGGCGATGTACATCTACGGTCGCTGGCGCTCGTGTTTCTTGCGGCCATCGAGCCGGGTGGAGCAGATTGCAGGGAGGCAGGGGCATGCCGGTTGGAATAAGAAGGAAAACCATGCGCTGTTTTGGTCGTCTTTGCTCTTGGTTGCGCCGCATGTGGTAATGTGGTTGGGAAAGCTGCTGTGGGCCTACCTGCTGCTGTTGGTGCGGTACAACGTACTGCAGGGGGTGGTGTCAGGTACGACTGGGTGGTTGTTGCTGTGGCTTTATACTGCAATGCAAGAAGTGAATTGGCAGGTGCGGGAGCTGCCTCCTAAGGTACGGACACGCTTCATTACGGGATGGTGAGAGGGGTAGGGTTATGCAAGATTAGGGCTGG
Organism: Pseudopediastrum boryanum; assembly: GCA_963556185.1. NCBI lineage: Eukaryota > Viridiplantae > Chlorophyta > Chlorophyceae > Sphaeropleales > Hydrodictyaceae > Pseudopediastrum > Pseudopediastrum boryanum. The sequence continues at coordinate 5,540,797 of OY744506.1, forward strand.
GGTTTCATTGGAGGGAGGAGCTTCACGTGAATTTGTTAGGCCCGATAAGATTAGGGCTGGGCTGTGATTGGAGGGTGAGGAGCTGTACGTGTTTATGTTAGGGCAAATAAGTCTGTCCTTTGAACTGTGCTGAGAATTGAGCCATGCACTCAGCTGGTAATTGCCAGTGAATCAGAGTAGCAAGCATAGAGAGAGGTTGCATGCTTGTGGCCGTGGCCCTTTGCTGTTAGGCATGTCATTGGAATATGTCAACATGTGATACATTTTTGCGCGGGAAGTACTAGTGGTCTCTCATGTAAGGGGAGGTCACCAACCCTTGGGCAGAGCTTTTATGATTGGCCTTATGCAGTGAGCCGTGCTGCTGCTGCTGCTGCTAGGTATTCCATGATGCCAGATGGAGATCTTGAACACTTAGCTGAGAGAGGGGCGGAGAGCTTTATATGTTGCTGCATGCATGAGCTCTTTTGCTTGAGCTCTTTTCTTATTCCCGTCCCCAGTGCTGAATGGTTGGCCAGGTAATAAGTGTTTGAGGCCGTAGCATTTGCAAAAGCGCCCAGTTCGGCTGTCTCTGACAAAAAGCTTGTTTATAGCTGTGGTCTACACCGACTACAGTAGCTCGTGACTGAGCAGCCGGTGCAATAGTATGTGATTGCAAAGTAGAGCATGCATGCTGGCTTAGTGAGGGAAGGTCCCTAAGCAGATGGCATGTGTCATGGATGGCAGTATTTGTTACAGTATGTTTCGAGCGGCACATCTGGTTGATACTTGGGGTCTGTGTGATTGATGCTTGCCTTAGCTACTTTTTGTGCAGCATCGTGGGCTTTGGTGCTTAGCACACCAGGGAAAGTGGCGCGATGTGGTTTTGTTGGTGTGTCAGCTAACATAAGGGCATGGTGAAGAACAGAACTTGTACCGTGGTTAATTGCTCTTTGGGTTTTTTTGCATAGTGAGTCACAAGTCTGTTGCATAGTCAGCTAACCGACCAAAAGGGTCCTTTGCATGCCTGGGCAAGAGGGGGCATAGAGCAAGCAAGCCCGTGAGTGGGGGTGGGCCATACGGGTTGGGCTGGGACAGTTCGGCTGCGGATGTAATGGAGAAGCTGCATGCAGAGTATAGGAGTGCAAAGGCTGTTGAGCCATTGCTGTGTTGGTGCTAGCTGCCTGGTTACCCAAAGGGGTGGTTGGGGCCCTCCTACATATCATTTGCAACAGAGATATATATTGCGGCCAACGCTTCAGTTGGCAGGCAATCTACAGGTGGAATGATGTTGACGTAGTTGGTGCCTAGCCACCTGGTTAGCCAAAGGGGGTGGTTGGGCCCCTCCTATTTCTCGTTTGCAAAAGCGGTGCCGTTGCAACCGGGATTTAGGAGGGCCTGATGCATTTCTGAGGCTATCAATGCGCTGGCGTCGCAATAGGCTGCATTATTTCACAGTAGCCTGGTGGAGAGTGCCATGGCAGCCATTGCCACAGTCAATGTGGGTATGATTTCATAGACAATAAGAGAGCTCCGCAAGTAGGGGCGTGGGGTGCCCACCAGGTGCCCACCTGGTGTAAGGATTACACTGGGCCAGCCTTCCATGGAGGTATGATTTGACATCATGTATGTAGTGACAAGAGTTGTCAGGCATTCACATGCATGGGTGTACTTACTCCTGAGGAAGGATGTGGGCAAGAAGGTGGGGCCGTGATGGAAGGAGGTTTTAGTCGCTGTTAGCCGTATTGCCACTCCATGTATCTCAGTCTATGGCATTTTGTTTTGCGATGCAACACATTGCCTCAGCCTTGCTACTGTAGCCACCTGCAAATGTTGCTGCCTTCAGATATGTATTCAGCATGAGGCCATGTGTGCATTACCATTACCATCAACAGCACTACTTCTCTTAGGGTGCGTTCCAGCCTCTTTTTTTTATTCACCTTCCATTTTTGATTGGTCATGTGATGAGAGGCACCACTGGGTGGGATTTTAGAAGCTGAGCTGGTGGCGGGGAAAATAGCACACCCATGAAAGGGCGAGAGGGTAATATTTTCCATTTATATTCTTCTCTTACGTAGTAGGTCGAGCAGTATGTGTCATTGGGACTGGGCTAGGATATGTCTCGTTTGTGCATCATGTCTAGGATGCCCTTGACTCAGTGCATGTGACTGTGTATGATGTTATCAGTTTGGGCAAGGGTCTGCATGTATAGGTGTGCATATACAATGGCAATCACTAGGGGGTCTGTATGTGTGGTATTCTTGCACTAGCTGCTCATCGGCTGGCTGTAATGGCAAGGCAAGCTGTCTTCGGCCTGCTTAGTACATGGGTGTTAAGCTGTCTGCCTGCCTGGCAATAGTTGTAAATGGCCTGGGCACTATTTTTTTCTGAGTGAGGTGCAATGATTGCCGTCTCATACGGGAGGATGGGATGTTTCTGTCAGTATGCTAGCTGGGCCTGCTGAGCTTTCAGTGCGTAGGGTGGCAGGGGCAGCGAAGTTCGTTAGTGGCTGTTGGGGTGAGTTACAGGCATATTGCAGGCTGAGCACTAGCAGACTGCTTGGTGCTGATATTGACTCGATCATGACAGTGTGTCCATCATAGTGTCGTTAGTGTCCATGGGCCTCGACTAGGCCTGCAGGCTAGTGCCGGGAGGGGTTTCAGTCCCCAACTTGTATTGTATTGTATTGTATTCATAGTGTCGCATGATGATCGGTGCTATGTGCTGGTGGCACAGGCAGCAGTTTGGCCATCACCTTTGGGTGAGAGCTGCTGCAGTGCTGGTGAGTTCCCGCCTTCTTGCGTAGTGGTAACTCTTACTTATGATGTGTGCCCTAGCCAACTGTCTGATTCCCGTGTGGCACGTGCGGTGCATATGTTTATATGCGCTGGTTTGATAATGCATGATTGAGCATCTTCAGTTGCTGTCTCTCGATGAGATCTGCTTAGTATTGCAACTCGGACAGAGCTCGTGAGGTACCTCTATGTCCTGCTAGGATCTTCCTGAAACTAATGAATGATTCATTACGCTTTCTCTTTCCTGCGTCTTCTTTGACGAGATCAGCTTGTCCAAACGGAAACGCGGTGCTAGTGGCTCCGGCCGCCCGACAAGGGCTGTGACTGGCCGGCCTTACTCGCACTTGAATGTTTCACTGAGCGAACTGACCGCACATCGCCCCGGGACTACTAGTAAACTAAGCCGCCCTGTTGTTTGCCCACCTTTCCCGCCGAAGACAACTTTCTTCGCCCAAACAACATCCAATGAAGTGACAGACTCAACAGAAAACACATGTAAAACTCCCTGATAGGCTAGTAGGCTATCTGGCATGTAAGCCATGCCCGAGCGGAGTTTTGGGTGGGCAAGAACCCAAAACATCACCCTGCGCCGCAGCAAACATGCACCGAAGCAACAACACTCTTTGCAACAACAGGGCGGCTGAGGAAATGTGAACAAAAAATCATGCAGTGGCTTGACCAATTTTTAAACTGCTACAGTACCTGTATCATTGTCGCCCGTACATGCATACTCAGCAAATTCAAGTTTGAAAAGTTAGATTGCCAAGTGGGCCCATTGCACATCGCCCCATGCCCAACAGCCTCGAGCAAATTGCTATTTCCCACTGTATGAATTCTGTGCGAATGCACTTACGGCTGCAGAATGCACTTATAGCTGGAGAGAAGATACACAGCCCACCTGATTCCTGCACTTGCTTTGCCCTCTCCCGAGGGTGCAACCGACCAGAAGCCACAAGCAACCCAGAAGGAAGTGAGCGGGTAGCCAAACTAAACTAAACACAAGGGGACACCACCACCGGGAAACTCGCCATGGTGCAAGAACAAAATGTGATGGATCCTTACCCCCCACTCACTGTTCCTGCACACAGACGAAATGACTTCCAATTCTACCTGATTCATCCCGAGCAGGCATCGTAATGATTCCGAGACCTAGCACACTTGCCATGGACAAGCCCAATCCATTCATGAAAACCGCGTTACGTGCAATTTAAGCTCCGACAGTACTAAAACCAATCCCATCTGACAGGCACAGCCGCAGCAGCACCCAAGACACTGGTATCGAAAGCTTGAATGAGTTCAGCGAATCAAAGTCTGTAGAACAATCGGTCGTCATTCACAAAGTACAATCGTGCAAACAGCAACAGCAGCAAAAGCAGTGCATTTAAACAGACATAGCTTATCCAGCACACCACAGTCTCCCCAGCAATCCCCGCAATAAGGTCCAAATAAAATGAGAGGCCCATGAACACCAACCCAAAGCACTCGCTTGGCCGCCCCTCACCCATTGCTGCTGTACACCTGACCACAATGCAACTGGGCAAACCAAGTCCCTTACAGATTAACAGATTATAGAACAGAGGCCAAGATCCTTCAGTGAGTTGTGTTACCTGGCGGCGGGCCACACAAAACTGTCACTGGTCGTGACCATGCCCTTGCATGCACAAATCTAAGCGACGGAAACCAGATTCAAGTCACCCACCAGGGCTTTCATCCGAACGCGAAAACACACAACAAAGAGACAGGCTCGCAACAACAAACAGCGCTTGCGGCTTCCTCCAAATCTCATCTGACCTCCATCCACTCTTTGCTCCTGGATCTAGCAATGCTTAAAACAAACCAAGGAATCACAGGGCACTTTTAAGATTGCATCACACATGCACGCTGAAACTGGTGCATTGCTCACCATTCCAGTAAAATCTGCCAAAAGAGCAAATGCTCGCACTTTTCCCAGCCCAAGCCCTTGCTTCATGCATCAGTATCTGCAGGCATGTGACAGGACATCACTTTTGTGACTAGCAGCATGGGAACACTGATAATGACATGCATGGATACACCAGCAAAGCTGCTGCAGACAGCAGAGCCCCTGGACAGCAATACTGGTGGTAGAACTGCCTGGATACAAACAGCACCTTCCAACACCACATGCCCTCCCAACCACTTCCCCATACCATTGGAACACATCACAAGCCATAACCAGAATCTAACACTCAATGAAGCTGCTCTGTCTGCACCGAAGGCATGTGACACGAGGGCACTGAATGTCACATGTCGACGAGGGCTCATCCGCTCAACACCCTAGTTACTGTGACTGCTCTTCGTGCTCCCGCCTTGCTGCTGCCCAATACCTTTCTCCAGCTCTCAGTCAAACTGCAGCTGCAACCTCTAGCGCTCTGTGATTGTGGGTAGCAACGACAGTTGGCAGTGGTGAGCTGTATGATGCTTCCAACAGTCAAACTAACGCATAGGCACTCGCATTGTGGCCATACACAACCTGTGCTTATACATAACCAACCTTGAACAACAGGTCACCGATAGCATCCCCTCACCTCACCTTAACACCTCATGCCCTTCCTATCGGTTACAATATGCATGGGTGGCCACGTCTGATATGCAATGGCACACACCTACTGAAACCCTGCACCTCTTTTGGCCCAATTGCGAGGGTGCAACCCACCAGAAGCCACGAGTTACCTACGAACAAGTGATTTGCCAAAAACAGGCGAATGCCGTCAGGGCGACCATGATGCAAGAAGAAAACATGATGCATCCTCAACCACCCACTCACCACTTGCGTTCACTTTACCGGCCAAAAACAAGGCCTGCTTGAAGGCCCCTAATCATCCCTGATTTATGCCAAGCATAGCATCCGGACAAACCCCAAGCCCCAGCACACTTGCCGTGGAACAACCAACAACCATCTGTGACCAATTTTGCAATCTCAGCTTGGTATTACTCACCAAGACACTAGTAATAAACGCTTGAAGTGCAGCAAAGTTCAGCAAGTCCGTTAAATCCGTGGACCATTCTAACATCATCCACAAATTACAGTCATGCAAACAGCACCCACAAGAAGGTCGAAAATCGCACGTGCCCATGACCACGCAAGCAAAAACCTTCGCTTGGCCGCCCTCACCCATTAGCGCTGCTGTACAAGTGACCCGATGACAATGCAAATTAACTGAGCCCCTTCTGGGCTGCATACCTCACAGGAAAACCAAGAGCCCTCAGTCATAGTAACTCACGGGCCACCACCAAAACTGTCATTGGGCGAGCTCATATCTTCACAGCAACTTAAAGCACCATAACCCAAGTTAAAAAACCCAGCAAGGCTTCCATCTGACCAGAATAACAGCACAACATACAACAAGCAGCGCCCAATTATCCCTCAAACTCTCCACTAACCACTTTCTACGGTTTGCCTCCTGAATTCAGCAACGCTTTGAGCAAACCGAGTCAATCCCGGACTACCTGAATTATGATCATACATGCCTGCTGAAGTATTAGCCCACTGATCACCATCATAGTAAGATTTTCTGAAAGCGCCAAAGCCCTTACTTCACGAATCAGTAGCTGCAGCCATGTGAGGGGCAACCACTAGTGAATAGAGACATCGGGCATAAATGAACAAATGCATGAATACACCAGCCAACCTGCTGCACACAGCAAAGCCCATGAACACCGACGTAATGGTAGAACTGCCTGACACGCTCAGCACCTGTCCATACCACATGCCATCACATCACAAACCATACCCAAATACTCAAAACATTCAATTAAGCTGCTCTACCGGCATTGCATGCATGTGACACACGGGCAGTGAATGTCACATTTGAACAAAGACTCATCTGCTGGATGGGTAGCCCAAAGTAGCTGTGACTCAGATCCTTCCTGCTCCCGCCCTGCAGCTGCCGATGCTAAGAATACCTGCCTCCCCCAATTTCAATCAAAGTGCAGCTGCAGCTGCAAACAACCTCTAGCGACTTGTTGCGGTGAACAGCGACACTCGGTACCGATGAGCTTTAGGCTCTTTCCAACAGTCGAACTGCTCAGAGACATTGTTATTGTGGCCGTACACAACCACCTCAAATAACAGGTCACCCGTATCACCTCACGTTATCTTAGCACCGCACCCCCTTCTTATCAATCCCCACATGCAGGCCGTATCCTGCTAACCAACACCACAGTTTTTCTGACTGGTGACAGCTCTCACAAAAAACACTCTCAGGTATAGATTTTACAAAACCCTTCCAAAGGCACACACTCCTCCTTCCGACTGTCAAAGCACAATGCTCAGCTCACAACATGATCATAGACCTACTGTACATGCCACTTACAAAAGCCTCCATCAACAGGCCTAAGTCATCTAGCTGCTAGTGCTTGCATCTGCTGCAGCTGCAACCCGAGATGCTGGTACACCTGGTCAATACCCACCACCTCCACACCTTTTTGCTGCAGCTCCTCAAAGACCCTTGCTACAGGACCATTGACCAAACCAGGAGCAGCACAGCCGCCGCTAGCGTCACGCCACTCCAGCAATACAAGCACTGCTTGGTAGTGGATGTAGGCAGCTATGACCACAGCCAAGTGCCATAGCTGGTGACTGTGTCCAACAATGTCCACCTTGCCGGGGATCCAGCGCTCTGGGATACGCATCGAAAAGATCACAGCACCGATCTGCAGCAACAGAACCAGCAGAAGCAGAAGTAAGTGCAACAGCATACTGATACCCGATGCTGCTCTATGCTGAGCCCTAGCATAGTAAGCTTTGCGTGACCCGCAAAGCAACAACAACATAAGTAGACAATCCATCGCTAACCAGTGTGGATTCGTGCCCCCAAAGCTTTGTGAAAGCTCATTGCTAAGCCAATAAGCTGCACTTCCTGCTTCAAGCAAACTTCTCCACCATACACAAAATCTCCCCTGGCGAGCTGAACTGCAAAACTACTGCCCTGCCCTGCCCCACCCTGCCTGGCCTTTTGTCGATGGTGCAGTACTATGAGCAAAGGAAGGAGCCCAGCCCCAGAGGGCCGGCTGACTTTTGTTTGCCCACTGTGCCAGCCCGCTCGGACTCCTTTGGAGTGAAGGACTATCCTACATTATACTATCTATGCTCTCAGGCTGAGCTCCTTGCCAAATCCCCAGGCTTACCAGATACGTAGCTCCCATACACAGATCCAAGGTGAAGGCTGTCCTGATGGCGTAGATGTCCCAGTAGTAAAGCCACTGGTGAGCCACTGGCACTATTCCCCAGCCACCCAGGCAGACAAACAGCAAGGCACGTAAGGTGCGGTACTGGGGTGCCTGGAACATCTCAGGCAGGGACATGCAGATGGTGGCCACACCTGCAAGCAACATGGTCTTCACAATTCAGGATATGCCGTAGCAAAAGTGCCATAGGCCTGCCAGCTGAAGCTGTCACGGAAACAGAGAGGTGGACCAAGCAGCACTGTGGAACGACAGGATAACAGGGGGCACTAGTCTCTAGCAATGTACAGCATGCCATGGATACATCTACCATGAATGTACAGGTATTGTCCAGGAATTGACAGCACAATATGAGATAGGCTGGAACGCCATGGCGCAGGGGTAGTTATAGAACATATGATACGCCCTAGCAAAGGTACCATATGCCCTGGACCTAAGCTACTACGAACACAACAAGGTGGAACACGTAGTGCAGAGGTAAATGCACCTTGGATACGGACTGCTTGCCGGTTGGGCCATGAAGACTTGATATACCCCTGCGCCAACAGCTTCATGCACGGCTTCTGTACTACTGCTAAGGTGCTCTACAGGAACTGGGGGAAGGGCTTTCTTAGGGTTGTGCAAGCACTTAGGCATTTGCATTACTCGCTCGCAACATATATACCACTGCACAGGTGGCTGTCATGACCTTTAGATTTGCACTGACGTAAGCCAGAGACAAAGCAGAACAGCTGCCCAGTGGAAGTTCCTATCATGTAACTGTGCCCTTCCATGGTCATCTGTGCAGAGCTGCTGCGGTTAATGGTACTGCCTGCCTCCCTGCTTACCAAAGCTGCATGTGGTCCAGAGGTAGAAATTGCGCCAGAAAGGTTGGCACAGGAACGCATAGTAGACAGCAGGGAAGAAGGACGCAACAATCAGCACTGCAATGCCTGCGTAGTCAAACCTCCAAACCATCTGACTGATGTGCTTCTCACAGCAGCCCAGTAGGTGGCAGACGCAGGAGGTCAGAAGGCAGACGCAGGCCCCCGCAAAGTAGACGTAGACAGGCCATCTGGGGCTGGGCCACTGAACCACTGTTTTCAAGCGAGCCTGGATATGATCTTGCAGAAAGTGCTGTACCTTGTGCCCAACGTCCTGGATGTTGCTGCTGACACCCTGGGAGATGTGCTGCAGATTGTCTGACAAGGCGTGGGCTCTGTCTGATAGGGCATGCATCTGATCAGAGAGGGCATGTGAGACCCCATCAGATAGGGCTTGGACGCCGTCTGACAGTGCATGCACGCCATGAGACAGCTGCGACTGAATGGCGTCTTCTAGTGCATGGACGTTGTCTGAGACGCGGGAGGACAGCGCGTGAACGTTGTCCCCTAGCGGTTGCAGTAGGGCATGATCTATGCTGCCACCCAAGTCGTGGAACCGGTCCTGTACCGAGTGCCAGATGTCCTCGACGTGCTCCTTGGGGACCGCAAGCGGTGTTGGAGGATGGGTTATGAAGTATAACGCCAGCCCCAGGAACATAAGAAACCCTGCGGTGATAACCATGGGGTCAGGCACGTCAACTGAGATATGGGTATCTATGCGGTCAGACATGTCCACTGGGAGGACCTGCTCAGAAACTGCTGTGCATGCTCACCACCTAGGTGCGTCAAGACATTGCCTGTCTCGTTATGAACCTTGAACAGCGTCATCAAACTTGAGGTCATGCTCATGCTCTGCCTGTAGCTGCCATGGATGAACTCGTTGTCCCGAAGGTAATCTGGCAGGTTTTCAAAGACTTCTAAGGCATGGGCTAGCTTTCTTGTCTTCCTTGCCTTCCCTCTAGTTCTATGAGGGACATTGGCAGTTGCTGTCACAGCTGCATCATGAATTTGCTCGTTCACAGGTCTCCGTCGCAGAGTCCCTTCCATCTTTCCACCGACGGTGTCTGCGAAAACTCCTGCTGCCGCAGGGAATGCACGTGCACGGGAAAGCTAGCAAATTAATAGATCAAAAAGGCGATCCCCATAGCCTCGGTTGCTCGACAGCAGGGCGAGATGTTACTGTGCATGAAGGTGGCCACGTAAGTTCCGACAGCAAAGTCTATACGTTTCAGAGTTTGAGCATAATTGTACGTTGCCGTCGAGGGGCTCCTGGACCACTATTAGTAGTCAGCAGACCGGTATATGCCGTTGGAACTTCTGCAGACAACAGTCACCCGGACACACCGCACTTCGGCACTCGGCCCCTGGCCGTGGCGGGAGGCGCATTAATGCACGCACAAGCCCGCTGGCGATGTTAATACCATGCCATAATCTCTCCCTGAGAGCAATCCCTGCCCTCAGATGTGTCTGTCGCTCTTGGCGTTTTGGGCATAAACGATGGATCATTTGCGGGGGCGTCTTCATGGAGCATCTCCTGCACTGGTCCGATGTCTAGCTTCTCTATGAAAAAGTAACCATTCAGCGTAGCGTCCTGGCGGCTCAGTTTGTAGCATGGTCAGATGTGCTACCGCATAGCCATCCAGCCTCGGTCAAGGCCATTATCTTCCTGTAGCCCACTTAGATCTCTGCACACTCCTCTACCAGTGTGGGAAACCCTAACATGAGCCTCTAAAACACCTGTCAAGCTCGCGCGCTTCACTGATTGACATCCCAAAGAAGCCTCAGATTCACATCGTGCACACCCAATAATCAGTTGCTGCCATTCATGCTGACAAGCTCCTCCCGCACCAGCCCAAGGGCAGTGACCGGCAAATACGCATTTTGAGCTGCTGTGCGCGCTACTTGCTCCACGACATGGACGTGTTGTACAGCACTTTCATGAACCTCTGCTATCACCACCTCCTGTATCTGCAAATCACAAATACAAGAGCACATGGACACAGCATCAGCAGCTCATCTAAGTCCCATTATATGTGCATACAACATTACCACGAGAGACATCAAGCAACAATACATATTACTGATTAGCAGCCTAGAGCCGACCAAATGGCCCCACAAAATGGAGCGCGAGCGGAGCCATGCTTGGGTGCTGCACGGCCCGGAGGGCTGTATAGCGGTCTCTTTTAACAAAGTGGAGAGCCGGTGGGCGCAGCTCCAACCACGAGCAGCCAACTATAGGCTTCAATAGCATACGTGCAGTTCATAAACAAGATGCAAGAGCAGCACATGCATGGGATGTCCTTGGATCCATAAGCTATACAGAGCATGGCTATACGGACAGACTATCGACACACCAGCTATGGCTCAATAAAACACGTCCCATGTCCAACTTCATGAAATGCCATAGCAAACATGCAATAAGCATTGTACCTCACGCTGTCACAAAAAGCGGTAACGACATTGGCACGACATCAGTTGAAACGACAAGACGTCCAGAGGCTAAGTCTGCATTCCTGTCCTTCGGGCGACTAAGCACCACCTTGCCAGGAAATGTTCCAGCTCCTGATACTGACATTGACCATGCATCATATTGGTCATTATGATTGCTCCGCTCTCTCCGCCTTAGCTCTCAGTATCGGTATCTCTCAACACACACTAAGAAACTGGTTGGAGTCATGCAGTGGGTGCTGCACAGCCCGAAAGCTGTGCAGTGATCTATCTCATATATCATACTGGTGCTCCTGAGACCTAGGAGGAACTTCTGCTGCATGCTAAGCTGCTAAGCTGCATGATAAGCTATGTGGCCTGTTCATGACACAGAAACCCTAGGAAGCAATCCCTTTCTACAAGTATGCGGGCTATTGCAACCATATCCTGCTACGCACAAATGTCCCTGTCTGCAGACTCTACCATGTTGAGCAGCCAAAGCTGCTGATCCTGCTACCCATACTCCATCCCATACTCGTATCCTGTGTGCATTCACATGCGCATGCCCAACCTCCCCCTCCAGCCACGCTGCTACACACTGGTTCCCTCACCTTTGTGTAGTCTGCAATGCCTGCCCTTACTGCTGCAACTATAGCTGCTTGAAAAGGAGCTAGCCCAGGGTTATGAGCTGCATTCTCCACATAGCTCCCAGCCACCACTTGGCCGTCATGCAGCACCAGGGCCACCCCAGAAGGACAGTGCGTGTAGGGCGAATATGACTGCACAGGAGTACAGGCAAGCACCAAGTGTGAGGTAAAGGGAGTATACCGTATCACAGCTTTGCAGCCGTGCACCATCCACGAGATAACTCCAGCCAGGCTATGGGAGACACATGAGGAAGGTGACAGCACAGCTTCGCAGCCGTGCAACGCTGCGTCATAGGCGCGGCATGAATCAAGCCAGTAAAGCAAGGTGTTTGAGATATTCTTGTAGCAAACTTTGCAGCCCTGCAGACAAGTAATATGACTCCCAACCAGTTCGTTCGCATGGGCCCGCGCAATGGCAAGTCTGTGAGATTACTGGGAAGCTTGTGACTTGCTAATTGTTATACTCTCAAGGCAGACCAGCCGCATGCAATCAGCTAGCTTCCATAGTTACCTTATTAACCAGCAGTTTGAACCACACCTTACCATATTACCACCGCCTGAGCCAGACTCCTGCAAATGCTCTCGGCTCCTAGTAGGCTGCTTTTCACATACAGCTGATGTCAGGAGAAGATGCAACATACAAGCAGTTCATGTGGATTATCCCTGCCTCTTTTATTGCATTTCATTATGTGCCACAGCAAAATGCCACAGGCCCTGCGTCTCGCGCTCTTTTGAAAACAGCGATGTGGAACAACATATGGGATGTCTTTTTTACGCGGCCAACCAGAATCTTGGCAACATCTGCCTAGATTCTTTAGGGAGATGTTGTGTTGAATTCAGCACAACTTGCGAATTCTGCCCAAGTTCTGGAAAGGCGTTTGCCTCCAAAATGATACGGGCCGAGCACATGCATATTGGCCGCATAACATGTGCAACACACACACCACCAACACACTCAGCCCAGAGACTCTAGACTCACATTTTCTGCTGCCTCAAAGGCTGCTGCTGCTGCTTTACTGAACCCTGCCTCCTGCTGCCTTTCAGACATAATTGCTGCAGCTGTAGCATGCCAGCTCAGCTTATGCCGCTGCGGCTGTAACAGTAGTGGTGTGGAAGGATCATCCAGAAGATCGGCAGGGCCAAAGCGTGCCGGCAAGAGCTGCTGCAGCTTGAAGACCTCCGGTTGCGCGTGGTGGTGATGCCCAAAGATAAACCGCATGGAGTCCTGCAACGACACATGTGTATACTGGCTCAGACACTGCGTTTCAGCCACTGCGACCTGGGCAACTTTACTGAGCTCCCAGCCTATCTTATGTTGTCTTACTGAGCTGCAGCATGTCTCATGTTGCTTCACAGCAGGTTGCCTGGTACAATACTGGCATCAATGACTATCATGTAGGTGGGTGTGGACCATGGCAGGTTCAAATAGGAGCACTGCACATTATCCAATAAGGTCCGACCTCCAAAGTGTGCCTCCGGACAGCGGATGTGTACCACCGTGCACATGGTGATGGAAGAGAACATCCACGTTGCACAGCACATCGCTCCCCAAGTGTGGCATCTCAACGGAGGACGCACCCAACTTCAGAAACATGCCCGCAGATTGGGCTCATGCCACAGCTGGCAAAGCTGCAGGTGAAATAGGTAGCATGGATGCACAGCAAACATGCATGCAGGAAGGCACTGTGTGCATATGTTCCATTCACCCTATCCAGAACTTCTATACCTTCATATACCAAGCCATCCCTGTCCACAGCATAGCGTAGGCTATCATCCGCCTATTGCTATGAATGCCCTTTGACTTTCAACTTATGGCCAAAGAAGTAACAACTCATCTAGCGACAGCAGAAGCACATGACACATGTGATATTGGCTGAACGCACTGTAACATAGTATAGGTGGAGAGCATACTGGGTACCGTTAAAATGCCCAGCCTTGAGTCACGGGTACTACAGTACCTTTTCCTAGGCCATGCAGTGAGAGGGAATTGGGACGCCAGACCGTACCGCACAGCATAGCTCAGAGAAGAATTGCCTGCAATGCCCACATGGTGCCGCGGAAATAGCCAGAGTCCCTAGTTGCTGCTCCTTGTGCTGCATCAGGTTGGCAATCAGGAACTGCTCCCCATGCACCTGCAGAAGGTCGGGATTAGCAGTGAGCACACTGCCCTGGGACAGAGGCCTTGCTAGGGCCGTATGCGCTGTTTGTGCAACATGGTCTGCTTTGGCAGGGAGCGCAGCTTCACCCTACTAGGCCCACATGCCAATACATACAACAGCTATGATGAGTGTGAAGAAAGTGGGTTGTAAGCAAATGTGAAGTGCCTACAACCACATATCAGAGGGCCCTGGGTCAAAAATGTTACCGATTTTGATCAGTTGAACGCAAAAATAGCTATGCCAGAAGCACTCTCAAGACCATGCAGCACACTACCCCTGAAAAGTAAGCAACTGCATGCAATATGCCTCTAGCCTGATCCTCTGCGTTCTGGGTTGTAACCTGACTCACTTTCACCTTGGCTGAAGCTGAAGCTGCATGTGCCTATCTTATGTGCCAACTAAGGGACTGTAACCACTGCTGTGCTATGCTCCTGTAGCTTGTAGGCAATAGCACAACTTGCTTCGTAGTGCTGAAGTGTGGTCTGCCTGCTGCTTAATATTCAAATTAAAAGCTGCATAGAGGCTGGCAGCAGTGCCTGCCTAATGGCTGACATCCCATTGCTACCACATACCGATTGGCTGAGAGGTGTGTGCTTAAATTCCAGGTTCACACCAAGGTAGACAGCTCCACTGCCTGCTAGGCCAACAGCCCTGCATAAACAGTTCGGGTTTTAGTGATTGCTGTAACATGATCAGCTTCCTATGCTCGCTATGACATGCTTGGGTGGATGTGACTGCTATGTATGAGTTCTGGTGTAACTTGAGCTATCAGCTGATTTGATGCAATCGAGGATGCTGAGGCCATGTGGACTCAAGAAGGCTGCGTCAGTGAGAGTTGAGAAACGCTATGTCGTATCCTTGGCGGGCAAGGACGTAGAATATGGGTATGACCCAGACTACGCACAATATGATCGTTGTTGAACAGCTTACCCAACAAAGTAGTTGGAGATTGGGGGCCTCGCCAGCTCAGCAGCAGGCTCTAAGAACGCCAGTAAAAGCTGGTCTGTGCTGCAGTCTGCTTGATCGAGAACCTCCTGCACTGCTTCTACTGGGATGCGGAAGCCATGCTGCTTCACCGCTGCCTTGACAAGGAAGAGAAGACGGGTGCTGCTGTTGGTGCGTGTGGTGATGGAGTTATGAGGGGGAGGGGGGTCCGACTCCATATTGTGAATGCCGCAGCCGCGTAGGTGGCTGCGGATCGTATCTAGGATAACGGGGCGACCAGTAGGAGGCAGGCCAGGCTGATCAATGGCAAAGAGGTTCCGTGACAACGCAACTAGGTACTACCACGTGCACCTTGGCGCCAAAGCATTTTAAATTCAGTGTATTCGGTAATGAACAATCAATGCATCCCTAATGCAGGCTACGACCGGCGAGACCAAGTACCCTAAAGGTGTCAGATTCAAGACTCCGGATTGCACGCCAGCTAAACAAATAACAACTATCTATACATACAGCAGGCTGTAACACTGCATAGAGCATCCCTCAGCTTGTTGTGCTGGCTGTGGATAGGGGGAAGTTGAAATAGCAGAAGTGACCGGGAGTGACGAAGAGTGTCACCCCTGACCATGAGGCAAGCGTGAGGCAAGCGTGCAGCTGAGCACGCTCACAAACCCACCAAGCGCACTGTGCTGGACTGTGCCAATCATGAGAACGACTGACACCAGTTCACCGGGACCTTGCGCTCCTTACCCATCTGGTGCTTGAGGAAGGAAATATGTACATGGAGTCTTAAAGGATGACTAAAGCGCCTGGCTGCATATGAAGGAGACAATTATGGCGGAAAGGAGGCATAGCAGGGTGCGCTTAGAACTGAGCGGAGAGATCGCAAGGGAGGCAGCCCTACCGGAAGGTCTGCGAAAGACATGGTAAGGCATGGTAAGGCATGTCGCCGTCTTACTCACTCTTTTGCAAACGTTCTGATCTTATAAGGGCACTGCAGGGCACTGCTACCCGCAAGGTGTGACAGCGTGCAAGCAGTGGTCGAGCAGGTAAGCAAGGCGAGGAATGCTCCCTCTTCCAGACATATTCCTAGCCTGGCCCGCTGCTGACTTTTGCCTTCCATGACGCAGTTTCTCCTAGGTTTGGGACTCTCCCCGAGTGACCTGCCGATGTCAGCAGTCATACTGGATGGCTTCACCCTCCCCTACAGCTCCTCCAGCAGTCTGATCCGAGATGGAGACCATCTACTCATCACCACGCCCCAAGAACAAACCTTGCCTACTCTTAAGCCTCCAGGGAATGCTCTGCTGGCTCCTACTCCCTCATCCAATGCCGTGCGTCCCCCTTTAGGACCTCCCCATGCTGCTGCTGCTCCAGGTCTGCTCGCTGTTAACCCTACTGCTCCACCCAGCCGAAACTTTCCAAACCCTTGGCAATCCCATGCTTCCGCGGGAGGTTCTCAGGGCTTGCAGAGACAGCAACAGGAAAATGGAGAGCACCAGCTGCTGCTCGAAAACCAACAGCAGCAGCAGCAGCAGGGCCGGCAGGATACACAGCAATATACAGAAGCAGCACACCAGCAGCAGCACTACCACCAGCAGCAGCAGCATGCAGCTCAAACAGCTCCAGCAGCAGCTGCAAGCAAGCGAAACAGGCATGGTGCTGAGACCAGTGGTCAAGCTCCCTTACAGGCACCCGCGGCAGGAACCTGCAATGGCTCAGCACACAAAAAGCAGCGGAAAGGGCCACTTCCTCATGCCGGTGACCCTCCTCCAAATAGCACCAACCTGGCTGCTGGAGCAGTAGCAGCAGCATCACCAGCAGCAGCCAGTGGAGCAGCTGCAGCAACAGGGGCTGAGGATGGTGTTGAGGCCAAAGGGAAGCAAGCCAGCAGATCAGCACGACGGAAAGCCCACAAAAGGAAGCTAAGGCGCTTGGGCCTGCTCCCAAAGAAAGCAAAGCTACCTCAACAGTGGCAGCAGCAACAGGGGCAGGGGCCACAGCATCCACAAACAAGGGGAAATGACAGCCAGCAGCAGCAGCAGCCGAAACGGCACAAGCAGATAGGGCAGGATCAGCAGCAGCAACAGAAGCTGGGTGGGCAATCAGGGGACCCTGGGTCTTCTCTGTGTGCGCCTGCTCCTCCTGCTGCTGCTGCTGGTCGTAGTGGTGGTGGTGGTGGTGTTGGCGGTGATAGCTGGCAGTTAGGGACTTTAGCTGCTGGTTCAGCTGCTATGGATGCTGCTGCGTGGGAGGCCATGAGTGCATGGGAACAGTGGCAATGGTGGCAGCAGTGGGAGGCCTGGCAGCAGCAACAACAGCAACTGCAGCAGGATCAGGAGCAGCAGCAGCAGGAGCTCCAGAAACAGCAGCCGCAGCAACAGCAGGACCTCCTGGAGAAGGAGCAACAGCAGCAGCAGCGACCAAGTAACCTGCAGAATAAGGGTGCAGGAGGGAGCAGCTCCTCAGGGGGTCAGCGGAAGACGGCACAGGAAGCAGCAGAGGGCTCAGAAGCCACTAAGAGCAGCTCAGCAGAAGACACTTCAGAAAGCAGCAGCTCTGGAACTGAAGAAAGCAGTTCTGGAGACGAAGAAGAGGAGAGTAGCTCAGAAGATGGAGAACAAGCAGCCGCTGCAGCAGCAGGGGCAGAGCAGCCGGCAGCTGGAGATAAGAGGCAGCCACTTGGAAATGATAGCAGTGAACCTGCTAGTAGCTCTGAGGGAGATGCTTCCACCAGCAGTTCAAGTTCTAGGGCAACGAGCAGCAGCAGGAGCTCAGGCGAAAGCAGCTCAGAAGAGGAGAGCAGCAGCAGCTCTGAGGACACAGAAGACACCAGCAGCAGCAGTGGCAGTGGCAGCAGCAGCTTGGAACAAGCTTCAGATAGCTCAGCAGAGGAAGGGGGTGAGGATGGGCCACGTGCAGGGCGAGGAGCTCACCCAGCAGCAGCAGCAGCAGCAGGGGCGGCAGGGAAAAGACAGGAGGATGCTGCTGCTGCAAGGAAGGCAGGTGAAGCATTGGCAGCTGCAGCAGCAGGGAAGCGACGGGAGGAGACAATCTTGAAAGCAGCGCAGGCATTGGCAGCAGCGGCAGCAGGTACCTTAGCTGCTGTGACTGATGCAGTGCCTGCTGTGGGCTCGATTGTGGCTTATCGCTTGCTGGAGATCGGGGCTGATAGGGCACCACAGGTGTCGGAGTTACGCTTGGGGAGGGTAGTCCAGCTTGTGGAAGGTGATCAAGGGGTTTTTGGGGCTGGAGCAGCTGTAGAAGTGGAACCCTGGCCAAACCGTCAGATGCATCCGTTACAGGCTAGGTTACATGCTGCAATAGCAGCGGCAGCAGCAGCAGCAGCAGGAGGGGATGAGGTCCAAGGGGCAGGGTGGAATGCTCCAGTGGGGCAAGGTGGTGGTTTAAGTGAGGAGGAGCTAGGGGAGCTGCTGGGTGCTTACACCATGCAGGGGCTGCTACAAGCCAATGCAGTAGACTTTGTAGAGCTTTGGTTAGTTGAAGGACCAAGGGAAGTGGGAGAAATTACTGGGGAGCAGACAGGAGCAGGAAGTCAAGGAGGGGTAGTGGCAGTGGCTGGAGCAGAGGTCAATGGAGCGATGGAGGAGGCAAGAATAGGGTTAGCAGCTGCAGATGCAAGGGGTTTGGAGGGCATGAAGGCAGCAGAAATGCCGGTCCATGCACTGGCACCCAGGAACAGGCCGCCAGCACCTGCGGCAGCGGCAGCAGCATTACCTGCGGCGCCAGTGGCTGAGAGGCAAGCAGCAGCAGTAGCAGCTGAAAGCAGCAGGGGTCAGATCGTTGCTAGAGCTCCTGGTCGTACAGCCGCTGCACTTGGAGGTCAGAGCAGGAGTTGTGCATATCAGGACGACTTGGGAGGTAAGGAGCTGGCAACTAGGTTCATGCTTTGTATACATTTCACGGATGTTGAATGGAAGTATGAGACTACAACGTACGCTAGGGTGAGTTCCTGCGGATGCGTGTTGTTGAGGTCGTGCTCGATGTATTTCACATGAATGGTGAATGAAGAGATGAGACTGAGATGTATCCTGACGTGAAGAGCAGTTGATGGAAGTAGGTCGACATTGTTGAGGTCATGAGATATGTTGAGGGGTCCTTTGCTGTGCGCATTGCATTTGTAGCATGTAATTAAGACCTATGTCAGACTGTATCTGCAAATCACATTCAGACATGCTGTGTAGTTGCGGTGCATTCATCTGATGTTGCCACCAGGGGCCGCCCAGTTTAATGAGGCAAAATGCGTGGTCCCTTCGAACTTGAAAGCATCCACTCTTGCAGGGATGTGCTCGCAGGCTAGCTTACAGCAGTGGCCGATGGGTTATCGATTAGCTTTTGACATTGGTTGTACCGCTGTGGGATTTGCATGCAGATGGTGCTCCTCGTCACGTTGTGCCCAGTCTTGGCCCTCCCAAACCCCCAGCAGCAGATGCACCAGTGCCAGCAGCAGTCCAGCAGCAGCTGGGAAGGGGTCCCATGTCAGGTTCACCTGCTGCAGCCATTGCTGCTGCAGCGGCATTAGCTAGCAGGAGGCAGCTCAGAGGCAGCAGCAACAAACCCACAGATAAATACCCGCCACCGCCGCAGCAGCACCAGGAGCAGGTGGGCATTGGGACATTGGTACTACCAACAACTGTCCCACGACAAGGGCAGCAGGTGTCTGGGATGCAGGTAGTGCAGGTCGGCGGCTTAGAAGCAGCAAGTAATGGCTCCAGAGGAATTGGAGCGGTGTCGCCTGCCGCCAATATGCGTCTTCCTGTTGCAGCTCCTGCTGGACAGAGAGATGGTACCAATGTCATTCCTGCTGTTGGTGCTTGGGCTGCTGCAGCAGAGCAGCTTCGAGCCCAGAGGCAGGCCGCTGGTGCGGGTGCAAGGGGCAGTGATGGCTATCAAGGTGCTTCTAGTGCAGCTTCCCCTGGGGATGTGGGTCCCAGCAAGGTGGCTGCTGGGTCACTGGGGCTGGTTGGGTCCAAAGGGGCACCTGCTGCTACACCTGGCGCTGTTCGGCCCAGGGGCGGCATGGGGAGGGCTGCTGTGGGGCCGCTGTTGAGGATGCTTCGGGCGCAGGCCGAAGAACAGCAGGGGCAACCAGAGTAGGCAAGAAACAAGGCAAAGGGTGTCGCAGCACGCGCGTGCTCTGTCGGGACGTGGACTTGTGGTGCGTCAGCAAAATCTAGGCGGGTTTGGGGGCTGCAGCAGTGTGTCTGTAACTGCGCTAGCTGTGTTATACTGTAAGGCGCACTCTACAACTGCATTGGCCGATGCCAGTACATATGCAAGCTGCCCATGCGTGTCGAAATTGGCTATGCCAACGCAAAGGAATTTCAGTAAATGTCGATGTTTATACGTACATATTCAGACAGCCCTAGTTTGGCTCAGATTATGTCTGACTGGACTGATGCACAATCGCGTGAGGTCGCATCAGATCGTTTCTGCAGTATTTGAATGCCCTGCAACCCATCGACGCCGTTTCTGTTCTGTTGCTGTAATGTACAACCAGACGCGATGATAAGTGGTGCTCTTGGAACCCCGTATCCGTCCTGACCTTCCCGAAGCGTTCCAATGGCACTTTTTATAAGTCCACCTTCAATTATTATAACATGAATATGAGATCGACATTACAACATTACCGTAGATAGATATTACTGAACACGTTCAGCATGCCTGAAAGCCCTTGAATTTCCAAGGACAGGGGACAGGGGACAGGGGGGACAGGAAAGACAAATCTCAAACACGGCTCCGACGAAAAGCGACGAATCAAGCAACTTTCGAGATTGTCTCACTCTGAAACAAAATATCGCTGTCCAACCTTAGCAAACAGGGACCCTTGCCGCAACAGCTTGCAATTAGCGTGAGCAGAGGTCGAAGCCTTGCGTAGGAGGCAGAATTGGAGATGAGAAACGTTTAGACAAAAACATTAGAGGAAGGACCCCATACATTACTGCGAGAGTCGGCCGCAGAGGGGAATTTGCCTTCGTATGGAAGCATAGTCTGGAAGGTGCAAAGGCAAGCACATCTAAGGTGGGGATTGACTCCAGCGCGCTCAGCTTGCATAATTCGAGGTCTGGCTAGGTGTTCTGACCGGTTAACGTAACAGATCACAGAACTCTGACACGCTCAGGTTCCGGCAGTCTACTACTACAGCCCAGCCTTGCGCAGTGTGTAAAGTCTTTTTGCAATTATTAGCGCGTTCCTAGCTTGAGTTAGGCCAGTGTACTTCTGGGCTAGAGTCGCTTTGGTTGTTGCACGTGAATCTTGTTGGGATAGGGTACCGGGACCAGGCAGACAACCGGAGCAGCACCATACAGGCGTGTCCCGCTCCTTGCAACTGCGACAGTCTCGATCTGCAGTTGTCTGGCCTATGTGGCTCAGCGCAGCAATCAGCAGGCAGATTATGTGCCTTGCTTGTAGGTGCAGATTGTTCTGCCTCGTCGACAAGAACAGCGAAAGAGGGTGGGTCCTGGCGTTAGCATAGTTGCACAGCTTAGTCGGAATGTAACGTTGTGGCTGCAGTTGGCGGGGACCAATCAGGGCAGCGTGGATGGGTACCTTCGGTCCTCGCGAGAATCGCGGTGGTCCCGATTGGGACTGCGTCATAAGCTACAATCACGCAGGGTGCGCTGGCTGACCGCTTGTTTGATATCTTGCAGGTTGTGTGTTGTGGCCACGCCTGTGGTTGGCTTCGCTTGTGAGTGCACCCGAGAGCACATACACTCTGCGCATCGTGACGAGGACGAGCAGAAGAGGAGTTACGTTCAGCGAGAAAGGCTATTAGCTGTGGAAACGCAGCGATTCAATAAAGAACGCCCATCTGAAGGATCAGTATGAAGCGCTGCCCAAGTTTTTCGAGACGTCCTGGCTTCCCATGTGGCCTCAGAGTGCTCCTGGTAGATGCAGATTCGTCTGCCAGGACGCGGACCGAGTGCTTGCTGAAGGACTGCAATTACACGGTATGCAGGGTGTATTTAGCGGGTGCCAACCAGGGGGCTATTGGACTTGGCAGGCTTTTGCTGTGGTCTGCTTCAGGTCCCTGTCCATGAGTAGTAGGTTTGTGATTCTTAGGTCTGCGTAGCATTTTCTTTGGTTATGCTTCCAACTTCTGATGCAAAAGTTGTCCGCTGGAACTCCTGACGCAAAAGCTTTTCGCTGGGTAAGAAGAATGCTATGTGCTGGTGGATGAGTCAACAGCTGCAGCAGTGTCCAGGCTACACTAGACTTCGTGTAGGGCAATGGCTCAGCTTCTAATCACACTTTTCCTGCTCCCTACACACAGGTCACTTCCTGCAGCACGACGGCTGAGGCCCTTTCCAGGCTATCTTTGGGGAGCAACAATTTTGATGTTCTTCTAGCAGACAAGGCCATGGTGAGCGGTCGCACTCGGGATCGCCAGCAGCTGCTTCATTCCAGCAGGGAGCTCCCATGCATCCTCATGGCAGCTGACCCCCAGCCCTCAGACATCTACCAAGGCATCCAGCTGGGGGCTGTGGACTTCCTTGCAAAGCCCCTTTCCCCTTTGAAGTTACGCAACATCTGGCAGCACACTGTTCGCAAGATGATGTCCGATATGAGCATCCAGTGCTCATTCAGCATCGATGGCAGCCAGCAGCAGCAGGAGGGCAGCGAACAGATGTCAGAGGATGAGAGCATGGAGGACATGGAGGCCCTGATCGCAGCAGAGATGGCAATGCTAGAGGGCAAGGCAGCTGAGCAGTACGGCTGCAGCAACAGCCCCATGCAGTGCTCGTCACCTATCCCGGAGGGTGCCCTTAGCCGTGCAGCATCCGCAGCAGCAGTCTTAGACAGTGCTTCCTTACCCTCCAGCCCCCAGCAATCGCTGTCTAGGAGCTTCTCCGTGAACGCCATCTCGCATCCGTCTCCCTCAAAGCCCCCTCGGCCCACCACTGCCAGCGGCAGGCCTGCAGTTCACAGCTGCCCCAGCACCCTAAGCTTGAAGAGCACCAGCACCAGCTGCCGCAGCAGCTACACTGCTACTGCTGCCCCTGGCTCCCCCAGCAACACGACTTCCAGTGCACCGGCAGGCCAGGAGTTCAGCAGCAGCATGTCGATGGGCGAGCTGTGCAGCATGGCAAGTGGGTCCCTGGATCCAGCACAGGCAGGTGCAGCTGCTGCAGGCGGCTGTGGTGCCAGCAGCAGCTGCTGCCAAGCTAGGAGCAAGGTGAAGAAGGCCGTACGCCACCTTGCTTCTGCAAATGTGGCAAACAGGCCGCCGTTGGCAATCAAGCCGCACACCCTAGCCCCGGCCGTGTCTTCCCCAGCTGCACCAGCAGCAGCAGCACAGCCCGCGGCTGCTGCTTCTGCTCTCTCTGGAGCTTCTCCTATGGGTATCCCCATGGGTATGGCCGCTGTGCCTCTCCCCACCGGACTGGGTCCCTTGCCTCATGGGATGGTATGGGGAATGCCCATGTGCCCCTTAGCTCGTGCGCCCGGGATCGTGCCGCCCTCCGCTACCCCTCCTGCTATGCCTTGGGGCATGTCTGCACCGGGGATGATGCCTGGAGCCTGCGGTCCCATGTCCCTTCTGTCCCCCATGGGCCCTATGCCACCCTTCATGGCTGGGTTCCCCATGATGGCCGGCAGCATGGCGGTTGCTTTGCCTCCTGGCATGGCAATGGCTCCTGGGATGCCCATGCTTTCAGCAGCTTCAGCAATGGTAGTGCCTGCAGCCATGGCTGCTGGTGTGGATCCTCTTGCTGCACCAGCAGCAGTGGCAGCCACTGCTGAAGGGCCGCAGCCAGGTACCGGTGCTGCTGTGGCAGCTGCGCTGGATGCGTCTCTGGCTTGCTGCAATGCTGGGGCGGTTGGTGGTCTGGAGCATGGCTCTCTGCATGACTTCATGCTTGGAGATGTTACAGCGGAGGATGATGATGACCTTGGCGTGCTTGCTTTCAAGAGCGCCCTGCCCGAGCACTTCAATCAGCTTGCAGACGAGCTGGAGACCAAGGCTCATGGGCTGTGCGCCCTTGAGGGTCCCTTGGGCCCTGCTCTGGACGGTGACATGGCAGCAGAGGCTGACAAGGTGGGGCTGTGCTTGACCGGCTACAACATCAGCCAGCAGCGGGAGAGCGGGGAGTGCTACAGCAGTCTGCAGCGCCAGGCCAGCATGAGCTCGGCCCGCAGCAGCTTTGAAAGTGTAAGCAGCGGCCTTTGCGGACCCATCCGCACCACACTGATGGGCAGTGCTGCTGGTGCAGCTTCAGCCGGCAAGCTGGGCATGGCAAGCTTTGGCAGCTTCTCCGACCTGTTTGCTGCAGGTCGTGAAGACTCGCCTGAGTCTAGTGATGAGCAGATGACAAGGAATGACAGCAGTCAGATGCTGGCAGAGCTGGAGTCTCTATTTGGACACCATGGATGCCACAACGAGGGAAGTGATGGGGGGCTATTTGAAGGTTTGGAGTTGCCTATGGCCTTGGCTTGAGTGAGGAGTGAGAGAGGGGTTGTGGGGATTTTGGGTCCTGGCTGAGTTGAGGTTTGTGTGCAGCACGGGTCATAGCTACAGCTTGGTTACAGGAACCGCAGTTGCAAAGTTCTGGTTGTCCCGCGCCTGCATGCAGCTGAGTGAGTTGAGGGGGGCAGTTGTCTTTAACTGCTGGAGAGTAGGGCTTATTGCAGTGAGCGGCTTGTGCATGCTCTAGTACAGACCATGCAAAAACATTACGGAACCAAGTACTGGTATGGGTGGGGGTGGCTGTTGGTTTTATCCGCATGTTCACAACCACAGTTCTTATTAGAATTGTTGCTGCAGGGTATTGTGCTAGAGGCTTGTTGCTCAGTTTCAGGCGCAGGCATCTGGTGCAATGGATCTCTTGCTGGCTTGGAACCAGTTGCTCAAGTATGGGATGGGAGGATCGTTGCAAATCAAGTTGAATTTATCAAGGTCCTTTGGCCAGACTCCCAATAGGAGTGTGCTTAGAAGAAGCTTTGGCTAATTGGTCACGGCTGCATCAATGCAGCCTGGCGTAATTACTTCGGGACTCTTTGTTCTATATCCATGTTGCTGTTCCCTCTGTTTTGATTGCTACACTGAGGCTGCAAGTGTTTCCCACAAGGGGTACTTGTCTGCCAGAAAAATTAGGAAGTTTTTCACGGTTCTGTGGTGCAAGAGGATGGAGATACAAGTAGTTCACAGGGCTGGGGTATTGTGCTCTGCTTTGACTGGATGTGAGCTCATATCTGCTGTGTACATCTTTGCATGTCTTGTCTTGCCATGGCTACATACACTGTCTTTGGGACTATGCATTTGGGGTGCGTCATGTCAACATATAAATATCTCCACATTGTGGAGGGGTGCGCCAGTGGGATTGCCCGGTGCATGTGTGGCTTCAAAGATGCCAGGGGCAGCACGTGGGAAAGCTGGAAGGCCATTTTGAGGTACATTGGAAGGTTGCTTGCTGTTGCACTGGGTTGGGATGGCTCTGGATGAAATCACAGCTTGTGTTTTACAGGCCTAGGTAAACAACCATCTGTAGAGAGAGTACCCGCCCTTATCAGCGCTGGTTTGAGAGGCGAGAGCTTACGGGTTGTTTTGAGGGGAGAAGTGCAGGGGGCAAACATACCGCCTGTCACTGACATTGAGAGACAATTTGGATTGGTTGAGAGTCCTCTTTGGTTGTCAGCGTATGTATGGTGTGGGAAACCCCAAGACGGTGCAGGCATGCATTCATATGCATGCAGTTGTGTTTGTTGGGTCCCTGCCTACTAGGGCAGTCAAGCTGCTTTCCTTGTCTGTTCCTTGTCCTTTGGCCGCAACTGCAGCGGTTGCAGTGGGACGAACTGCCATGATGGAGTTTAAACGAGTATGTTTTGACTTCTCTTTTTGAGGTGGGCGTCCTTGCCCCGCCCCGTGTGACTTGGGGTTGTCTTCAGTAGTGTAGCTGTCCTCAGTTTTTATGTGTTATTTCAAGAATAAGGGCGATTTTGCCACCATGTCATGCAGACATGGTCAAGGAAATGATCCTGATATGGTAGCCACCATGTTCCAACTGGAGGGATGTGGGTTCTTTGAAATGGACATGATAAACCCTATCAAGTTATAGGGAGTGGTGCCATGTACCCAACAGTATGATGCTTGCAGGCGACCGTGCATTTTTTGAAGGCTACATTCCATGCCGTGGTGTGAAAACGTGTCAGGTTGCAGAGTATGCACTTGCAAAGTTGTTGCATTGGAAGGGTTTCATTTTGGCTGGCGGCAGAGATGGGAACCTGATGCAGTATCTGGTGCGTACATTCCAGAATGAATTGTTGGGCAGGAGCAACAGTTTGAGCAGAGAGAGAGCAGCAGTGTTTGAGGCTCAAGTGGTCGTCCTCGCTAAGCATCTTTGGGTGCTTGGGTGCTAAGAAGCGCGCAAACCTTAGTATAGGGTCGCTGGATATAAAGCATGTGGGTTCTGTGGATTTGTGTGGGTACTTGAGCTGCGCGCAGTCTTTCATATGCTTATTATCTCCCATGCACACTTTCATGCTGACTCTTCCTCACGGTATGTAGCCATGTGTTTTTCCCTGCAAGGCACTCCTCGATTGTGATGCCTACCTCCCTTGGTGAATATGATAACTCCGGGGTTGGTATGGCTGCAAAGCAACTGCCCATGTAGGCAGCAAGCATTCATTATGCAAGTCCCCCAAGCACTGCGTTGTTTAAGCCTAAGCAGGGAGAGACATCCTTCGCTTATGCATGGCACATTGGCTGCTGAGAGGTTGTTGGCATCTGTTAAGCACGCTGGAGCACACTCGATTATACTGTGGATTTACCTTGGTCTGGTCGCAGTTGGATAGCAGTGAGTAGCCTTGTATCTTGCTGCCTGGCTTACCTTTTAGGGCCAGGTTCAAAGGGCGCCTGCTGTGGCGTACCCCTACTGCTGGAGAATTTCAAAAAGCAAAAAACCCCCAAAAAAGTTCCTTCTTGTAGCCCCTTTGAAATATACTGTTTCTGGCGGAGCAGCTGGTGTTTCTCTTTGCAACTGGTTTTCTTGGTTGCATGAGCCAGGCGAAAGTTCTTGCATCTCATGTGACGCTGTTGGTAGTAGCATGACGGCACACAACCAGTATCATTGAGTCGTTGGGTTTTGGGTCAAAATAGTAAGGATGGTTTTGGTTAACCGCTGGGGTGGCGGTGTGAGAAGGGTGTTCACAAGAGTTTCAAGGGGAAGGAGCTCTAAGGGGTGGTTCGGGACTAGTAATCTTATGACAGGTAGTAGTAAGGGTGATGTGGAAGGGGATGTGATTGGTAGCACATTGTGTGGGGGAGAAGTTTGGGACGAATGCCTTGTGGTGAAAGGTGTGCTTCAGACGTGCAAGTCGGTGCCCCTGCCTTTACAGCTTCTGTGCGTATGCATTTGTTGGGGTAACTCTCCCACATATGTACTGTGCATTGTAAATAAATTAACTATCAAGGGACAGAAAATGCCTTTGACAAATTTTTGTGGGTTTTTGGTGGTTTTGGGTTTGGTTCATGGCGCAGGATGTCTGTTGGTTACCCACCTCTCAAACGATAAGTCTGATTTTGGGATGTTGCAGGTCCGCTAAAGGGAACTTTTGGTTGTGCGAGGGGTTGGGCACTCAGCCACGCTTGCCAGTATGCATCACTGGGGGAGTCCTCCTTGCCGTATTCGTGCGGAAATGCATGCCTGACCTGTGTTTAGGACAGCGGCGTGGCAACGTTTGTTGTACATGCAAATCAATCAACCAATGCCATGAAATGAGAGACCATTTGTTGTTGCTTAGAGGAGTGCATGCCTGCTTTCTCACTGTGGTGTTGCGTGTTTGGGACGTTGTCACCTTTGGCACTGTGAACCTACAGGCCACCGATATTGTCTCGCAACTGTCAGCAGCAGCTCACTGGCTTTGAAGGGCCCTGCAGGCATAGCTGCTAATCAGTGGCGGATGAAGAGTGGAAGGCTGTTGGTGCAATGCCACCTCAGTCTCACTCGGCTGGCCCTTCTTGTCATACTCATCTGTCATCCCCTTGGCCTGCTTGGTGCATGCACTGAGTAGTGGAAGCCTTCTATCATGCGTCACGCTAAAGGATTGGTTATTATGGTGCTGTGGTGCAGCTTATCTCCTAGAAGAAAGGGAGGTAGTGCTGTGAGCATCCGCTTGATAGTGTCGTGTTTTGGGTCAGAGCGAGTTACTGTGAGATATGGGACGTGGTGATGGTGAGATTTTGGTGATCATGGGAATATTTGTGGGCATGTGCAGGCTTTGCCAGGTTTAAAAATGGACAGCTGGAGGCCACTGTTGATTGTCTGCTACTACTGCTCCTGTGGATGTGGCACATCAGTATGTTGTTTTGTGGTGTCCCAAGGAAGTAGGCAGAAGTGTCGCACATATTTGCATCATTGAGTTTTGTCTATCTGTGGCTGTGTTTGGATGTCGGGTGCTGGCCACATCTTTTGCTGAGCTGCCAGTGATTTTGGAGTAGAAACGTGAAATTAGTAAGGGGAGATATCAAGTATTTGAGACTACTTGTGACAGAGGAGAAACATGTTTTGGTGTTGGTGGCTGGATTTTGGTGTGCGAGTGCTGGAGAGGTACCACAGAAGGGCTGCATTACATATGTGTGGGTCTACCGTCGGCGAACTGATGTATGAAGGTACAGCATATGGTCGGATCTTCTGCTCTGCCGTTACGAGTTACAGGTTTGAAGTGTTCAGCAAGGCACGAGTGGGGTGTACAACTAAAATGTATGTTTTGGCACGTGTTACCACACTGTTCATCATGCAGCACAAGTCTCAGTTCAGTTGGGTTTGTCTTGTGCTGGAGAGCCTTGGGTTGCAGCCCGTTCGTGGTGCGGCTAACAGCAGGGTCGCCCGTGTTTTGAGTTGCATGGGTTTGATTATAACATGTTGCTAGTGCAGATGATAGGGAAGTGCCAGCAATAGGCCGAGCACCACACTAATACACAGCTTGTTACCGTTGTTTTTTGCACTGTGGAATGGTGAGGGTTGCTGCAGAGTTGCAAAAGTTTTGACAGGTTTGCTTGCGAAGCAGTTACACATCTTTCATGAGTCATGATACATGCCTTTTTTGGGTGATCATGTGCCCTGACCATTGGTGCTCATCATAACCAACTCAGCCACCGGCAAGCGGAGCGACTGTCTCCATTGATGACCATTTGAGGTTGGGGACAGGACAAAAGCAATCCTTTCCAAATGGCTTACTCAATGGTCTCAATGTTTTGGTGATTTGGTGGTAGTATGGGGACAAGAGAAAGGATGAGTCTTATGTTTTGGCCTTACGTATTGGCCTGCTAATGAGAACTTGTTGTTGTCTTCAGTTTTGACATGCACTACATATTAATATGGGATTTTTGCCAGGCTTTTGGAACCAATTGGCATCTGGGTGCATGAAGCCTGCCTTTTGCAAGTGGTGAGGCGGTGAGGCAAAAGTTTGGTTCCACACCTTTGTGAGTTTGTTTTGATCATGGCGGTCAGGCCTGCATGGACTGGGAAGGTCCACTGGGTTCAACGACACTGGTTGTGCTGTAGTCTGCCCAGACATACATGTTTACATGTCTATACAATGCAACATTAAAGCAACAAAAATGATAGTGTGTGCACCACCAGTGGCTGTTGTCAGGGTTGTGTGCTGCTGTTGTGTGGGAAACTTTGCTTGATAGATTGGACGTTTGCAGGGGCAGGAAAAGCCCAGACATGCTTGAACAAACAAACAAAAATTTAAGGTGCGGCAACCGCAAAGGGCTGCTAGGTCGAAACGATATATCTATAGGAGCTACTTATGCAGGCGTTCTGCAGTCCTCCATATTGTTTATGGTCAGTATTATTACATTTCATGATATGCCATAGCAATAAGTGCCATAGGCCCCGCACCTCAAGCTGTCACAAAGAGCAGCGAGGTGGAACAGAATACGGGTAAACTTCGACATGTATGACAATATATGCATGCCTAAACATGAGGTCCAGCAGCTAGGTCAAAATCACCCAAAACCTCAACTGCCCCAATGGGGGTAAGAGCCTCCCTCCTACTTGAGAAAGCAAGGAGGGCTTGTAAGCCCGGGTGCAAGCAATAGTTGGTAACAAACCCCATTGGTTGGACCTCACGCCACATCAGAAGGGTGAGCATAAGCATTCCTAATCTTCCAAGCAGCTGCAACATATTTAGCTATACACTTAAATGCATGCTTGAAAGGGCCATATACTAAGCCAGACTCCTCATCGACGTCTACACCCCAGAACTCTTCATTAAGCATGCTATGCAGCTTCTCCTCATCAGATTTGCCATCCAATATCTGACATTTTGCAGCAACATCAGGGTCAGAAGTCAGCTTCTCCCACAGCTTTTGCCTTTGTGCCTGGTAAACAGGACAGTCAAACAAGAAGTGTTCAGGAGACTCAACTTCACCTCCCAATTCAGGGCCAAGATCACAGGACTTGCAGCACTCCCTATGTGCACTTTGCCTGCTAGCGCTCTGCCTACCGAATTTTGCTGTCATAGCGTTGAGAGGAAGAATACCTGCACGCAGCTGCATAATGAGTTCCATGCCTTTGCTCAGAGGGCCTGTGCACAGATATGGCTGCGGCTTGAAATAATTGATATCGTTATGGTCAGTAACAAGAGTTGGTGAATGAAGCCAGTGATATTTTGTGGGTGGCTCTTTGTGGGTGGCACTGCTCTCACCCAATTTGATGGGGCCATTCGATAATGTGGTAATCCGAATGAACACATGAGATTAGACTCTACGCTAAGGTCAGACAAGTGTACAGTAGGGTCACAGATGCTGCCGGTGTGTAAAAGATCGATTGCAACCGACCTCGGGCAGGTTCATACAGCTATCTATCTAAGCAGCTTTGATATGTCTTAGATGCTTCGACAGACATTCTTCAGCTTACCTCGCGCGATATTTACGTTCCACAGGCTCTATGGTCCAACTAAGTACTACAACCACCAACCTTTCCTTTTTTAGCACAACAGCAAGCAGCAGCAGCGCTTCAGCTAAACTTCCATTTCCAGTCTCATCTCTTCATTTATCCTTCATGTTAGAAATATCAAACACAACATCTGAGCATGAGCCAGCGTCCAGCGGCACACATCGGAACATCCGACTGAGTACGTGTTTTACACGTGGTGGTATCGGCTTGGGAGCATCTTGGAAGATGCAGCACTATGATCATGTGAGTGGCAGTCAGGAAGTGTGCCTCTGCGGCACTCGCAAAGGTGTAACTTGCGGGGTTTGACTGTGACATTGGCATGCCAAACCACGGAGAAGCTTCAAACGCCCACTTAGTCCTGCCCTTGGGAGTGGCAAGTGGCAGCATGCTTGAACACCACCCTGTTGTGCAGTAGAAGCTAGTTGCCATGCGCAAAGTATAAACACACAAGATAGGAAGCTATTGCGACGCATGCTGATATTTCAAACCGGAGTAGTTTGAAACATCCTGTAGTTCCTTGCTGAACACGGTTTCAAGTGTATTTCCCGCCCGTCGTCATACATCGTAAGCGTTGTACGCTAAAACAGTGACTGGTCAGAGGCTCAGTTGCTCCAGGTACGAACAACCGGTCGTGGCAAATACGCCGTCAACCCAGCGTGCTAGGGCGCAAGGCAGCTCGTGGAGCCTTAACTCGGGCATCTCTACCCTGGCTGGTCTCACGATCTGCTTGAGTGGCACATGCAGGTGGCTAGTGGTCGTGTACATCTTGACGCAGCGAAGAATGAGAGGTAGCGCCCCAGAATTGAGGCTTGGAAAGGCAGGCATCATAGCTGCGGTGCTTTGCTGTCACGTACGGGCTTTGTGCCCATGAGCGTGCTGCAGCAAGTGAGAGGAAGTTTACAATGTTACCTCACATCTGCCTATGCTGTAGGCACCTCTGCAACAGCGCCCTTCGCAACAAACCAGGATGAATGTGATTGGAAAGATTCTCTCGGACCAGTTCATCATCGGCTAGTAAAGCACACGGATGTCACCGCAAAGGTTGGTTCCCCTTGTAGGCTGGGTACACTGTGTCTGGGGCATGCAAGAAGATGTGCAGATGCTTGGGGTCTGTTGGGCCATGCTATTAAAGGGACGAGCATTTGCACTTGAAGATGTGCATGTGGCACTATGGCATCGCCTTGTCTGTCTTTCAGCAGCACCACTTGACAGCAAGATCATGTATGCATAGGACAGTAGGCCACCTCTATTTCATCCCTGGATCATCCTTCAGTGTACACTACAAACTGAAGTCTTACATGGGCAACCCTTTAGCTGGTGTGGCCCAACCTTGCCTCTCATACTTGCTTCCTGATGCTTTTTAGATGTGGCTGGGGCAGGATAGAATGAATGCAGCAGTGGTCGTCCCAGCATATCTTACCTGATGTGCTGTGCTGCAGGCTGGCACTGAAAGATTTGATGAGTCAGTATACAGAGACAGCTTGGTTGGGGGACCCCTGTCAATTGACCGCATGAATTCTGTCATTGGTGAGTACACTGCTACCATGCTCTAACAAGCACTGCGAAGCCCCACTGCTGGCTCCGGAAGACATGAAAGTGGGAATTGCGCTCACCCAGCAGAAGAAGTGTAGCTCTGCCATGGACCTCATGCAAGCTTGATGCAGTACTCCATCATGCCAGCAGGTGCCAGCATGCTCACTCTGTCTTTGAACCTTGGATAGGGCAGCCTCAATGTGTTATGAGTCCTCAGAGTTACTGATTCCCAGGAGAAGCACGGATGCTGCTTGTTGGACATCCAGTGCTAGTTAAAAGGACAGCCTTGCCAGCGCATAAGCCTTTGCAGTGCATGCAATTGACTGCCATGTATATAGGTCACAGATAACTGAAAATCTAAGCTTGCTTGGCTGCAGCTGCGGCTGCTCTTGTGCGCGTCTGCCACTGTGCCTGTGTGTACTGTAAATCCTGTGTGTATATCTGAGCTTCAACGAGTGTGTGCCCCGTTCATACCTATGCCGTTACATTATTTCATCTACCGTCTTCTTGTTGCACATGTACAGCATCCACCATGGTTCATCACTACCTCATCTTCCAATTGCAAAATCCAATGTTTCTGTTGTACAGGGGCTCAGGGCACCTTAAGCTACAATGAGGATGTGGATGACGAGCTTGCTGGGCTCAACCAGGAGCAGCATCACTGCAAGCTCAAGCCAGCACGCAAGGAGGTGACAGGCAAGGTGAGTGTGCGCCCCACTATGAGACCAATTGTTAGGGATGTGCCTAGGCATGCATGTACGTGCATGCTTGTCTCCAAAGAGGTACCGGGCATATCAAGCAGCCATGCATGGACGTGGGAGGGAGGTACCAGGCACATCAAACAGAAATGCATGGACGTGAGAGGGAAAATGTGACAGGGGATTCATGGATCCTTATGGCAGGCATAGGATCTGGGGGTCTGCGCATTGATGGACCCTTCATACCTCCTTGTTGCCTATCAGTGGATCACACATTACGTTGAGAGAGTGCAAGACAATAGCTGCAATGGCCCTGATCCCAGACATCAGCTGGGGACTCCTGAGTGTGTGTGGTTGGAAGGCTGTAGGGGTAGCAGCAGCTGGTGGTCTTCTGAGGTTGGTTGTGGTCCCCAGTCACATAGCCAGGATAACTGCAAGATGAAACTTTCTTCGTAGGCAACCTTGGAAACCTCCCTAGCGGCTTTTCAGGACCCACGACAGACTTGATATTGGCAGTGAAATTCTTTCTGTGCTACCTGTGGTAGGTGTCTTGTTTGGGGCATGACAACCTGGCTTACCACTCAGCACTCCAGGCGAACATGGACATCCAACGCGTCATGAACCAGAAGAACATGGCGGCATTGCCAGGTAAAGCTGCTGAACTCATAACACTGTCTGGCACTGGTACAGAATGCCTTGTGTAATGACATTGTTGCGATCAATAGGCTCCTCCCATGCTGGAAGGTCTGACTTGGCTCTGTCACATCACATGGCCATTTGGCTCTTGGTCCTGAATTTACCCTGCTGTCCTTTGCAGCTATGGGAGGTGCCCCATATGCTGTCTATGGGAGCTCTGCTGAGGATGAGGCGGAGGCGCGGGCTGCGCTAGGAACCAGAGTCTTCAAGAAGGCATCCAAGGAGATTACTGGGAAGGTAAGTAGCGGACTAGCATGGAGTAGAGTCCGGTAACATGTCATTAATAATTTGCCTTGCCTTAAACTCCTTTGAACAATAAAAGTGCAAAGGTTGTGGGCGAGGGCATCATCTCCACCAAAGGGGGCCACATCAGGGCAGCCCAGGGGCTTTTTGCACGGTCAAAGCAGGAGGCATTGTGAAATGACTTATAGTTGAGGCATGTTCTTCAGAGCTGTGGACAACGGCGAGGGCGAAGCGGATGGCGGGCGCTTTTGCATGGAGTGGAGATTGCAGAATGCACTCATGATAAACCAGGTTACCACGATGACTTGCAGCCTGTGTCTATAAGAGACAAGACTGTATTTTTGTTACAAGGAAGCCGGCATACATGCGTCTGAATACCAGTGTCCTTGATAATGGCAAGATAGTAGTTTGGGCGTACAGTACAACTGGACATCTGGCATTATGGAGTAACCAAATCTTGGAAGCGTCACAGCTTTTGGCAGCCCTATGTGACAGCTATCGCTTGGTGCTCATCATTACCTGCTGGTGCCTGCAGGTGGGGGTAGAGCAAAGGACCATGCTACCACAGAGGGACATAACAGCCAAGGTGAGAGGGCTGTAGGTCAATAGCAATCATCCGGGCATTCACATACATGAAATACGTGTGTGCCAGCTGGTGCATGGTTTTGCTAAATTATGAATCCGTGGCATTGAGAAGCTTAGCAGATTACAAGCAAACCAAATGAGCGTTTATCTCAGCCCCCAGCTCACTTGTGTTGGAGGAGCATTGGCAACAAAAAAGTTGACATCAGCTACGGGTCAGCATGATGGAGTACAATCACCACCGGGGAATGTTGTGCACAACTGCCGACGTCTTGGCACTGCAGAAATAAGCTTTTATTGGGTAGGTTGGAGTGGCTTTGAAAAGTGCTGTGTCTCTGTTTGCAGATTGGGTCTGAGCTCCATGAGCGGATCGTAGCAAAAGAGGTCACTGGGAAGGTGGGTTGCAACTTGCTTTGTTTCCTGCATCTTGCGTGCCAGCACTGCCTACCAGAACCCTGGTTTTCTATACGCCATCTTCATGGCCTGAAGCACCTGTGCCTTACCTCCAAAGTGGGTTGCTGCTTTCCATATGTCAAGCCATTGTCCATGCATAGCATAGCATCGTTGCGACATCTGCAGGTTTGACACTCAACACTGAAGCCTTCACCTTCAACCAGCAAGGGTCAATGGCCTCTGTGATACAGCAATCTGAGCGTCAGCTACGGTGGTAGCTGTACAGAACGCACTCATCCCTGCTGCTTGTGGTTGCAGATTGGCTCTGGCAGCAATACCATCCCAAGAGGCTCGTCCCCCATACCTGCAGTCCCGTACGAGGTGTCCAACTCTGATGGCCATGAGCAGTTCCGGCGTGCTCTCAGGGGAAATGGCGACATCCTGTCCTTTGAACATGCTCCCAGCAGGCCTCGGCCTTGAACGAGTGGAGCATGCAGCAACAATGTAAGGTAGATGCAGGAGCCAGTGTGATGAAGACATGGTGGTGCTGGGTGATACTGGGTGAGAGCTCTCGCCTGCTGGGCTGGGTGTATGACTGTAGGGAAAAAGTCTTTTGTGCACTCATAGCTTGGGTATGTCCAAGGCAAGGCAGGCAATGTCCAGCGTCTTTGTGATGGCAGAGTTGGTTGGAACAACTGCCTGAGGCAGCAACCAGTGGTAGTGTGCCTGTCAACTCTTATACATCATGGGGCTGATGGCTGCATTAACTAACAAGATCTATATAGTTTTAGTATTGATCAAGGTTTCAGTTGAGTAAGAAGTTGGTGATCTGGGTTGGGCATCTGTTAACTAGAGGGACATGGGGATAGCGCCAGTGTTCCTTTCTGCATGCTGGACAAATGCAGGTGCTGGCAACTCGTGCGTATTGGTGGCATATGGACCCTAGGAAGTGTTCTTTGAAGGCAGCTCTTTTGGTGTTGGGCTTTGCTTGTGGCAGCTTGAGGTGTAGTGAGTATGGCAGCGTTGCCATGGCGGTTGACATAACCTTTAGACCTGGGTCTTTCTAGTGCCTAGTTCATAGGGAGGATAAAGCTTCTTCCTGACAAACCAAAGCAGAGAATATGGGAATCTGGGATGAGTGGATATGCCTGCTTTTTACCAAGGGGTCTGCAAGTTGGTAGATTGTAAATCTGTTTGTGGAAAAGATTCCATGGGTGTGGATAATTGGCTGTGGTGCTGAATGTGGTTATCCAATGCAATGGCACTGACAGGGTGGAGCAGAAGGGTCAATGCAAGCAATTTTGCTGCCACCATCTGCATGCGCATGCGTTGGTTGGAAGTGATTGTGTGCTTCATCTTTACTGCTGTATCAAACAGCGAGCTGTTGGACTCTGACCAAGGGTGGCATAAAAAGAATGTCAGTCAGTCATTTATTTTATATTGAACCACCCGCTGGATCATATGCATGGCATCCTTACCACTGGGTAGAGATGACCATGTCCTTTTGTTTTATTCTAGCTTTTTAAGCTGACTGCTCCAGTGTGGCGTTTAGAATAGGGTGGTCGGCGATGATTTGGTTATGTAATGGTACCACAAAACAAGTGGGGGTCCGTTGTCTGAAGAGCTTTAACTCTGTGTCGGAGGTACTGCCATGTGCTTTGGCACTGATCCAGTATATGAGCAGCATTTGAAGGAGGCACATTCTATACTGGTTGCTGGGGGTTCACAGAAGCATCAGGTCGGTTCTATTGTTTACGGCTGGCAGGCTATACCGACAGCAGCGTTCGCAGCTCGATAGCTGCTTTGGGTTCTTGGGATAGGGCAACTTCTTACTGATGCTGGTATCAGGCATAGGCCCGCTTGAGACTTAGTGCATACCTCACAGCTGCAAGCACCTGCAGGGTCCTGAAGTGAGGCGTTGTTGTCGCCCCACCCCCTTGCATTGACTTGGAGCTCCTCTGTGGAGCTTGGTGTTCTTATCACCCAGAACAATAAAGCTGTCCCAGCGGCATGCTGCTGGTTTGAGTCCTAACATGTTTCTTGGTGCCTTGCTATGAGTCTTTCAATGCGGTTGAGGAACTAAGAAGTACTGGGTGCGGGCTATCTGATGGGTATCCGGGCACTACTTCTCTGTTGAGTGTGAACCACTCCCCTCTGTGATGAATGTCCATGCTTAGCTTTCTTTTGCGTATTGTGGGGGAATGGAATGTGGGTATGTGCATTAGATCTAGTGGGTGTCACTTCATGCATATCTGCTGCGGTATGATCTGCTGTAGGTTTGTCATCTGTGTTGCTGTGGTGTAAGCCATCTGGGCTATCCTTACACTATTATTGTTGCAAGTAGGCACTGGCTCTTTGTGGCCCTGATCAAGGGGATGCCATGCAAGATTAATCTATGGATGTGATATATACAGGGCCGTTGTGGGCATTGGTGTATGTCATTTAGCAAGCAGCATATGTTTCTGTTGTCTTTGGGTGTGTGTGAGGTACATGGCAGTTTGGGTATACTCATGGGTGGATGGAGTTATGCCGCGGGCGCTGCACGGCCCGAAAGCTGTGCATTGGTCAATATTTGGATATGTTTGATTCGGAGTCGGAGACAGATCTTCCTGGTACTTCGTCTGATGAGGAACTGGTTGAAGTATAGCTAGATACATGCTTGGGTATTCGCCTTGGTTGGTGCGCTGGACATCTTGGGTGGTACAGATGAGGTGGACTTACTGGACATCTTGCTTGGTTGGTGCTCTGGATTGTGTTTGATTTGGAAACAGATAGATCCTCCTGGTGATTTGTTGGTTGTATGCTTGGGTATTTCTCTTGATTGGTGGTGTGGAATCCATTGTTTTTGGACCCATCCGATGGTGTGTTTGGTCGTTTCGACCTAGCAGCCCTTTGCGGTTGCCGCACCTTAAATGTTTGTTTGTTTGATCTATCTCATACACATGGGTGAAGAGAGAGAGATGTGGCATGAGTCAACCAGTGTGTGACCAAAAGATCAATCTTGCTGCACAGGCCCGGTCGGTGGTCGTTCTGTCCCTTTGCGTGCTGAATTGGTGGCTATAGCCCTTTGAGCTTTCATTAATTGGCTCTAAGGGCAAGGGATGCTTTCTTGGGCAAGAGGGTAATCCGGTGCCGTTGCCTGCCAACCTTACTGGGTTTTAACTACCAATTACCAAATGGCCCCGTCAACGCGGGACGCCGGTGGGGGCAGCGCCACCCACAAGGAGCCAACTTAGGCTCCAACGGCATACTCCCATTCCTGTCCAAAACTCACACAATGACTGCCACCAGCCCACCCTAGATCCCTTTAAGGTCCCTCATTGCACGCTTTCAATCAAGGCTTCCCCGTTTATACTTTAGCCGCTGCGGGGCCTATGTAAGGTGCTTTTGCTATGGCTTTTCTTGGATGTAGTATTGATACTTCTGCCTGTTTAGGTGTTTGCCAGTAACTTTACTCATCCGATGTCATGGGGATCTCTTTTATCCGGCTATCCCCGCGCGCTAGAGCTTACTTAGCGACGACATAGATTTGTTTCATTTCTTTGATATATGGGCCCGACTGTCTGCATGAAAGCGGTGACGCGACCCAACTTTTGCTTGTGTCAGATGGCCCCGAAGCCTGCCTGTACAGTTGATGCAAGGATGTATGGCATGATTGCAACCACTGAGAGTGTGGCAGGTGCCGGCTGTGAATGCCCCAGGGCTGCTGGCATGTAATGTGCTTCCGATTTCCCAAGCTTCAGGCTAGCAATGGTACACGGCAGATGAGACCTTGGTTTGCACGCAATATGCCGCGCTTCCTGTATCGAGTCTCAACTGCTGCATACAATTCCTGAGTTCATGGGGTCTGACGGCAAGTCCAGCGAGAACTCTCGGGGATGGGAAAGAGGGAGAAAGCGAAGAAAGTCACCGTGAAGGCCGGCACAGCTGCTAAGAATGACGATAGCAAACAGAAAGAGAAGGGCGTTGCCAAGGTGTGAAGCGGTTTTATGAGGAAGCGCTCCGGCTCCGTATCAGGTTGTATTGAAGCAGTTCTCACTGCGAGGCTGCTTACTGATAGGGCCGAAAGAAGGGCCTGTCCTTTGCTTCCATATACGATGATTTGGAGCGTGAGTTGGCAGCAGTTGGATTGCGGGTAAAGAAGATCACTGCAGATGGCAACTGCTTCTTCAGGGCTGTTGGAGATCAGACTGAGGTAAAGTCATGGACATTTGCGCTGGTTCCATGCCAACTTCGGAATGCAATCTGGGTTTCATACGAACAGGCTCACCGGATCTGCAGTAGACAATCATGTGGACAAGTGTTATGCGCAGCGCATGGAAGAAGTGATTTTTTCTGCAGTGATACGCTGATGACTAGGCAGGAGCATTTGGCGCATATACAGGTCCAGCTGCAGCTTCTGCTTTCCTGACTGCCTTGCTTGTTGCAAATATTGTGGCAGCGTTGGCTACAGCATTCGCAGAGTTGGCAGCTTGTTGTCCCTCAATGCCTCTACCCAAACAGATACTAGCAGTGTGTAACACAAGAAGAAATGACCACAGATAGGCAACCCAGAGCCCATACTACGGCAGCTTCCGGAGTAGGACAGATATGTCTGACCTAGCCAGTTGATGCTGGTTTAGAGACTATCGTGTCCTGCTCCCATAGCATTTGCAGGTTTGAATGTAAGGGAAACTGGTCAGTGCATGCTCCATGGCTACATTTGGCTTAGCACCGTTGCAGCTTTGCCTCCCAAGAAGCCTCTCTGTTAAGTCCAGGTTTCTCTCCCGTAAGAGTCAACACAGACTTGTTGAGTGGCACATTGCGGCCCCTCTGGTTTTCTCCTCGGGTAAATAGCATGGTGGGGGTAGGTGCTCTGCACCCGGAGCGTCCTACATGTTGTCATCTGCCTACCTAAATGTATGCTCCTAATCATATACTGCAATAAGGTATCTCTGTATTTCTGGACCCTGATGGTTGCCAAGAGATCACAGATAGTGAGGTAGCTGAATTGATCTTTTTGCTGTGCCGCTGTCCGTGCTGCTGCTTTATGCAGGGCACTGAAAATGTGCATAGCAGCCTCAGGACCCGTGTGATTGAGCACATGAGGAATAATGCAGATGACTTTGCACCTTTTGTGGAAGACGATCAGACACTGGATCAGCACCTAGCTAAAATGAAAAAGGTATGAAGGCTCTAGTATACTGTTAGCCCATCGGATCTATTTGGCTGGAATTGTCTGTACCTGAGGCCACTGCATCTATCAACACTTGCCGCTTGGTCAGATTATCACTGTTCCAGTTAGGGCGTGACAGCTTAGCACTATAGAATAGATGAAAGCACTTGAGACCAGCCAGCCGGAAAGGCGATGCTTGGCGAAGGGGGTTTGCTAGCGCACAATATCTATGGTGGCAGCAATTAAATTTCCTGTGTTCAGAATAAGTTTGTTACATGCCACTGCAAGGCTGCTGTTGGTGCCTTCTTAGGTGAAGCCGTATATCTCCTACTGCCTCCACGCTTCATGCCAGTGATGGCTAAGCAAAGGTGCTTTGGCAATGACCAGAAGCCATGAAATATCACCCCGTAGTTAAAAGCAATGGTTACCATTACGTATCATCATGGTGCATGCTTTCATCATGCGGCTTTCAGCTGACTGATTAGCTCTCAGGATGGGATCAGGGTGTGCGGTGGTGAGTGCAACCTGCCATGTCCGCTGCATCCTTCTTCACTCGGTTCCAGCGCTGCATGACACAACGTTGATTTTC
Organism: Pseudopediastrum boryanum; assembly: GCA_963556185.1. Classification (NCBI taxonomy): domain Eukaryota; kingdom Viridiplantae; phylum Chlorophyta; class Chlorophyceae; order Sphaeropleales; family Hydrodictyaceae; genus Pseudopediastrum; species Pseudopediastrum boryanum. Next base: position 5,581,623 of record OY744506.1, read on the forward strand.
TCATCTTCACTGTTTCTTGCTCTGAACACCTGGACCCAATTTTCAGGAGGGCACTTGGGCTGGTCATATGGAGCTGCAAGCCACAAGCATGCTGCTGGAGCGAAACATCTTCATCTATCAAGCAGGACAGCCCCGTTGGAGCATTATGAACTTTCCAGAGGGATCTCCTGCGTTGCATTTGTCGTACCACGATGGCGAGCATTACAACAGCGTACGTATGGCAGAGGACTATGGGGAGGGGCCTCCGGTGGAGATTGTGATCAGACCAGGAGGCGTGGCAGGAGGTGCAGCAGGGATGCAGGTAAGAAGGAATGTGTTTTGTTTAGGGTTTTATCGTGATCCGATCAGGAGGCGTGGCAGAAGCTGCAGCAGCCATTCAGGTAAGGACCAATGTTTTCCAGGGTTTAGGGTTTGTTGTGATCTGACCAGGTGGCGTGGCAGGAGCTGCAGCAGTAAGTTAGCAACTCAGCTAAGGACTAATGTTTTTATGGTTGAAGATTCAGGAATCATTGTGATTTGGCCGGGAGCTATGGCAGGAGCTGCAGCATTAATTCAGATAAGGATGAATGTTTTCATTCCACCTTGCTGTTTTTGTAACAGCTTGAGGTGGGGGGGCTTATAACTTTTTCTGGTATGGCATATCATGAAATGCACTGATGATATGTAGGGATGACTGGGGAGAGGGAAGGAGGAAGTTGGATTTGGGAGATGGCCTGGGACCAGAGGGGAAACAAAGACATTACAGCTTGGACCCTGTTGGATAGGCTGCGGAGTGTTGGTTGCTGTGCACCACGTGCTCTTACAAACCTGAACTTTGCCCCCCCTGCTAAAAGGGGAATGTTGAACTAACGGAGCAGGGTCCTTAGGCGAGGGTGCGTCCTTGAGGTTGAAAGGCGATTGTGCTCCAAAAGACGAATGTGATGGGATCCCATTAGGAGAGATTGCTTGAACAGGGGTCTCAGCAACTGGGGTTATAGCCTGCTAGATAGGACCCTCACAAATTTGTTTCGGCAGGCTCCTTAGTTCCATCGCACGCATGGAATGGTACCGTGAAGGTCGTGTTCCGTTGCACACATTGCGCGCGGATGTTGATTATGGCTTAGCAGTGCCAGAGCCTGGCAGTGCAGTGGTTTGCTGATACATCAGTCCCACATACATCAGAGTGATGATGCTGTGTCAGAAAGTGGGGGCATCAACGAGTAATTGCAAGAGCTAAACCGTAATACCAGTGGCGAGAGCAAGACCGAATTGTCGTACCTCTGCCGCTTCCAAGAGTTGCCAGCTGGCCGACTATGTCAGCAAGTTTTCATCTGCATACTCGAGCCATGAGTATTGTAGACACAGATGCTGCCAGCCATTTCAGCTCATTGATCAGCTCACAGGACATAATCTAGGGTTTGGGGTGGTGATTGCATACTGCATTGTTCACTGCACCCTGCTTTTCTCCTGTTCCAGCACTGCATATAGATTCCTGGTGCTTGTCCGCACTCACTCCTGCTTTGATTACCTGTACTCAACGCCCAGCTGCTTGTATGCACTGACCTTGTTGCCACATCTTGATTAGTTGTTTGTTTTATGACTGCTGTTGTTTGCCTGTTGTGGCCGCTTAGGTATGTGTTGCTCATGAAAGTGGTGTTTCTTGTTCCCTTGAGTAGAGATATTGGTGGGGAGGGGTGACCCCGGTGTGTTTGGACGTTTCGACCTGGCTCCCTTGTGTGCAGCAAGAACTTAATTAATGCTTGTTTGTTTGTTTGCTCAGGGTATGAATTTTGACCAAGAGAAACTGGAGAGGCAGGTGGCGGCAAACACCGGGTGTGATAACCCTGCCCTGGTGAGGTCAGTGCTACAGCAGGTCAAGGGGGACATGGATGCTGCCATAGAGCGGGTGATTGAGATCATGGGGGGTGAAGGGTGGGAACAGGAGGCGGAGGTGGGTACAAAGGGGGAGCACAGTGGGGAGGAGAAGAGTGGTGAGGTCGGATTGGGAATGCGAGCAGGGGAAAGCGAACAGCAGCAGCAGCAGGAGGAGGAGGAACATGAGTGCGATGAGAAGGGAGTAGGGCAGGGTGAAATGCAAAGCAGCCACCAGCAGCAGCAGCAAGGAGCGGGGATGGGTGCGGAGGGTCAGTTTCAGAAAATGAGGCGGAATGTTGGCCAAGGAGTTTCTGATGGTGCCAGCAATGGTGTGGAAGCAGGGGAGGCAGGTAGCTTGGGAAAGGAGTCAGCAGCAATAGAAGGGGCGGTGGCGGGGATAGCAGGGACTGAGCAGGAGGCAATGTTTGATGGATCTGGGTCTGTCCCTTGTGCTGCTGCTCCTAGCGAGGGTGGGAGTGGCAGCATGTGTGAGAGGAACGAGGGCAGCAGCAGTGCAATGGATGCTTCATCAAACGCATCTGGAGGAGTGACAGGGGCTGAGGAGGCGGGGTTGAAACAGGCAGTGGACAGTGGGGGTGGAGGGGGAGCGTTTGGAGAGGGTACTGTGGTGGAGGGTACGGTGCCAGAGTCTGCAATAGCAGGAGCACCAGCAGCAGCAGCAGCAGCACCGATTATTGGTATTCAGGCCCTTGGTAGTCAAGTGCTAAGTGATGGTGGGACCAGCAAAGGTGAGGAGCAGCAGCAAGCAGGCCCCATAGAAGCAGCAGCAGCAGCAGAACGAACAGCAGCAGCAGGAGGAGCAGCAGGAGGTGCAAGACAGAAGCCGGCAAAAGTGCAACGTCAGCGACAGCAGCAAGAGCAGCAGGATAAGAAGCCTTCTAAGAACAAGATGTGTCCGTGTGGTAGCAAGAAGAAGTATAAGAATTGCTGTGGTGTGGCAGCAGCGGCAGCAGCACGTCGGCAACAGCTCAAGCCACAGGGAGAGTTGCTGTTGCCTAGGGAGGGGCTGGTGGGGGAGCCACTGCTGGCCCAGGTTGGAACGCTATGTATATGAGAATGGCCCTGCGTCAGCAGCACTTGACCTTAGCTTACTTTCGATCCTGTCTCTTCATTCACTATTCATGTTTAGATGTATAAAGATGGGGATGGGCCTGCATGACTAATCTTTGGTTACCAGATTACCAACTAGCCCAGAAGGGCATCATCTCATCCCATGGGAGCCAACGAAGGCTTATAGGGTATTTGGTGTTATCAGTATCTTGGGTGGCTCGTGTGTCGTTGGTTTTCGTGTTAGTTGTATGATTGGTAGAGTAAACATAGTGGTGGACACTTGTGCTTTGGGTGGGGGCGTGTAGCAACTGGATATCTAGTATTTCTGCCCATGGAGCCTAGGTTGGCTCCGTACGGGCGCCCCCTTTTGTGGGGCCACGATGTAATCGTAATCGTAGCTATGAGCCCATAGAGTGTATTTGTGTTTGCGGGGTTGTGCCACACATTGATTGTGTCTTTGGTGTGTTTGGTCGTTTCGACCTAGCAGCCCTTTGCGGTTGCCACACCTAAAATGTTTGTTGTTGTTGTTGTATGCTAGGAGATGGCTTACTTGCCTGACGTGCATGCTTTCATATGGCTTGTGCTGGGCTACCGCTTTCCGAAGATTGAGGCATTCTGCATTGGAGACAATAGCATGCTGGCCATTAATCTGGTTTCAATGGAATATGTTTTTTAATGAGGGCTAGAACCTCTATTTGAGAGACTGAGGGAAGCAGGGCCTGCCTGTTGGGCCGTGCAATGGCATGCTGTCAAGAATAAAGCAGTTACGATAGCAAGCGCATAATGCATCCACTTTACACGTCATGCACTGTGGTATCTTTGGAATCGCTTACATTTGGCCAGCTGCATCGGCATGTGGGACAGTGGCCCTCTGCCGTTTGGTTGTGAAGCTAGTGTGAGTGATGGATCGGCCTTCGACCTGAACGTGCCGGCTGGAGTTCCCGGAGCTTGACAAATCCACTGATAGCTGTATTATGAAGTAGATAACCCATAAACAATAATGTGGTCATGTCCAAAGCAGACGTAAAACGGAGCGACCGGCGGGCGGTGAGCCCCGCTACCTAGTGACACCGTCAATGCTCCCGCATTGCCCTTTAGGCATCCATTGGATGACTCATGGGTGGGTTGCAATAGAAACCGAGCTGAGCCGTTACAACGTGGGGCCAACAAGGCAGTCACCGCACGTGGACAGAAAGGGGCACCGCTCACTTCAGTGCGGTCCGGTGCCAATCTCACTCAGTTCGGTGCTATTGGGCTGCTACTGAAAAAAAGCTGCAGAGCTGGACAGGAGGCATGCCTTTCAGTATGCAGGAGCCATCCTGTTATCACTTGGAGTCTAATTTCTCCATCGGAGTCGCGCATTGCGTGATATTGGTAGATGCTCTGGTGTGTCACGGCACACTTGTAACGCAGTCAGGCATCACCACAGGCCTCTCAGAGGAGTTTGTCGCTATATCCATCGGCTCTAGAATGAACATTGTGAAACAGAAGCTGCTGGCTTGCCCTGTGGTCGCAGTTACCTTCCAGATGTCGCGCTGTTAAGAAGAAGTAGTGCCCTGTATTGAGGAGGTGGTAGCTAATCGCAGGATCGAGGGATTGTGCTAATATCGGCAGATTACTGAAAGCAGGGTGCGACGCATCTCCAAGGTATAAACCGTTCTAGGTTCCTTCGACAGCTCACATCGGCGCCGGTTGGGTGGTTAGAGCATCAAAACTGCAAACCATTGCCTCCATTCCTTCTCGCACGTGCCATGTACACCAAATTGCTCCATGTAGCTTGACAGGAAGTCGCAGCAGATTGGAGTGGGACTCGCAGCCAACGGCTGCTGATGGGGCGGGAGCCACGACGTGCGCAGACATTCCCCCCATGCCAGCGTAGCCATACCCCATGGCATGCACCAGCAAGCACATACATCAGATTCACCCGCCAGTCTCTTATCTGATGCACACCCATCTGACACCCCTTCCTTCATCTGCTTGTTTGCAGGGACTATAGGCACGACCAAGACCTGAGCTTGCACAGCCCTTTTGAATCAATAAGGAGCTGGTCCCCTGAATTCATGGCTTCCTGGTCCTCATGCAGTCTACCCTCACCCAGCAGTAGCAGTTTCACAGCATCAGCAGCCATTCAAATTCAGCAATGCTATAGAGAGATACAACAACAACATAAGGAAAGAAAGGGCCTGGGCCTACAGCCCAACCAGGGCCACCACCAGCACCACCACCACCAGCAGCACCAGCAACAACAACAGCAGGAGACACATCAGGACCACAATTCCCGTCAGCAGCAGCATGAAGTTACGGAGCAACATCGTGAACGGCTCGCGCAGCAGTTGGAGCAGCAAAAAGCACAGCAAGAAGCATTCCCCTCCCCGTCCTTGAAAGGAGACCTCGCCCAACCCCCTTCTCCCACTGTTGAAGCCTGTGGCGAAGCCTCTGAGTCACAGTTGCGTGCCTCATGGTGGCCCTTCATGTTTGATATGACCCTTGTAGGGGCATTCACAATCTTACTTGCCAGCTGCAGCCTAGCGCTTCTGCTGCTTGCAGAGCTCCTGCTGCAAGTTGTGCTGCCGCCGCTGCTGCATTTGAGCTACAGCCATTGGCAAGCCATAGCAGCAGTAGCAGCTACTGGAGCTGTAGTGCCGCTTGCGCATCGATTCGTACTGCTGGCACTACCAGCGCAGCGGGCTACACGCCACGTTATCCTCCAGCAAGTTCAGGGAGCCCTGGCAATGCTTGGTGGTTTAGCACACATTACAACGGTACCCATTTACCATCCCCTGGCAACTGCTGGCAGAGCCGAGGCTGAGATTTGTGCGGATGAGGGTAATAGAAAGGGCTTAGGGCGTTGTGCTGTATGTCTTGACGCTGCTGCGACGATGGGGTTGACGCATAAGACAGGCAATGTCGTGCATTGCTGCTTGTGCGTGGGCTGTGCCAAGGCGCTTCACAAGTCTGGGCAGTTGAAGCAGTGTGTGTACTGCAAGGAAGCTGTACAGCAGCTGGTGCAGGTTGTGGCCTCCTAGATGGGTCTAACTCCTGCTCATCATCCTTTTGTGCCATTGGCGAATGGGCAGGGTCCCATCGGTGTGACTAGGAAACTTCCTTGAAAACTCCGCAGTAGTCCCTATTGCGGCAACCTAGGCATTCAAGTGCAAACTGCTTGTAATCAGCCACACACCAGGGCGTTGTTTGTAGGCAAGCTGCTAATGTGCAGATTACGATCCTAAGGTTGGGGGTTGCTTTGTTTGCTGATTGGGGAAAGTGTAAATGTGTTTGGTTCTAACTTGGAGTACCTTTTTGTACCCTGCAATCCTGCTATAGTGCAGGCTTCTGAGTCTATCACAAGGTTGAAGTGACTATTGGGCTGTGGTGGCGAATAGTGAAAAGTGTGATAGCAAGGGATTGAACCTGGGCTAGCCTGTGGCAACCCTGCGGCAGACAATGGCATGAGAAGCAGTAGCAGCCAGTGTGAGACTCTGGAGGCATTTTGGTGGATGTACCGGAATGACTTTTGGCATGGAAGTCCAGCTGGTCTTGAGATGGGACTGATTAATCTCTATGCTCCCAATCGACCAGGTAACTACTCACTTTCCTTCTTGTTGTTGGTTGCTGCTAAGATGTCATTAGTTGCACAGTGGTCAGCAGTACAGGTTTGAAGACTGGCATGGCTGTGCCGCGTATGCCCTTATCATGTGGTGATGTTTACTGTGAAAAGAAGTTCTATCGAGGCGAGGTGGCTAGAAGTCGGTTACTAGCCAGTCCTGTGATCCGGTACTGCCAAACCTTGCCATCCATGTAGCCCTGACACTAGAGCCTACAATACACAATTTCATTTAGAAAGGGCCTGCATCAAATTTTGCATGACTGATTGCTGCTGCCTGGAAGTGTTCCCTTACAATGTATTAGTGTGTTTGCGCACCTTGCCTGTGAGCAAAGGAGGAGCTGGCCCCAGACGGCCTGCGGACTTCCATGCCCATATGTGTCAGCATGTTGGGGACCTGAACCGCTGGGCTTTGCAGGGCAGGGCCCTATAAACAGTGGGGAGGGTTTGTGTTCACTTGTGGCAGCATTGAAGTCCTCCTGGTATCTGGGTTGGGCTGGATATGATACTGCTTACCTGGGGTTTATTCACTTGCTCATTTGATGGAGAGGCGCAGGGGGCGCAGCAGGACGACGGGTCTTATCCTACATATTAGTGCTATGTGCCTCATTCTGAACGCTAGTGAGGAGGGGGGGTTCATTCTCATTGTCTGCCAGATGTTGCTGCGGGGCTTTGTGATTGTTTCTGTCTGTTGAGCTGCCAGAGCAGCTCATTGGCCACCATTGGTCACTACCTGTGTGATCGTCCCAACACAAGACTATGATTATAAAGCAATCCTGTTCCTAACACCTTCTGGGCGTCTCCACACACAATCAAGTGTGCATTGAGGTGTTCTTAATTTGCAGAGTGTTCTGGCATGTGCTTCTTGTACCGTCTGTTGGGTCGCTACTACACAGCATTTGTTGGATATCAGAGGCCTGTCAACTTCAAAGACTGTGAGGGGCAATGTATCCTACTAGCAGATTGTGGGCTGTGTGGCATTTTCTATCATGGATGCAGTTGCTGAGGTTTTTTTTCTGCAAGGAGTGTCAGACTTCTCTCTTGGCCTGTGCCGTTATCACCTGCCGTGCATCAATAATGCATTGATACCTCTGAGGGTAGGCTATAACAGGATAAGTCAGGTAGGATTCAAGCAGAGTAGATCCAGGTTAAGGGTCTAGCAGTGAACTCGTGTGCTGTGGCTTGAAGCAAGCAAGGTTCTTTTGCTTGACTGTACTATCCTACATCACATATCGTACTTACCTTGTACCGTGTAGGCCCTGGGTGAAGCCTCCTAGCTGGATGTATGCTTTGGCATCCCTTCCTATTGGTTGGTGGTATGGAATATATTGTCTCTGGACCCAACCAATGGTGTGTTTGGTTGGTCCAACCTAGCAGCTCTTATGCAGTTATTACACCTTGAATGTTTGTTGGTTTGTTTGTATGGCCTAAATGCGACCGTAGCTGCATAGAGCTGTAGGGTGTACAGAGTTCAGCAGAATATCTAGTGTCAGCAGGTGACTGCATTCATTATCCAGATGTCTTGCTTCTTGCAGGTCAGTAAAACAAACAAACAAACAAAAATTGGATATCTTTGATTCGGAGTCCGATCTTTCTGGTGATTGTCTGATGATGAACTGGTTGAGGTTCCCTAGATAGATTCCTGGTTGAGTGGGTATCTCTCAGTTGGTGGTCTGGAATCCATTGTTTTTGAATCCATCCAATGGTGCGTTTGGTCGTTTCGACCTAGCAGCCCTTTGCGGTTGCCACACCTTACATGTTTGTTTGTTTGTTTGTTTTGTGTTAACCTATCTGTATAACTGACATGGCACTGGATCTCAGCAGCAGGGCAGGATGTTAGGATTTAGGGTTTGCCACCTGCGGATGCATTGGTTGCACTGCCTACAGTTTATGCACAACCATCTGCTGTTGCGTACACTGAAGCGATCTGGGCCTACGTAATGACGTAGGTGGTGCAGTTGTGTGTGGGGATGTGAGCTTGTTAGGTCGCCATGCAGTGCCACCGAGTGCTGCTAACAGGCCTTGATTTGTTGAGGATGCATGGGCTTGAAGTGCAAAGCGCGCAGCATCTGCCGTGCTAGGTAGGGGCTAAGACCTACCTTGAGTCCTTACAGCAAGTGGGGCACCTGTAGCAGTTTCACCTCGCTGTTTTTGTGATGGCTTGAGGTGCGGGGCCTATGGCACTTTTGCTATGCCATGTTAAGAGATGTAGTCTGTAGCAGTCTGATACTGCTCATTATAGCATTCTTCTTTCTTGCACGATTTTGATGGTTTTGCAGCATGGGGCTGAGACATGTCACATCATTCTGTCACCCTGGGTTTATGAAAGTTTGAAATTGAAGGCACTCAGTGGCTGCAGCTAACATTGTGTTTGATTTGGATACACCCATCAGTCTCCTGCTGGTGATTTGTTTGCCGTGTCCGTAGTTGGATGTCTGCTTGGGTATTCCTCTTGCTTGGTGGTATGGATTCCATTGTTTTTGGACCCATCCGATGGTGTGTTTGGTCGTTTCGACCTAGCAGCCCTTTGCGGTTGCCGCACCTTAAATTTTTGTTTGTTTGTTTTAACCAGCTAGTCCGGCATGTTGGGTATACCTCTTGTGGGGTTGTGTCCTAGGGTTGATTGGTTTGATAGTTCCATCAACCGTCTGCTCGTTGCCCTTAACTGCCCGTTTGTTGGGAACTCTTGCAATACGTGTACTCAGTGTCTGAAGTGAGCATGTCTAGGGCAGAGTAGGGCAAGAATGTTTTATATGTGAATGTGTCACTGCATCCATGGGCACATAGAGTCTAGCTTTCCAGATGAGCTGCTAACATGAGTACACGTCGTGACTAGTGGGCTATGCTTGCCTTAGCTCTTCAAAAGCAGCTAAGGCAATGTTTGCTTGGTGGACTGAACTTGAGCTTGGGTAGTTAAGTCGGAATGTAGGAAGCAGGGAGCGGCCCCTGCTGCTCATTTTAGTTAGTAGGGGTTGGCCAGATTCTGCCCCTACTTCTTGCTGTCTTGCACTTCCTGTTCTGTCTGTATGTCTGCAGCCGTTTATGTTGAGTCTGCAGTATCATCTGGTAGTGAGGCCTTAGTTTAGGATTTTGGTAAACTCTAAACTCTAAACTAACACCTAAACCCTGCCACACCTCAAATGTTTTGTTTGTTTACATTTAGGGTGCCGCTAGCCATGGCTAGCCATGTGATTGCACTCACTTGTGTCTGCAATTGTGATGGCTTAACAACCTTGCGATTGGGTTAAACCTTGTAAACCCGACTCTTGTTGCTTGCTATCCTTGCTGTTGAACATCGTGTCTTGATTGTGTTTGGTCGTTTCGACCTAGCAGCCGCTTTGCGGTTGCAACTCACACCTTAAATGGCTGTTTGTTTATTTGTAGGATGCGGATGCGTGGGTGCACACGGAATGTGGCCATTATAATAAATAATAATATGACATAATTGGGTAGGTTGTATCTGACTCAGATACAACCTATCGAAAGCTTTCCCCCCTTTTGTCTTTGGAGCCGCTCATGCATGTGTGATGCAGTCAGAGCGGTTTGCATGTATTACCCATGGTATATTTATGGGCAGTATTGCACCTGTTGCTATGGCATATCATGCAATGCAAAGATAACACTATTTGATGGGTTCCAACGCTATGCCCCCAGAGCGTGCACAAGGCTTCCATTACGGAAAGAGGGAGGGGAAGGTCAGGAGGTCAGAGAACATGTAAACCCCCAGAGCGAGCACAAAGCTTCCATAGGGGGAGAGGTCAGTAGGCTGACGCTGTCTGGCCTCCGGGCAATGCTATGCAAAGCCCTTCAGCTGCTGTCGCTGTGTAGTTCATGCTGCCGATGGCTGATGCTGTCTGTTGTCTGGCCTCCGGGCAATGCTATGCAAAGCCCTTCAGCTGCTGCCTCTGTGTAGTCACGCTGTCGATGGCTGACGCTGTCTGGCATCCGGGCAATGCTATGCAAAGCCCTTCAGCTGCTCGCGCGATAAACCTTCACAAGAAAGCAAGACTTAAGTATTAGGTACACCTATTCATGTTGAAGGGACATACTATATACTGTGCCGGCGGTTTCTTGTCATCCCTCAGGGGCCCATCGCCAATCGGGTCAAGACCATAACCTGAGTGTGCTCTATCACATCCCCCACCGCCCTCAGCATATGTGAATCTCTACAGCCATACCAACACCACCATTAGCATGTAAAGAAGTGTGGCGATTTACAGTGAGCAGTGAAGCCTACGAACTTGAGTACCAAGGACTTCTCAGGGTACATATATGTAGGCGTCCTCCTCAAACTTCCAAGTTCTGATAGCTTAGTGAATGCGTTGATGCAGTCCATCTCATACTTTGCAGCATACGGTATAAGCAGAACAGCCGGGAGCCCAGTAAGACCAGAACCCTAACAGCCAGGGCTCTGCTGCTCCTCCTGCTGCATGCATTAATGCTCTGCTTACCCAGAAACCTGCCTCCTGCTCCTCCTCCTCCTGCTATTGCTACATTTCATGATATGCCCGCATAGCAAAAAGCGCCATAAACCCCGCATCTGAAGCCGTTATAGAAACAGCAAGGTGGAACAGAATACGGGTTGCAACCCTAACAATGCCTAGACATGAGGTCCAGCAGCTAGGTCAAAAGCATCTCCTCCTCCTGCTGCTGCTCTGCTTGCAAAGAGCTCTGCTACTCCTCCTCCTGTCATACACCCCTCCTCCTGCTGTTCTGCTTACCGAAAGCTCTGCCACTACTCCTGCCACTGCTTCTCCTCCTGCCCAGCTTCTCCTCCCGCTAAAGTATCTCCTCTACCATCACCTCCTGCTTCTGCTCTGTTCATCAAGAGCCCTCCTGCTCCTGCTGCAGCTCCTGCTGCTGTTGTGCTCTTAAGTAGCATCGCTGCTACTGCTACTGCTCCTCCTCCTGCTCCTGTATCTCTTCCAACATCACCTCCACCACCTCCACCCTCCTCATCACCTCCCTCTCCTCCATAGCAGACATCAAACCCTGAGCCTCACCAGACCCCAAATCTCCCACCGCCCCACCCAAGCCCTCCAACCATAAACCCTTATCCCCAGGGCATGCATGCAAACCCCTGAAAAACACCTTCCGGGCAGCTTCCACCCCACCCCCCCTCACACCCGCCCATTCCAGATACATCTTCCACAGACTTCCCACATGTCCACACCCATGATACTCCTCTTCCCATAGACTACAGCTACTCAAGCTGCTGCTGCTGCCACCTGAAGTTCCTTCATCCACACCACCCTCTTCTGCTCCCGCTGCTGCTCCTGCTGCTGCTACTTTTGCTGCTGGAGCCACTCCCACACCACCACCACCATCGCCACTACCACCACCAGCAGCACCACCACCACCGGCGCCGCCACGTCCCCCACTATACTGCTCCCCCTGCTGCTGCTGAGATTTCATCATCAGCTCCAATTGCACCCTCCTCTTCTGCCTCGCTGCCCAACCCATCCCCCCCACAGCTTTCTCCAGCATCCCTTTTACCCTGTACCTCACCACCCCACCCCCTTCCTCCCCACCCCCGACCCCCACCACCTCACTTTTACACACCACCCCCCAGGCAACAGCACTCGGCCACATCTCACAATGCTGCAACAACATCACTCTCAACCCACTCCTCCAATGCCTCAAGCTCCCCACCACCACAAGCAACTCCAATAACTTCCTATTCCTCGCCCACAGCGCTAAACCCCGTGCTATTGCCGCCTGCACTTCCGAAGGACTCACCCCTGCCCCACCCCCAAATAAACCCCCCATAGCCCCCCGGACCAAAACCCCACAGCTCCACACCACTAAACCCTCATGCCACACACTCCGGTGACGCACGTCCTGCGGTACAATCTTCCCCACCTGCCGCAGCACTGCTACAGCTGCTGCTATTCCCTCACCTTCTTTCCCTTGACTAATCCCAGTCAGCCACTCCAATTGCGCCGCAGCAAGCAGCACATCAGCAGTTGCTCTATCCAAGCCACCCCCTCCCACTGCCAACAATGCGGAAAACTGATCTTGTACTGCCCGCCTTGCAGCCACTAGTAACTCCTTTGACACTAGTGACCCTGTAGCTTCCACAGCGGCTCCTTTGCGGTTACTGCCCTTGCCCACGGCAGGCGGTGTGTAACTAGTGACACCTGCCAAGCACGAAGCCAGAGCAAGACGTGCCCTATCTACGCACCCAGACACCTCAGGACCTATGAAACCACTGTGTCTACTGCTGCTGCTACCTCCCACACCTCCTGATGCTGTTGAAGTCACACCACCACCACCACCACCACCACTACTACGACTACTACCAGCAGCAGCAGCAGCCATACCCGCTGATACTTCCATTTCCGCCAACCGCAACGCCAGCAACACCGCCGCTTCTGCTGCTGCTGCTGCCGCCCCCACCCCCTGCCCACTCCTCACCACAGCCCCTACCACCCCCCCACCTCCCCCCCTCCCCTGCCCCCCACCACCCCCCACCCCTACCATCCCTAAAGCAGCTGACAGCGCCGCCCCCAGCACCTTCCTAGCAGCTTTCATATTACCAGCAGCAGATTCTATAGCACCCAAGGCCTCTGCTACTGACAACTGCAGCAACTGTTGCTGCTGCTGCTGTGAGCTTTGTCCCTGCCCCTGCTGTTGCTGCGATGCTGCTGCTCCAGCCATCACCTCCTTTGCTGCTGCTCTTGCTGCCTGTAGCTGCTGCGGGCTCGGCCAGTGCGTCACACCACCCCCTCTCCCCCCCACCCCCTCCTGTTGCTGCTGCACCGAATACCCTCCCAAACCCTTCTCCCCAACACCATTACCCCTCTCAGTAGAGCCCTCTCCCAATCCCCCTGCTGATGCTGCAGTTGCTGCAGTTGATGTTGATGGTAGTGGTGGTGGTTTACTGCTTTCCAGCAACAGCCATGCCATAGCTAACTCAGGGCATACCCCCCTACAACCACCCCCATGCAGCAGCAGGGTTTTGACAAGGCGAGTCACAAAACCCCACCGAGACTCACTCCCAGCCCACCAGGGATTACTACATCCCCAAGACAATGCACTGAAACCCTGCGCCCCACTGCTACTGCTGGTACTGACCCCCCTGCTGCTGCTGCTGCACCTTTGCCCATCTGGTGTTAAACTGATCACTAGATCCTCCATGCTAGGGATCATTGGGTATGATGTAGTGCCTGCAACCACAGGCCCATAGCTCCCACTGCTGCTACTGCTACCACCACCACCACCAGCAGCAGCACCAGCAGTATCTATAGGAGGCCCATTCCTCTCTCCTCCCACAGCCAAAGGTAGGTATGACATCCCCCCATCCCCCTTTACCTGCTGCTGCTGATAGGGTGTGGGGCAGTTGCTGCTGCTCCAGCTAGTCAAAGGCACCCCAAGCACCTCCAAACACCCCAAGACTAACTGTCTTAACACTAAACCCTGCTGCTGCTGCTGCAATTGCTGTTGTTGTTGGTTCTGTTGCTGTAGTGGGAACAGCAGGGGTTCTACAGCAGCAGCAGGTACTTGTAGCGCAGGGTCTTCTTTCCCGGCATCTGCAGAGAGGGAGGCGGCATAGGTCGACGTGGGTGGTGGGCGGGGACGCTGTGGCTGCCATTGATCTGAGCTGCGCTGCTTCTCTGCTGATATCCACCTACATGGAGCATTCAAGGACTTGTCACGCACTTTGTTAAGTGACAGTGATGCACTCTATGGTTTAATTGAATTCCATGCACAATTTCTTCTTTTATCCCCCTACATGTCCAACACTCAAAGACATGCAATGCACCATGGTCCCTGTGACTCCAGTCTGTGTGTGTCTGTCTGTCTGTGACTGCAGTCACCAGGGGTCGTGTGCTGCTTATCTTGAGTGACCTTTCTGGCATAGCTGGTTTTGCGGTTTGTTTGTTTGTTTGATTGATTGATTGATTGATTGATTGATTGATGGTCCCATTGGTTGTGCTTGCTGTGACGGCTCTGGAAAGGGTGAGGAGAGCTGATACCCATCTACAGGAGCATCCAAGGGTGAGTCACTCACTTTACCATTGTTTAATGATGCAGTCTCTTGTTTGGCTTTTTCTATGCACAAGTAAGCATAACACTTCTGAAAGATCAGATAGTCCAGAGGGCAGCCGCACACAGCCGGCACCCTTCACGCTTAAGGGTCAAAAGGGACCCCTGATAATCCTAGTGCTGCAGAAAACGACCCCCATCTCTCGTTAAAGCAGTGGGTGGGGGGGGGGGGATTGGAGTGGGTTGTGGACATATGCAGATCTCATATTCATGCCCATACTCTTCTTCTTCTGACCACCAGATGCCAGGCCAGATGCCACAACAGGACACAACATTGGAACCAACCATGTGGCCATAACCCCCTCTACCTCGCAATTCCACACCCATCACATCCACTCCATCACTCTTGCTTTTACTCGTTTTTGGACCACTTAAAATGTGGAGTGGACGAGAGGTTGGTGTCTAACGGTGAGTGTTGACAGGCGCAACGAGGTGAGCTACGGGGCTCTTTGCTACGGCTGGGCAAATCCTTCGAGTAGTATGCATTACTCAACACAACCCCTCCTTATGTCAGCAAATTAGCATGGTCACAGCAAGCGCTGTGACCCACATAGAAAAGCAGCACCTAGCACATTGCATGAAGTTAAAGGCCCTACCGGTCGTGGTCGCTTTGAGCTTTCATAGCCTAGGCCCCTGTAAGGCCCCTGTAAGCCCCCTGTAACCCTTCATGTCTAAGCGATCTTGCTTACCCCTTCCATCCACCCTTCTTTTGGATTACAGCAAAGAAGGGACTCAAGCAATGCTGACCTT
>OY744506.1:5597150-5699041 GCA_963556185.1 Pseudopediastrum boryanum
TTGAACACACACAATGCACTGCATATTGTATAGCAGAAGGGCCATTGCCTGCGGAGTCATCAAAAAGCAGCTGTCTCCTTCTTTGTTTATTGAAGCAATCGACAGAACACCCCCTCACCTTATTCCCCCTTACCTGATCCCAATGTATTCCCTCCATAGCATCCATTCCCCAGGATCTTTTACCCGCAGTTCCTGCCATTGCTACAGCAATTCTGGCCCCGAGAGGGGGGGGGGAGGATGAAATCCCACGCACTATCATGCTCCCAGACTAGCCCCAAAACAACCAACCCCTCCTTGTCTCAGCCCCATGAACCCCATTCCCCCTCACCTTATCCCAATGTATTCCCTCCATAGCATCCATTCCCCAGGATGCTTGACCAGCAGTTCCTCCCATTGCTGCAGCAGCTCAGGGCCCAGAGCACCACCAGCAGCAGCTGACAGGCAGCGCATGTGAGCTAACCACAGAGCCTGAGACCCTGGGAGATGCTTCAGTGCAATTTGCAGTATAGCTGCCTGCTTCTCTGCTACTGCTCCCATGTCAGCTAGCCTGCAGAGACAGCATGAGAAACAAGTAAAGCAGATAGTACTGAAACTAAAGAAAAAGGCTAGGTCCTACTATATTCTTGAAAGGTAGAGTTTCAGAAATAGAAACATTACTTTAGGTATTAGAAGATGCAAAACACCTCTTTGCGCAAGACCCTGCTGCCTGTGGATGCAGATGCAGCCCCCAACTTGGGAACATGCAAGACAATTTGGTGGGAAGGGAGCAACATTACTAATCGAAGCCGGCACATGCATGTAGACAAATTGATAGCACAGGCCCTGAAGGGTGCCCGAGGGCGATTTGTAGGAGCATAACTTCTTGCCTCTCTGTTTATGCATCTATGTATGTCTGCCTGCAGCAAAATCATGCATACATCCACCGCATGGGGGCCACGATAAAGGTAAAGCACTCTGAGGGCAGGCTGCCTGGGTAAAGAGACACACCCAGGAATATGCAAGTCTCCACCTCGGCAGAAAAGCGTTACTTCCTTGACAGAGGAAATTTACCATTACATCTCAGCAGCGTAACAGCGCTGTTTACCGCGCCTACTGCTCCCATGCATTCGTTAAGTCCGTTATCTGACCCTCTCCCTGCCCCTGCTCTACTCCTCCCGCTGCTTGCTTCTTCTACCGCTGACTTCAACCTCCATTCTTACCGTCTTCTGCCCACCTTCCATCCCCACCAATCCGATCCCCCACCCTCTTACCTCCCTCCTCTTATTCCCCCTCCCCCCCCCCTCCTCAACCCCTCCTACCTCTCTTTCTCACATTCAAGCACCCTTCCCCCTCCCCTTACCACTTTTGCTCCATGCAAGTTCCACCATATCCGCCACTCCTACCCACCCACCCCCTTCCTCCAAACCCACCAAGGCCCCCTTTCCCCTCCCCTCACCTCCTTTGCCCCATGAGCCCTGCTGCTTCTTGCTGCCAATCCACATAGTCCAGCCACAGCTGCTCATCTTTTGGGTTTTGCCTCAGTGCCACATTCCAAGCTCGAGTGTGACGCAGCACAAACTCCTCATTGGTCTCACCAACCTGATGACCAGAAGACCAAAGGAAATATGTTTGGGAAAGAGACACGCACCCCCATCACTGAGGTGCAGCCCCTGGCCAACTGGGTAAGGTTTTGGGTGGGTCTGAAGAAAGAGCCGTAAATGAGTGCAACCAGAAAGAGACAACTAATATTATAAATTCATCATTTATTTATTTATTTATTATTAATATATTACTTGATTAATTTATTTGTTATTTGTTTTAGTATTTTTCGAAGGAGGCCGTTACGCCAAATGACACATGAGAGGAAGAGACCAAGGGGCAAACACAGCTACGGAAGGACTCATGAACCTGACTTTGCTTCAGGTCTATCTGACATCATGTCGAATCTGCCACACAGAGTCTATCTTCAAACCTAGGAAAGATCTCTTAGACTGAGTGTTGTGGTACGAGCAGCGTCTGAACAAAGGTAAGTATCAGGGTGGCCCAACCCAATGATTAGCTTTTAGGCAGGAGCTTAAGTTGTAGAGGGTTAGCTTGTAAGATCTGGCTGCTGGTTGGATTGTAAGTTGGAGTGAACACGAGGCTGATGTGTAGCAGTTAGCAGCGGCAGGCGCAAGAGGTGAGCTATGGAGCCCTTTCCTACGGTTGGGCGAAGTCTTAGGCGTTTGCATTACTCACACACACGCAGGATATCTGCAGAGGATGCACCCATGCAGGTGATGCACATCAATTTGCCCCTAAGTTGCCATATTAGATGTGCCAAAGGCCTTCCATATCAATTGAGGTTAAGACGCAACCACAAGGAGCGGGTCTAGTTGGCGTATCAGATACTGGTTGCCATCTGCACTTAGATATGTGACCATGTCTATCTAATCAGGTGCTTCACTTCTGCTAGAATGCAATGGTACGGATTAGACTATTCCCTAATCCCTTCCTACTCTAATGTCTTCAGCTGAACCTTTGTGACTGCACAGCTTCCTGCTGCAGATGCTGCAAGATGGGCGGGGGGGGGGGGGGGGGCAGCGCAGTGGAAGGTGGGGATGGGAGGTGGGAGGTGGGGGCAGGGGGAGGAGGGGGAGGGGGGGGGGATGCTGAATCCATCCCATCCACCACCCCCCCGCCCCCCACTAGCTGACTTGCTTGATTCCTGACTGCTCTGCACATGCTCACCTCTTGCAACAGATCACCATGTGTCTCCTCCATGCCACGCCCTGCAAAACCCCCTGATTCTGGACCCTGGGCTTTTGCTCCTTCTGCTGTCAAAGGAATGAATTCTGGCTCTGGTATTCTCAGCTTCCTGCTGCTTGCCCCTGCTCCTGCTGCTGCTGGTGCTGAGGGAGCACTGCCAAGGAGCAGCAGCTTGGAAGATGAGACATGCTTCTGTTGCTGTGGTGGGCGGAGATCTGCTACATGGATGCGTTTCATGCTCCTGCTGCGGCTCTGCATCAAATGACGACCTCGGAAGTAGCGGTCAGATGCTAGGCTGCCTGTCTGTTTATTTTCTGCGAGCTGCTGTTGCTGTGCTTGGAGGCTGCGTCTGCTGGTTACGAGGTTAAGTGGGTCCAGACGGTTGTATCGAGGGATGTCCCCGGCGTAGAGGCTTTGGTACATGGAGTTTTTGATATCTCCTGAGGTATCTAAGTAAGCTGAGTCGTTGGTCGGTGCGGAGAAAGCGGTTGGACGGACAGGCAAGAGGGATGAGCTAGATTGGTTCCAGACGCCTGCACGCTGCTCAATCCGACGGACCTTTTCGAAATCATCGTCTGCTTTGTGGCGCTTGTGCTTCGTTTTGTGTGCATGTTTTTCCTTTTTGCGCTTTTTCCCCTTGGTCTTGTGCTCCTGTCGATGGCGAGGGCTGACAGAGCGGCTTCTTGCTGGGCCGTCGCTCTCGTCACTGCTAGAAGATAGGACGCCTGCGGTAGCTCTGAGAAGTGCCTCCCTGTTTACGCCAGCACTTGCAAGACCCTCTCCGCTTTTCGCTTGCTGAGGCTGAAAGCCAGCTAGGTTGAAGCTGGTGTTCTGCAGCCATCCCTGCTCCATGACTGGTCAATTGTGCTGATTATTGGGTCATATATCCTGCTGCTTGCATGGCAGTTGCATGCACATCACAGCAGAACGACTCGAACGACTGGATCACAGCAAAACGACTGCTTTCCACGATCAGGTGGTACTCGCATAGGCTGAGAGCAACTAATCCCCTGAGACAACAGCTGCCAGACATTGCCAAGAATATCCGATGAAAGGCCCGGGAAACGAGCGGTAGGAGGCGGATTGAACTCATGCTGGTTCATTCTGGGTCACCCGTTGTCACCGCAAGAGCAGTAGTATTGCCGTTGGCTCAATCGTGGGTGAACCGTGGTAGAGTAGCACCCAGGCACCGGATTGGAGATGTGAAGGCTATACATAAGCTTCACTTTCATATACATACAGTGCTAGTTATGTAGTCTGGCTGGAATAGAGGCATTTGTATGACGAGCGCATGCCAGCGTCATATTGATACACGCCTGCTAACCGTGTTTTCACAGCTTCTACGTGACATATCTATGTACTTAAAGCTCACTGGAGGTATTCGTGTTTGTAAATTGCCCTGACATTGCGGAATGCGGGAGTAAAGCTGCCAATACCTTGGCCGTTGGCACGCGGCAGCTATGCAGTCAGCACCACCTGGGGTCATGGCGACCCTTGTGCACCCCACTACAGGCCTACATATTCACGTAGTCGGCACCTCCCACCTTTCGGCGTCGTACGGGGCTACTGGCCAGGGACTCATCGGCGCGCTGCGTCCGGATACTGTAGTCCTCGAACTGGACAAGGTAGGGCTACACCCTGCATGCATTGCCAGTGTAGTGCTTCTCGTCCAATATTCCTTGAAAACTTCGTCAAAATAATGTAGCAGCTGCAGCAACACCCGCCGGTCCCAAATGGCAGCTTCTCTAGTGGTCCTTCAGCAGGCTGAAATGCACCGTGTTCCTGCAAATCCACCAATCTAATAGCCTCCGTACAGCCAGCGTGTAAGCACGCCTAGGTACACATGTGCACTTTTTCAGCCACCGCACCTGCATGCCCCTCCATCTTCTGCCCCAACAGGACCGGTTTCATGAGGCAGATGCCCGCCTCACCCTCCTCCTCCACAACGCCACCTCAGATATCATGTACAGCTGCTCAGCAGGGTGGCAGCTGCCCTGGTACATACCTGATGCGGCCAACTGGCTCCTCAGAAAGGCCCAGTTCCAAAGTATCAGAAACGAAGGTGAGCAGTGCTGCTAAGGCTCTGCGGTTGCCATAGGCAGAGTGAGGTGCACGTGGAGACGTAGGAGTCGAGCAGAAGCTGTAGCCAAGCAGCAGGGGCACTTAGGAGTCAAGCAGAAGCTGTAGCAAAGCAGCAGGGGCACCTAGGAGTCGAGCAGAAGGTGTAGCAAAGCAGCAGGTGCAGAGGCTTAGCGGCAGCTACCAAATGCCATGGGCAGGAGCAGCAATTGTGTAGATGTTGCCACCAGCTGGGCTGCACACATTGTGCTTGGGCCAGAGGGGTTCAATGTGTGCAGCCCAGCTGGTGGCAACATCTACACAATTGCTGTTTGTATGAGCAAGGTGCAGGTCACCGGTAATCCAACCATCGATGCAAGCCCAGCTGCTCATCTGTTGAGTCTGTCGCGGCTAATTGCTACAGACCAGACTCTCAGCCACCCCATCTTACAATCCAGCTCTCAGCAAACCTTGCAAAACCAAAAAAATTCAATTCTGAACTTCCTTCTGTGCTTGTGTTCCCACACAGGTGGTGCAATCCTCCTAGGGTCTGTCTATGGAGCTGATTTGTTGCAGTCAGCAGTAGCAGCCAGTGTGTTAGGTGCGGAGGTGGTGCTGGCAGATCGGCCTCAATCTGTGACTCAAGCACGTCTAGCTACAGCTATGGAAGCACTGAGCAGCAGCTGGACACTACCTGGGTTCATGAAGGCATATGCTGAGGTAGGTCCAAGGGAGGAGGGAGAGAGCAGAGGGACTAAGTGGGAGGAGGAGGGAGAACTGAAGTGAAGTTACAGCAAAGAAGGGACTTGGCCACTGCTGACCATCATGTATCCCTCCAAGGGAGGAGGGAGAGAGCAGAGGTGTGGCGATCTAGGGTAACTTTCAAGCATGAGTATGCCTGGTGCATGGAGGGGAAGAGCAGGTGACTTACGCATATGGGCAGAGGCAGAGGATGGAACAGCAATGGGATCATATGCAAAGGCAGAGGATGGAACAGCGATGGGTGCGCGGACTAGTCTAGAGGCACAGACAGCTTGCGATGTGGCAGTGAATACAAGCCTAGCAGCATTGCTGAGGAGAGAACCTTTAGAACTTCAAGGAATACCTCCCAAGGAATACCTCCAGACAATACTCAAAGAATGCGAGGCTTCTTGGGCTTCCTGTGCATGTGCGTTACAAGCATGCAGTTGTGCCAAAAAATTCGATGTACAGGACTACTGCTGCCCTTGATCCTGACACAATAAAGTTAGTGATCTGAGAGGGATGTCTGTCTACACGAGGTCGGGGATGAATTTTACCCTCCTACACAGTGTTGCTGGGACAACTTAGACTCTGCTCTGTAAAATGACTCCGCATCTTTGGAGAAAAAGACCACAACATTATTCTGGTGATAGGAGATGTCAACAGCAGTGGTCGGAAAGGGGACTGAAGGGCAGGTCCTCTGCTTCTGCAGCGCGAAAGTTTACAAGGAATGACCGTGTACAATGCAAAAGTTGATGGAACTGGTCTGGTCTCCTCCTCGTGTTTCTGCAGGCGCCTGCCCCTTCTAGCACTGCTACGCCATCACCCCGTCCATCTCCCTCTGTCCCCACCAACACCGCTGCTGCTACCATCGCTCCTGGATCCTTTTTTTGGCAAGCTGGGCAGGCAGCAGCAGCACGTCTGCATCAGCTAGGCAGCAGATGGTCTGCCATGGCCCTCAGCAGTCAAGCCCAGTGGTTTGGACTGCACCTGCACCCGGTGTTTTACTTAGTGGGGGACCAGCAGCTCCAGCAGCAGTTGCAGCGGGAGGGGGTGCTGGGGGTACCTGAAGCAGCAGCTGCGGCAGAGAGGCTGCTGGCGGCTGCTGCTGCTGCTGGGACAGGTTCAGCTGCTGCTGCTGCTTCTGGTGGTGGTGGTGGTATGGCGGAAGATTTGGAGGCTATTAGGGGTATGGTCGTGAGTAAGGAGCAGATTGACATGCAGAGGCATGCACGCTTATTACAGCAGCAGCAGCAGCAGGCAGCACAACAACAGTACCAGCATGCAGCACAAGACCAACAAGAGCAGCAGCAGGAGCAGCGGAGGGAAGGTGCCAGGCAGGGATTAATGATGGAGCTCCAAGGCGCCTCTTCTCCTGCTGCTGGTGATGGTGATTGTAATGTAGAGGCAGCAGGAGGTTTGTGGAGGGGTCTATGCCCTACAGCAGACACCTTCTTTGACGCTGCACCCTCTGACGCAGCACGTACCGCTTACGCACGTACTGTCATGCAGGAGCGGGATGTACTGCTTACTAAGGCCTTATGGGAGCTAGGGCTGAGTGGTGGGCAGGGTCAGGATACAGCAGCAGCAGTAGCTGGGGGGTTAACTGGCAGCAGCAGCAGCAGTTGCAATGGTCCGGGCGAGGCTCGCCACGGGTGTGTTGTTGCTGTGGTGGGTGCAAACCATGTATCTGGCATTGTGAGGGAGTGGGGTCAGTTGACTGTGTCATTGGCCAGCCCATCGCAGCGGTGGCAGCCACCAGCACAGCAGCAGCAGCAGCAGCATGTAATAGGAGCAGGTGTTGACCAGGTTTCTGCTGATGCTACAGCTGTTGGTCATGGTGCCGCCATAGGGCTGGAGTTTGGGGTGGTGGGGGGCTTGGGGTGGGCAGCAATGCATTACATAAGCAAGCACCGGCAGCAGCAGGGGTGGGGCCCGGATGTGCGAATGTCTGGAAAAGTAAGTCGTAACCCGCTCTATACTGGCACAAGCACTAGATGGCCTTGGTATCCTACGGGAGAGGCCCCAGGGGGAGGCTTTAGAGCTGCTAACGCGGGAGGGGTGGTAACAAGGGCAAGCAGTAGCAGTTGGAGCAGCAGCAGCAGGAGGTTGCCTAGGGGTTGGCAGCAGGTGTTCAGGCGGCTGAAGCCTTTGGCTGTAGTAGCAGTACCTGTGGCTGTAGCTGCTTGGCCATTGCACCAGGAGCTACAGCGGATGGATGCAGCAGTAGGGCTGTTGCAGAGGGTGGCGGAGGTGAATGATGTCATGCTGGCTGAGGGGAGGTGGACGGACTCTACTAGGGGGATAAAGACCTTGGTTGCTGCTGCCACTGCTGCTGCTGCTGCTGGTGGTGGTGGTGGTACCCCGGCTGTGGTCTACTAGGGCCATAAAGACCTTGGTTGCTGCTGCTGCTGGTGGTGGTGGTGGTAGCGGCAGCGTGGCTGTGGTCTGAGCTGCTTTTCTATACATGTCGAGGCCGCGTCGTTGTCTGCGGGACGTTGCTTGGGGGCTTGAGGTACGGGGGACTGAGGGAAGGTGTATTGGGAATGCACCCTACTCACTCAATGGAGTCTCTTAGGGAGATGAAGGCCTTGGTTGCTACTGCCACTGCTGCTGCTGCTGCTGGTGGTGATATGATTGTCGCATTTCATGATGTGCCATAGCAAAAAGTTGCCATAAGCCCCGCACCTCAAGCCGCTCTGGTAAAACAGTGAGGTGGAACAGCTGGTGGCAATAGTGGGAGAGGGAGTGCTGCTGCCGTATGAGGTTTCCCCAATAGATGTGGAGGGTCTGTCCCTTCCTGTGGAGATTTCTTGGTGCAGGGGTAACGGAACCTGAAGGAGGAAGGTATTTCAGGAGATGGGGGTGGGCTGAGGGCAGAAGCAGTTGAAGCCTTTTTCTTCCTGAATGCTATCATGATCTTAGAGTGCCAATATAATGAAAGCAACCACGCCAGTACAATTTTGGACTCGGGAGTTGTTTTTGTCTAAAGATATGTTTGGGCAAGCAGTTTTGTAGATACAGCTCTGTTGTGGATACATATATTCTCGTCGTTGCTGCATATAGCCTGACCAAGTGCCTAAGTTTTATGCTGATTTGCAGAGTGCACGGTTTAGGGTTTTCTAGCAGAGACCTTTTCAAGGCGCATGCCTGCACGGGAGAGTCGATGTTTTCTGTAGTGTGAGTGCAAGGGTATTCAAGGCGCATGCCTGTAGTACTCTTGCCCATCATGGGCACAAGAAGTTCAAAAGCTGTCAGGAATGAGAGAAGTTAGTGTTGAGAGAAAGTGCCTTTGGTCGATGGGGAGGGTGGTTGGCTTTTCCATCTGTAGAGAGAGTTAGAGGAGGCTCTGTGCCCATGCTTTCTTTGAGGGTAACAAATGACATAGGAAGGGAATGCAATCTAGTTTGTAGCAGTGGTTTGCTGGCAGGGCTCAAGAGTGGTTGCTTTCCTGGTTGTGATTGGTCTTTTAATGATGCTAGTGACCACCAAGCGGTGACTGTAATCAGAGTGTTTGGTTGCACTAGTGACAGCACAGTCATCCATATCAGGCCTAACCCGCATGGGATTTTCTGCCTGGAGTTTGGGGATGGTTCGTGTTTGAAAGGTGGGCCTGTTTGAATTGGCAAAAGGACATTAACATGGATTAGGAGCACTAGTAATTGTTCATTCCGTATTGGGTGAGGGAGCAAGATAATTGTATTCTTAGTTGCAGGCGCCGCTGTGGTGACTTGCAAGGATGAGTCCAGCTCATCCGCTGACTCATGTTTTAGGGTTTAGGGGTTTTTCGGTTTATGGTCCAGCGCAATCGCTGACTTGTGTTCTTCCAAGAAATGTTAAGAGAGACCACTGCACAGCCCTCTGGGCTGTGCAGCACCCAAGCATGACTCCAACCAGTTTCTTAGTGGGGTGGGGTGTGTAAGTGCGAGAGAGGGCTGCGATTGCTAGCGAGGCTGGGGGGTGAGGGGAAACCTTCCAAGAGATGCGAGGTTTTTGCAGCCTGTATCCACCTCACATTAGTGATTGGCTTGTGGAGGTGACGAGTGTAGTGAGGATGTCTGCACTCAAGAGTGGTAAGCCTTCCTTTTGCAGGGCTGCACTGTTGGCTCTCGTCTGCCATAAGCAGACTATTCGAGAGAAGTTTTTGAGTGGAGGTGTGCCACGGCCCCTTTCCTTGCATGTATGTGGAGTTGTGTAAGTTGCTGGCAGCATATGGGAGTGGCTAGTTGCGCTATAGTTGGCATACACCCTTGCCTTGTGGAGTTATGCCACATATCGCTTCTCATCTGGAGTAAAGGGGAAACATGGGTACAACATGTACATGCGTTGTGTGTTTGATTTCTCCTGCTGGTGATTTGTTTGCCGTGTCCGTAGTTGGATGTCTGCTTGGGTATTCCTCTTGCTTGGTGGTATGGATTCCATTGTTTTTGGACCCATCCGATGGTGTGTTTGGTCGTTTCGACCTAGCAGCCCTTTGCGGTTGCCGCACCTTAAATTTTTGTTTGTTTGTTTGTTTTGATTGCTCTGCAAAGTTAATGGCGGCAATGTCTCTGGCTCTATAGGGAAGGGGGCAAATTGTGGGACATGGCATGCTGGGGTGTTCTTTCGATTACCATGCCAGAATGATCTCATGGTTTTGGCGCAAAAGGCAGCTCCTGTGATGAAGTAAGCTTTATGTTTCTCATTCCCTTACGGATAGGACTACACATGAGCTAAGTCTATGCATGGCGTTGGTGAGATGCATGGATTATAACCTGAAGTTCACTGCACTGCTTTTTGGTGCATACACAAACATGAATTAGGATGGATGCATTAATGGACATGTCAATTGATACTCACTGCGAGATCTACGGGTGGCTTACGTGATGATGAACTGGTTGCAATTCCCTAGATGGACGTATGTTTGGGTATACATGCTGATCGGTGGTGTGGAATCCATCGTCTCTGGATCCATCCGATCATCATCTTTCTTTTCTTTTACACTTTGAAGAAATCGAAATTTGGCCGGTCTGACCTAGCAGTCCTCCTGCGGTTGCCACACCTTAAATGCTTGTTTCTTGGACATAGACGTTCAATATGCTACTGGAGCCATTGTTGGTGCTGCTTCCAGGGAGCCATCGGTAACGGTAACTTTAGATAACCGGTAATACCAGCAAGTCTGTCGAAGGCTGCACCGATGAGTGTAGGGTTCCAGTGAAGGCATGTGATCAGGCCCCATTTGCTGGCGTACTTGGCGACGTTAACGATGCGCAATGCACTGCTTGCTCCCCAAAACGTTTGACTTGCCTGGAAATGGCAAACTTCCAAAAACTTCCGGTGACCCGACGGGGGTTACACTAAATGTTACCGGAAAGGATGTTAACATTGTGTACTTAGGCTGCTCTTTCTGACAAGAACTGCACGCCCGCAATGGCGGCGGCATGTGGGTACCTTGGGGCACAGTTGATTTGGTGTCCTAGATTGAAACTCGTTCAGGGGGCCTCTCAGGATTAGGCATGCCTTTGTGAATCTGTTTTGGTGCCAGGCATAATGCACTGCTATGTGTGAGGCAACATATGTTATAAGTGGTGTTGGCTTGGGGCTGCTGGCGGGTGCCCGGTTGGCACTGCATGGCTGGTTCTAGGCTCTGAACCAAGGGTTGTGGCTCTTGGCAAGTTGCTAGGTCAGCAGTGCACACCTGCAGGTCTAGGCTTTGGGTCTAGGATGTTATGTTGGGGCTCTTGGCAGGTTCTGGTAAGGAGGTTGTGTCTGCAGTGCCTCATATAATGCATGTTGCAGATAACGTGGGGCACCATGAGAGAGAGATCTACGCGAGGAGACCGTGTATTGTTCTCCAGCGTGGGATTGTGGGAAGGGTTCCTTGGTGTAAAGTTTACACGGATCCCTTACCATTTTGTGGGGCACCATGCTGAACAAGATTCCGAGCCATGTATGGCCTGCTGATGTTTAGTGTGCTGTAGATGTGCATGATTTGTATCTGACATGAAGGATAAATGATGAAGAGATGAGACTGGAAATGTATAAACTGTAGGTGAGGTGCTGCTGATGCATGTTGTTGAGGTCACGCCTCATCTTGCTAACCTAATAATTGGTCGCACGGCTGCATTACTATTACCCTATTCATTTGTTCATTACATGCCAAAGCAAAACGTGCCAGAGGCCCCATGTTGTGTTTGAGGTTAATGTTGCTGTTTTCACCTACCGGTATCATGCAGATGGTGTGTACCCCATGGGAGATATGCAAATAATATGCAAGAGCTGAGGGCATGTCATCTTGTTTGCAAGGGGTGTGCCTGACAGCACAGGTCTGAGTGAAGACCAATGATGACTATGGGAGACATGGCAGCTGTGAGTGCTCAACTCGCTCATTAGAGTGGAAACGACCACATCGACTATAGAGTATAGAATGTACTGCAGCAGCCTGATTTATTAGGAGGACTCTTGCATATACGGTAGTTGACTTTTGGTTGGTTGGGTTGCATGCAACCGTCTGGTTGAGTAGCATTGGGGGAGCCAGAGATAGCATGCAATGGTCTAGGCAGTCTTTTGGTTGGGGTCCATGCAACCCCCAGTCCAGCCATTGCAGGCTTGGCATTGCAGGATAGGCGTCAAAGACATCAGCCTCTGAAGGTGGTGTAGCTGTGAATGTAGTGCAGCTGCCTGTTTGCATAACAAAACAAACAAACAAACATTTAAGGTGCGTCCTCCTCAGAATAGAAGGTTTATTTGAAGCTGCGGCATATGAGTTGGTTTGACTGCCGCTGCTTGCAATTGTAGTTTGATGAGTTGATGGTTAATCGGCTTGGGCAACGGCCGGGAACGGGTGCTACTTGCTGCTTCAGAGTGACTTTGTGCAGACTTGATGGAGTTGCCTAGGAAGTTAGTTGTTGCAGTGGGTGGAGGGGGTGATGGGGAAGCCGGGGAAGCCGTTCATGCAGCAGCAGTAAGATACTCATCAGCAAGTGACGGTAAGCAGAACGTGCCCTCCCACTTCGAATAGCCCGGTGTTGCTTCTGTTGCTTCTCCGAATGTTTTTATATGTTGTCCTTGGGAGTCTCTTTGTGCATGCATCTTTGTCCGTTGCATCCCAACTGACATTAACTGGGATGCAATGGACATGTCACTAGTGCGAGATCACTCTGGTGCCGGCTTATCTGATGAGAAACTGGTTGAAGTTTCCTAGGTGGACACATGTTTGGGTATCCATCCTGGTCAGTGGTCTGGAATCCATTGTCCCAGTCTGGATCCATCCGATGCTGCGGTTGCCGCAACTTGAACGTTTCTTCCTTGAACGTGACGTTCAATATGCTGTTGGAGTCACTTTGGCTCCTAAAAGGTGGTGCGGCCCCCAGGTTGCCATTTTGTAACCGGTAGTATAATACCAGCAAGTCTGTCGAATGAAGGCTGCATCGGTTGTCGGTTTTCAAGTGGAGGCATATGGTACCTGCGACCATACTGCTGGGATGCTTGGCGACATCAACTATCCCCAAAACACTACGTGGTACGCAAAGCGTTTGACTTGTCTGAATATGGCAGACTTCCACAACACTTCCGGCACTCCGGCCCCGGTTACACGAGAAAGTGTGACCCTTCCGAAATCGCAAACAATGAACTACATGCGATATTCCATACATATATCCACTTTTAAATGTTCTCCATGACCTCCAGCATTGCAGTTCCTCAATCTGAGTGCTATCCAGATAAAGACACATCCTTCGACTTGACTGTCCTGTCAGACTGGAACTAAGGACATTACCCGGCTTCAGCAGGACGCAAGCCCTAAAATGAATACGTTACTGATATGCATTGTGGTGGTTGCCTGTTTTCGAGCGGCAGTAGCTGGTGAGCTATGATCTTACTAAGCAGCTCCTGCATGCGTGGGTGCTAGTGCAACTTCCTCCTGCCCTTGCTTGACTCCCCATTGCTGCATGCCCTTGGTAGGCACTGTAGGTACATTCACATCACCTCTGTACGCTGTCAAAGGCCCGTTGGCCGACTGCCGAGCAAAGTGTGGCCTAGAGCTGAAGCCTGTGTGTGGCACCAACAAGGATTGCCCATTGAAAGGCGGATGCACGTGGACCAACGCCTGTTTTGCCCGGTGCGCTAACGTCATCATCACTTCCTACAGCACTTGCCCTGGTAGGGCCCCACCAGCACCTACTGTACTGGAGGGGCCTTGCAGCTGCTGGAAGGATCTTGTGCCTGTGTGTGCTTTTTTCCCTGCCTGCAAGATCCCTGCTGGTTGCTTCTCTCAGAATGAATGCTACGCGAAGTGTTATGGTGGTACCATAAAGGGCAATGCGTGCCTGTCACCTGGGCCACAGACAGCGGGCAGGAAGATGCTCAAAATGCTGTAGCACCCTGCAGGGTCAAATGTGCCTCGCAGAGCATCGCACCCAGCACCTTGCAGCCAGACATAGAAGACATACTTTTTTACCTGTGCTGGTGACTTGCAGAATTATAGTACACGTATGACTTGGACCTCCGGCAGTCGGGGAGGGCGGGATCCGCTGACTTTTGACAGATGGATGCTTGGCTTGACATGATCTGGTGATGGAGCACTACTTTGACGGGACTGAGCCAATATGCAGCAGGGCTGTGGCAGTATCACTTAGTGACTGGCTGTAGTCTCATAAACACACTGCCTGGCTTCACTTTTACTGGTGTTATAGGCTCACTAAAGGAATGGAATGGTTGCAATCACCGTCCTGGGTGTGCATAGACACAAGCAGCGGTGTAGATGTTCTGGTGACACTGTTCTCCAAGTGGTAATGCACGGCGAATGCTTCAACCAAAAAGCTTGTGCTTAGGGGATGTGACAGTTCTCGAGCAGGCCAAAATGAAGGGCAGCCATGGGGTTTTGTGATTCTAACAGGGGAGCTAGATCTGCGTTAGATCCAGCCTTGATGCAGAAGGCCCGATCCGGGTCACCTTTTTATCCAATTTGATGAGGGCCAAGCTACGAGTAGTTCCAGCGGTGGTGTACTGGCTTGATTTGGAACAAGACTGGAAGGCCCTTCAATCATATTGTTTGTCTATGTTGAATATATTTAAGATGAAATGAATGGTGAATGAAGAGATGGGACTTGAAAGTAAGCTGAGGTGAAGTGCTGCTGATCCAAGGTGTTGAGATCATGCCTCATTTTATGAGGCAACATTTTTGCAAGGGTGTGGGTCATGACGCTAACACATCTTACGATATGGGCGCAGCTGCGATACCTTAATGTGCAAGCATGGTTGAACCATGGATGCATGGTGCGTCTTGAAGGCGCTAGATTACAGAGTGAGGCACCTTGCTGCAGTTCATCAGGCACTGGTACGATACCTGTTGCTATACATGCATGAAATCGTACAGCGTGATGAATTCTTGGTGCCCTAAAAGTTGATTCGTGATTTTTTCTTTGATTTCTGGTGGACAACAAAGAAAGCATCAACAATGATTAAATGTTGCGGCCTGCTGATCTCAAGCTGCGTTGAAGTCTGTTACAAGTGAAGTGATTACCAAGTAGTCAGCATGCCGGTGGCAGTCCGACCCGGATACCAGGTGGACTCCCACGCTGCCAGGTGATACAGTCACACCATGGCAGCAAGTGGGATGCAAGGCCCGGCCAGTGGCAGCTCAAATTTTGACAGGGCGCGCAGTTGGCGACCGATTCCCCCGCTGCAGCAGCTTTACCCGTTTAAACACCTTTAGCGAGTCAGTTTGGCAAAAATGCAAGCAACTCTAGCGGCGTTTCAGTGGGAGTGATGCCGCGGCGCGGGGCAATCAGATCCCAGCTTGCGGGAAGTAACTGCCCCCTCCCCTACTTTCACTGCATGAGCAAGCAGAACACACTCCAATAGCAATGTGGAGTCTGCCCCAGGTGGCGTGCCCCCTAGGGCCGCTTCACATCCCTTTTTACGGTCGTCGGATCGGAACAGGACAGTAGTAAACTGATCCAGTTGGCCCACCCAACGGCCCAGAGCACTAAGGCAACTGGGCCTGCTCTTCTCTAATTGGTAGATAACCGCTTACCAACTAGGCCAAGAAGGCATTTCAAGCAACTCATCAAGACCTCAAAGGAGTCATTGACTGAAAGTATGAAACCCAGTCACAGATTACTCTGTGACTCAACTGTGCTGGTTGGTTGTCGCAGACTACCTAGGCAGATTGCAACTAGCCCCAAGGAGGCGTGATTTGAATTGGGAGCCGATGAAGGCCAATAGGCAGGGCCATTATTAATCAAACGACGAACTCAAGCCAACTCACAGCTTGAAAGTTACAAGAAAGCATAACCCGGAGCCAACACACGGCTCAACGGGGTTTCCAAAAAACCGAAGCGATTAAGGTCAACTTCAACTCACTCATTCTCATCACTATCACTAAACAACTTTCATCATCACATGACTCAAATCTATCAAGCTGCAAGTCAAACAACCACCCAGTAGAATCCTTGTCCCTGAAAACAACAGCCAGACAGACGGCATACCCTTGCCCACAAGGTAACAAACAGATTTGTAGGCATGGCTCAAGCAAGACTAGGGCTGCTAGATTCATTAGTTGCTCAAACTGCACACCACACCACTGGGCAAATCCAAGCAACTGAATGACAATAGCTTCTGGACCACCAACCAGTGTCCTAAAGATCCCAAACGTGTATCCAGTTAGGAGATTTCAACCAGCTTCTCATTGGACAAATGAAACAACACACAACTACGGTGGTAATGCATTGACAAATGATAGTCGACATGTGAACTGACAGAACTGTTCTGAGGTTGTCTAGCAAATCGTTGGTAGCTTGATGCAGCTATTGATAGCGAACGTGCATGTTACACCATCCACACCACCCCATCAACCTTAGTGCTATCAAGCCATCCCTTTTCAAGCAGCCTGTGCATGCTTCACTTCATCTAGCCTGCACCACGAATAGTCCAACAGATGATAGTCTTGCCGAAGTGAGCCACCCAGTAGGCTTGAGTGCTGCTATTCAGCACTAGCTGCTGCTCACTGCTCCTGTCTACTGAGCTGCCGCTGTCCTGGCTGCCCGCCTTCCCTGCTCTCCCTGCAAGATCGCCAGAATGCCCCTGTATTTCTCAGAACGGGGGAACCTAGCTGCCAACCTCATTGGCATCTTCGTCTCCCCATCTCTTGGAAGCTCCATCGCTGCCCCAGCACTCAGCAGCAGCTTCACTATTGCGCTGTGCCCCTCCCTCACCGCGACTTGCAGTGGCCGCCAATGCTTGTCATCACTTCTTCGGATATCCACCGCTGCTCCTGCATTAACGAGGCACCTCACCCCCTCCTCATTCGCCTTCTCGCAGAACTTATGTAGGAGGTGCATGCCGCGATCTGCAGCATCTGTTGCTTTAGCACCATAAGGCAGCAGCAGCCTTAATATGAGGGGGTCCCCATCCGCATACTGCAATGGCCGGCGGCTATTTGCCCTCCTCAGGTCAACCTTAGCACCCCCTTGCAGCAACTGCTCCACCACCTCATACCCCTTATCATACTCCATTGCTTGCAGGAGAGCAATGCCATGATCTCCATGGCATGCGTTGATATGCGGCCCCTGCCCGCCAGGACCCTTGGCTTTTAGCAGGTAATCTATGATGTCAATGCCACAGATGCGTGGATTGGTCATTGCCACATGCAAAGGGCTCCACCCTGCGTCTTCTTCTGCATTCAAGGCTGCCCCCGCCTCCACCAGCTGCTTCACAACAGCAATATTCCTAGACTCAATGGCAGCATGAAGCGGCCGCTGACGAACAGAGTAAGGGTGCCTGTAGACATGTGTTCCACCTCCATCTGGTTTTGCTCCCCTTGCCAGCAGCAATTCAACCACCTTATAAAACCCAGCACGAGCAGCCCTGTACAAGGGCCCCCCACCATGCATACTATCCACTGCTGCTTCTAACGCGGCCCCATGCTGCAGCAGAAGCTCTATGCCTTCCACCCAGCCATCCCCTGCTGCTACCGATAGCGGCCTCTCCTCCGGACCCACATCTACAGCCACTTCCGCCTCTGCAAGCAGGACAGACATGATGGCCACATCTCTGTTTTGCACCGCAATGTGTAATGCCGGCCCGCCCGAGTGCCGCTGCTTCTGCTCCTCCAAGTGCAGTGAAGCCTTACACTCCAGCAGCAGCTGCACCATCTCCACACGACCGGATTCAGCTGCTGCTGCTAAAGGCCTCCGTGCCTTACTACCCTCCGCATCTGCGCCTGCCTTCAGCAGCTCCCGGGCGATGTCAATGTGACCCTCCACCACTGCAGCATAGAGAGGAGTAATGCCCCGAGTAACCCCCTCAACCACATTCACTGCAGCACCCTTGCCCAACAGCAGCTGCACCATCTGCAGGCTGCCGGCCTCAGCTGCTCTAACCAGAGGCCTATTGAACTTCCCACCATCCACTGCTGCTCCCCTATCCAACAACTCCCCCACAACCTCTAGGTACCCTCCTGCTACAGCCCTGAAAAGGGGTGTAGAACGCCGATTAGGCTCCTCCATGGCGTAGAAGGCTATGCTATCGTCGCTGATGCAGCCGCTGCTGCTATTGCTATTGCTATTGCTACTGCTGCTGTGGCTGCTGTACTTGTGTGCTTCCAACTCTGCAGCAGCAGTCTCAACTGCAGCTCCCTTTTCCACCAGCAACTGCACCATTGCCAGGTTCCTTTTTGCTGCTGCCATACCCAACAGCCGCTCTTCCTTCGCCACAGGGTACCCCTCTACCGGCGTCCCATAATCAAGCAGCAGCTTGGCAACTGCCACATGCCCGTTCAAAACAGCCGGTACCAAGGGCGGTTCAGGAGTGTCCCCTGTGTCTTCCCCATCACAATACGGCTTAGCACCGTGCTCTAACAGCAGCTGCACCAGCTCTGCGTTCCCCATGCGAGCTGCAAACGTAACCGGCCGGTCCCTTGCGATAGTGCCACCACTAGGAGACACTATAGGTGCCCTCATGTCTACCTCTGCCCCCTTCAGCAGAAGCTTCCTTGCTAATGCAACCATCCCCCTCTCCACCGCCATGGTGAAAGGCTTTACTAGCAAGCCTGCTGCTGCATCTGAAGTGGGCAGCAGCTTCAGAAGCAGGCTCGCCGCCCTGGCATTGCCCCCCCTGATGTTACCTTCGATCTGCTCTGCTACCCAAGTGACATCCTCCTCAACGTACTCGCCATCTGCTGCCTGCTGCTGCTGCTGCACTGCATGGTTCCCTGCAGAACCTAGCTGCTGCTGCTGCTGCACTGCATGGTTCCCTGCAAACGTTAGCTGCTGCTGCTGCTGCACTGCATGGTTCCCTGCAAACCCTAGCTGCTGCTGCTGCACTGCATGGTTCCCTGCAGAACCTAGCTGCTGCTGCTGCACTGCATGGTTCCCTGCAAACCCTAGCTGCTGCTGCTGCTGCACTGCATGGATCCCTGCAAATCCTGGCTGCTGCTGCTGCTGCACTGCATGGTTCCCTGCAAACCCTAGCTGCTGCTGCTGACTGGCAGAAGGGTGCCTGGCCCGCTTGGGGCCAGATGCATCCTCCTGGTTTTGGTCCCTCTCAGAGTCACCAGCAGCACACCTGATTGGAACCATTCGACAACATGCACATGTTCATATTCTGTAAGCATGATGACATGGACATGACCGGCTTGAACAAGGAGGGGGTTACGTCAAAATCATGCATGCTTCCAACCGAAAGCACTTTTACCGGAACTTCAGCATATACCCCATGTAGCGCTCACAGAAAGAATATGCTTTAAAGGGGTGCCTGAGCTGGAATGAACAGAACAACATACAAGTGATGAGTGATACTCAGCATGAATAACTCTGACGTTGTACACGTAAAGCTTGTTGAACAGCAGGTCATTATGGTATGGCCATAATGGTTAAATAGACAGGTGCAATATGAACTTTGCAGGCTCGACCTGAGCCTCAACATGCAGATATGAGATGGGTCTACTGCGCACATCCTAGACAACCGCCCTTGCCCATACGAATAGATGGCTACTTCCTGGACAGGGGGCAGTGAACGCTAGGACAAGGACTCTTGTGCAGGTGCAACACTATCCTGGATAAGCACTTATCAAGGTAAGTAGCGGTTATGCAAATCAGTTCCTTGAATGTACAGGATGCGCAATTTGCAGGCCCCCCATACCTCCGTGGGCACCAGGTTGATGTTAGGTAGTCTGATAATGAGAAGCGCAGACCCAAAAGTTGGGCCATCAGCAAGGACCCAAGACCAGAATATGTTAAATGGTACGTAGGTGGTAGACAGATGATGTCATTGAAAGACCGGTGAGACATTCAAGGTTCAAGAATATCACGCTGCTGACGCTCACTACTTGTGAGCGAAGGAAGGGCCCGACCCCAAACGGTTTGCTGACTTTTGCGCGCCCACTATTTATTAGCTCACCTGCGTTTGCTGCCAGATAGTCCATCCATTGCGTCCCCTTCCTGCTCCTCACGAGCAACCTGTCTCCTTGATGCCAGTGTTTCCAGGGGCTCCTGCATGCTGCGAGCAATACCTTCCACCTTGTCTTGCAGGCCTGACTGCTGCTCCTGCTGCTGTAGCTGCTGCTGCTGCTGCTCCAGCCTGAGAAGTGCTTCCTGAGCTCCACCCAAAATACGCTTTGCATCAGCAAATTGCTGCTGCTCCTCCGCGAGCTGCTGCTGTACTTGCTGGAGCTGAGCTACTGCGTTCTGCTGTGCCTTCTTCTGCTCATGCTCCTGTGTTTGTAGCAGCTGTTGCAATTGCTGGTTGATCAAGCGTCTGCTGTTTCCGCTCGAGGCTTGTGATAGTCTCCTGTGCTGCATCCAGCTGCTGCTTTGCCTGCTTCAATTCATCTTGCTGCTGCTCATCTCTGGTGGCCAACTGCTGCTGCAGGTGCTGCACTTGGAGCTCAGACAACCTCAGCAGCTCCTGCAACCTTGGAGGCTCTGGATACATGATGTCTTCTTGGCCTGTAAGTACCTCCAACAAGGAAGAGCACAAGACGTAAGGCCGAGGACGGTGGATGTCCCGTTTGCTGGCACCACGGGTTTAAGCCACCGTCAGGTCTCGCATAGGGGTGGCAGAGGATTGCGTCACACAAGGGTTTGCAGCTAGCCTTCTTCCAGGCCCCTTCGCCCACATGAACTACCAGAAAAGGAGTAGAAAAAAGTAGTAGAAGAAAGGACAAGCGCACCTGCGAGCGGGTATTCTTCCCTTGAACGACCCCGGTTCAACGCGGGACGGGTTTATATCCAAAGGGGCTCAGGCCGATTAGGCTTGCCACGTCACAGCATAGTTCGTTTTGTCAAATAAATACGCCTGCCAATCTTCACTGCTAGCGGTGGAAAGCGCCGGGACCCGTGCCGCATCGGTTTAGCCAACTTCACTGTGACATGCCAGCCAGCTGCTGACTTGTAGACCTAATGCAACGGAGCTTAAAGTATATTCTTTCCTCTTCCTTTCATTTGGGAGCTCCTATGTGCTCCTTGCACCCAACAGAAACTGGAGTCACTTGCATAGGGGGAAAATTCAAACTCTCTGTAAATCTGTAGACACCCAGTCACCCACTCACAGCTTGTCACTAACGGTCAACAAACAAACATCCAAGGTCCAGCGCTTCCGCACCTCTGTCCTGTGAAAAACAACATGTTGGCGCGTCTGTTGGACTCTCAGCCCTCAACAAAGACGCACACATGCACTAATGGCCAAGGGCACGCACACAGCGGTGTCCCCAATTGCAGCCACACAGACAGTTGCCATCTGGGCAGCTTGGCAGCTAAACTACCGTATCAGCAAAGCATCCAGTCCATGCACTTGCCATCACTACTTGGCAGCTGCTATCAAAGGTCTGATAATGTCATCCACTTCCTGTCTGCTCTGGGCTGAGCTAACCAGCCCAGCAAAGTCCTCCAGATCTTCATCTCCAGGCACAGCAGCATTGCGCCCTCCGCGCCTGTCACACTCATCAATGTCCTCCTGAAGCTGCGCCATGACCTGCATGGGTGCCTTGCCCAAGCTCTTGGTGACAAGCACAGTCAGCTGATCACCACAGTACCTAGCCAATGAAAGGCAATACAGACAAAGGTAGCATTAGTACAAGTAAGGGTCCCAGGCTTGTGTTCAATCGCTGCAAGCCCCACCAGCTAGGGCAGCATGGTACAGGAGCAGCCGTGTCACTGTAACAGGAGCATATAATAGCCCTGAGCAAGGCATTAAACTGCTTGGCTTGCTGTTGACTGGGTCAACTGGTCAGCACATGGCAAGTCGAAATGGGCTGGCCTGACATACATTGGCTAGCAAGGGATTTAGGGTGGGCTGGTGGCAGCCGTTGTGTGAGTTTTGGACAGGAACTTGAGTATGCCGTTGGAGCCTAAGTTGGCTCCTTGTGGGTGGCGCTGCCCCCACCGGCGCCCCGCTTTGACGGGGCCATTTGGTAATTGTAATTGTAATTGTAATAATATGCTACTGTGAACCATATGGATGTGTTTCCAATCCTAGAAGAGAGTAACGGAAGCCGTACTCCCATGAGAACGGGTTCCCAGCACTAGGGGATCGAAGAGTGAGTTCGTAACAGCGCACGGTACCGAGCGACCGACATTGGGGTAGCCTAGAAAGTATCAGTCATGTCTTACACTGGCAGGGATTACCGGTTTCGGCCGCACTTGGCCTTCATCAGATCCCAGATGCACAAGACAATGAATCGGGATATATACTTTCCAAATGGCCACCAGGACAAAAGAGCAAGGCCTGCATGCTTTCGTCACCAGACTAGTGCCACACAAACCCAGGGTTCTAGGACATGAGACGAATAACAACAAATGCAGTTGCCAAACATCCCACAGCTTGCGAGCTAGTTAGGCACCAGCGCGAACCAAGCGCGAACCTAGATTCCTGCTCTTTTTGAAGGACACCAAAGGCTTCTCTGGTATGTAAGCCTGTAGCTCAGGATGCTCCATGTACAACTCGTGCAAGAGCTGCTGCAGACGCATGTCAGCTGTGCCATGAACATATGGAATGACAAAAGCACAGACACTGCCACTGTTGTTGTGGCGAGGTGATTGCTGCAGATACTTGGGCCTGTCCACGTAGGACACCTTAGCCACTGCTGCAGAAATCATGTGCAAAGGATACCCACGCTGCTGCAGTCGATGAGTAAACTTACTGACCATGCACTCATACCAGACCTTGTCACTATTAGTAACAACATACCGGATGAGCTCTGCATTGATGAAACTCCTAAACATACCAGGAGGGTGGAAACTGGAGTGGGGGATATACAGGTACTTGTTAAGTGCTTTCTGGTGTGTGCGCACCTTCAGAGCACGTGTACCAGCCACAGTAGGGCCAGATTTGTAAACCACCAAGTCCATGAAGTCCACCTGAAACTGGCTGAACTTGTGCGTGATATTAACATTAGGATCTTAGAAAAGATCACTCGAGTGCGCCTGGTCGAGGACGGGTCCAGGACAGGTGGCGGCTTACAGTATAAGCTGTCGCCCGGGATTTGAGGACGATTATTGAATACTACTCTCTAGGTTACAGTCACCACACCAGCGCTAACAGTCCTTGCTGTTGGGGTGAGAGTTGCCTTACCTGATACCAACATTGACTGACATATGACATTGTGAATCTCCTGCATTCTATCTCTGGGTTAGTCTTGTGAAACGCAGGTGCAAGTCCTTTGCTCTGTTAAGGATGAAGCACACAGCACATAATCAAAGGAGCAGTACTTGTCACCACATTCTTTCAATTCAATCAAAAGTTAGTCTTCCTGAGGCTGCAGTAAGGCCATCAGAGCATCGACAAGCCATTATGCCCATCCGATCTCATCATGCACTTGCAGGATAAGCTGGGCTGGCAGCAAGACTAGCCAGGACCTAGCAGGTCTATTTGGAACCCCTATGGTTCCTCAGCTTAAGTCACGGCTTGCCTCCAAGGAGCATCCACACATAAACTAAGCTATTACCTAGAAAACTCAAACTCAAATTTCTACCTGGTTGAGCTGCAATCTATACGCAAAGTGGTACCAAGTGCATTACTGGTCAACAAAAAAGCATAAGTTCCATGGACTCTGAAGTCTGCAACCCCCTGCCCAGGCCCATTACCCATCTCCCACCACTCACTTGAAATTCCCCTGCAGCTTGTTCCTCACAATGCTCTCCTTGACCAGGGCCAGAGAGTGCCTGTCATCCAGCTTCAGTGCAGCAACATAGCGGTACAGTGCGGCTTCACGGCTGCCAGAGCCAGCAACTGCCACCTGTGCAAGTAGGAGGCAGCGAGTACATGAAAAGGCAAACACCACGAGCTCCTGTACTTTTCAAGGCCACTATTCTTCACGCACAAAAAAATGGTCTTGATGGATACATTAATGTGGTCTCCGTGTGTTTGGTCAGTCCGACCTAGGAGCCCTCTTGCGGTTGCCAAATCATAAATGTTCGTTTGTCATCCTGGTTGGAGGCCTACCAGCAATAACATAAAAACAGCAGTTCCAACCCCATGCAGCCTTTTGCGCCGTGAAATGCACTTCCTAGTCTCAAGCGGTTGCAGCCCCACAAGCGAAAAAAAGCCATGCACCAGCTGGTCGTGTGTCAGCCCCACCTGGCCACTTGGTAATGACACCAAACTTTATAGTGATTGATTGAAGCAGCTCATAGCTTTACCTTAAGGAGCAGCACTGCTGCCAGATACTGGGCTGCAAACTGCTGCCGTAGGGTAGTACTGGGACCTGGAGGCTCCTTCTCCAATGCTGCCAGTGTGGTAGCAAAGGCATCTGCTGCTGCATCCCAGTTAGCGGTCTCCATCGCCCCTACTCCCATCAAGTACAGCTCTGTAGGGTTCTTCCCTGCTAAGTGTGCTGTTGGTGGTGCCGCTGACGCAGTAGCAGCGGGTGACGCTACTGCCATAACCCCTGCTGCTGCTGCTACTGCTGCTGGGGGTCCCGTAGTTGCGGGAGGTGGCGCCAGCGTGCCTACGATACCACTGCTGCTGCCACCGGCAGGGGTACCCTGTCCAGATGATGACACCGGGGGTGGCGGCAGCAGTGCCGATGATGTTACGCCTGACACTGATGCTGATGGTGACGGCTGCCCAGGTGGGGGAGCAAGAGTGCCCAAGCCGCCACCACTGCTCCCAGCCGGCTGCGGGAGCTTCACCGGCAGCTTACTACTGCCACTGCTGCTGCTAGCCGCCGGCTGCTGCTGCTGCGGTCGTGGTGGTGGCGGTGCCGCCCTCTGGCCACCCATGGGCTTCCCCTTCTCTGGGATCACAGGGGCTAGAGCAGCGAAGAAGTCGTCATCACTGAATAAGGGAGTGTGCTGAGAAGCTGAAGGGGCTGTCCTAGGCTTCATGGGTGGGCCACCAAGCTGTGGGACGGGAGGGCCCTTGGGAGGCAGTGATGGAGGCACTTGCCCAGGGTTGCTGTTACCTAGGAAGCCCAGTGCTGCCCCAAGGTCCAAGGGCATCGTCTCCTCCTTTTGCGGGGCCCCACCACCACTGCAAGCAGACAAAGGAGTGGGCAAAGGCAGTTAGGGGCCTATCTTTGGGTACATGCATGATCAAGAGCTGTGTTCAAACTCGCTTTAGCAGGAACTCGGGGAGGTCATGACCAAGGGCAAAAGGGGATTCCGGTTAACTATTACCGGTCCAAACAGCTTGAGAGCTAAAGCCCCAAGCAAAGTGTGGTGCTATATCCACCATGAACACGACAGGGGCTTCCAACATGTGGTATTCTTTTCTACCAAAAGTTATGGAACTCATTCACTGCTGCACCAGCATCAAATCATCAGGGTCGCAATGAACAATAAGGTCGCAATGAACATTTACCTGAGCACAGAGCACAGGAGCCATCAACCGTGCTTGCAAGCGCTTGTCAAGCATGCGGTCATGCACCATATCAAAGTGGCCCAGTGAAATCAGCCGCAGTGGGCGATTTGGCAACGGAAGAAACCATCTCTAAGAGATGTGTGCTGAGAACAGGCCACCTACTGCATGCAGGTAATGCACTTACTCGCTCCTTTTCATCCGTCCACCCAAGCTTCCTGGCCCAGCAAGTGGCCCCAGCTTCAACTTAGACGCTGCCTGCTTCAGGTCTGGCACAGCCCCAGTGCCGCTGCTACTACCAGCACTCTCCTACACAGACCATAACACAGCAAGTCAGCAAGATTCACATGTCATCCATGTTGTGGCATGGGTACAAGCTCTGATTGAATGCCTGAAGAGCACACACTGGCATCCTGCAGTGAAAACCAACACATGGCAAGCTACTAAGCTTGCCTATGCTACGACATGCTTTACAACCACCTTGTATACCGTAATGCTATTCAGACAAACTTTTAGAGGTCAGGTCTTTCACAATACTTTCTCATGGAGGCTGCAAAGCTGATGCCACTCCTGCTTGCTCCTGCAGCATCTGGGTGTGCCTGCCATAGCAATTGATAGAAATGCACACTTCTGATACCTGCCGGAACCGCAGTCTGCAATAAAAAGGGGTTAAAGCTATGAATCATGTTGCCATGGTAGCAGGAATCAGGAAGTTGCAGCCATAACA
This sequence comes from Pseudopediastrum boryanum, assembly GCA_963556185.1. Classification (NCBI taxonomy): domain Eukaryota; kingdom Viridiplantae; phylum Chlorophyta; class Chlorophyceae; order Sphaeropleales; family Hydrodictyaceae; genus Pseudopediastrum; species Pseudopediastrum boryanum. The sequence continues at coordinate 5,623,180 of OY744506.1, forward strand.
AGTGAGACACCAAGGCGACTGTCTCAAAGTGATAAAGTCACTGTGACGAGAGTATGGTAGCATGTTCATTGGAGCTCTCTTTAAAGAATTGCAGTCCTGCAGCCCTGCCTTCCAGAGTGATGCCTTACCTCCTTGGACTTGATGACGATCTTGAACCTGTTTGCAAAACCACGTCCTCCCTGGCCTTCATCTTCATCATCTGAGAACCCACCAAGGTCAAAGAACGGATCCCTGGACGCAGCATCTCCCTGCAATGGCAGCATTGAAACACGGTCATACCAGGTACCCTCCCAAACCCAGGCTGGAGCAGAAGGTGCTTAGACTGTTCTGCAGTCTGCTAACTCACTTGTTCCGATAACTCGACATGGCAGCACATGACTGGACAACAGGTCATTGGCTGCGCTGCAAGAGTCGGTGCCAGATATACTGCAACAGCCATCATTCTGCCATTGGCTTAACATGATATACATAGCAGATGTGGAGATTCATATAGCAGAGGCTTGCACCATTACAGAATCAAAACATGTCATTATACTTCAGGTTTGTGGGGATCTTTATGAAGAGCTCCAGCAAGTAAGATAAACATAGATTTGGGCATAGGCCAGTCATTCTCAGCCTTTCCTTACCGCTCCTTGGCCCTGGCCTGGCGTTGTCGTTATGTCTGTATCTGAGCTCTGCATCGACGTTGTGCTGCCACTGCGCTTCACTGGAGTTGAACCTGTCATGCTGGGTCCACTTGCCAAGTTAGACAGCATCAGTGCATCCAAGTTGAACTCTATAGACTCCTTGGGCTTGCTAGTGACACCTGGTGGTGCTCCTCCTGAGCTAGTGTCTGCAATGTCTGAGAGACCAAGGTAAGAGCCCAAGGTAGAGGTGTCGCAGCGGGGAATGGGGCCCACATCACCTTCATGGATGAACTGGGCTGGGGCATTGAAGCCGGATGTCTCCATGGAGGGAAGTACGCCTGTTAGAGTGAAACGGAGCGGGAGTCAGGAGAAGCTTGTGAAGGTGCCTTGCACAATGTCTATGGCATTTAGCAGTGCAAATGGAGCCACATTTACAAGATGGCAGGTCTAGCTGCCACATGCAGTATTGTTCCTACGCAGCTGCAAAAGAAACAACAACCTTCTGCAGACTACTGCAGGTCCGTCCCTTGGAGAGCCCTTTGAAAGAGGACTTGCTTCAAAACCCTTTTCACCCTTTCCTATTAATAGGTCCTTGGAGCATTCTGCCATGACCAGCTGTCCATTACACGCTCTTTTCTTGCAAGCCTCGTCCAACTTGTTGAAGTTAGTTGAGGTTCTGCTATCGGTATCTGCATTCCCAAGTGACCCAGGCCCCTCACCTGCTGACCCAAAGGACCAATTCTGTGCATCATTGTAGTAACTGTTGTCACCCATGAGGCAGCGCACCCGCCAGTCACCGGTGCCCAGCCCGGCACTAGCAGTGACACTGCTGTACATCCGACCCACATGCTCGTGGGCACCCAGCATGGCACGAGCCAGTCCTGAGACCTCCTGAGCCTCCACCTCATTCCGGGCCTGGCAACCAAAAGAACAGAGGCCAGCATTTAGTGGTGGGGTGATACGCCCAAAGCATACAGGATATCGTGCCCACTAAACATGCAGATATTGTGGTCCTGATCCAGATCCTATTGCTTCAGAACACCATGGTGATAAGGTGACCAGGTAGCTACATATCATAAGCTGGCCGTCGCCTGACACTTGGGCCATTATGGATAAGAGCACATATACATCTAGTACAAGCGCTGCAATCTTGGTTAGAAACATACTAAGTCCCAGTAGTGCCCTTGCCCTGATCATTCCACCCCCCAATGTGGCTTTTTGGATGTGAGAAGCCATTCAAAGCCCGCTTTTGGTCCAGTAAAAGCAGTCCGATACTGCATGTCAACCAGTTACTGAGGCACATCTTAGAAAGTCAGGGTATTGTAGTGTCATGCAAACTGGCAACCCTTGCTCTCAAAGCCAACCTCCCACTCTAAAGCGAAGCACGCAGCTACCGGCCACCTATACTAGGGTCTAGGGTTCCTTGCCTATAACTCACACACCTGCAGGCCCCCCACAGACATCTCCCTCAGAGTGGCAAAATCAGCCTGGCACATGGCCAATGCCAGAGCTGTCTCCCACTCTCCTGCTGCCCGGAGGCAAGCATGTGCAGCAGTGAACTGGCCGTGGCAGATGGCACCAGCAGCAGCAGCCAGCAGCTTGTGGTGAAGGGCAGTACCTGCAGTAGGCAAGGAGGGCAGCAGCAAGAGTCCTTATTGCCAACAACTAGCTTGCGATCCAACCTCCCAACAGTTTGCAAGACTTGCCTCAACGGCCAGGATATGCAGAAGCAGACTTAGCATTCGAAGGGAAGTTGTGTAAGCCTCGCAGATGGTCAAGAAGACATATGGTCCAGATGGTCCCATGACAGCAGGCACGCTACTGTAAGAAACTATTGCAGGGTGGCCTGGCATCAATGTAACATGCTAAATCCCCTGAGCCTGCCCTATCTAGATTTAGGACCTAAGACACTCCTTGAATGCTCTGCAAATCACTGGCAGTTCACACCCTGCCATCGCCCAAAGACATCACCAGCCCTGGTGCATCACACAAATTGAACATTGGGGACTCTTCTGCGCCGCCGACGGCAGACAGCATATACAGCCCTGGAAATGACTGTCCCACTTCACAATTCTGAAGCCATGGTAGCAACGACTTTCACCTAACTGCGCTAGCAAGCGCCAACCCCCTGTCCTCAGCAGCTGGCTTGGAATCATCCACCCTCTCTTCATGCTCATGAGTGCACTTGCATGTAATAAGTATAGCAAGATTTAATATTTCAACAGACTAGCCCAGGCGAACCCCCTTACCTTCAGCAGCTGGCTTGGGGTAGTCTACGCTCCTCTCATGCTCCGCCATCAACGCCACCACCACAGGTTGCCAGTGTCCTGCTGCTGCATTAGCTGCTAGTGCCACTGAGGGTTCTACGTTGGTGCCGTGTGAACCGAGGGCAGCTGCAATGTCCCAGCACCAGGCCCCTATTAGAGACCAGAGCAGCCCGGAGCTGATGTGGGTAGCGTCAAACGCCTGAGCGGAAGCAAACATGACACAGCAAAGCATACCATTATGAGCCGGCAGTATGTTGACATTACATGCGTGCATGGAGACTAAAGGCAGTGTTTCTGTTCTCCTGGATGCACATATTCATACTCTCGCCATTGATATGATAGCTTGAGGCATGGAGAATATGGAGATGTTTCATATCATGTAATGATGTGATATGTTTCATATCATGTAATGATGTGATGATGATGTGCAGGCAAAGGGCCATAATGGTCATGCTACAGCGGGGGTGAGGCAAAGGAAGCCCACGTTGCAACAACGTGGCAGAGCATTGAGGTAGGTACCTGAGCTCCCAAGTCTGCAAGGCATTATTGCTCATCCAAATTATGCTACCGCAGCCACATCGCATGTTAACACATCTCTTCATCCAACAGCATACTTGCAAGCAGCCTCCCCACTGCAAGCCCTTATGTGCTGCTGCAGGACTTTCCAAACCCATCCTGCATACATAGCAGAAGGATTGCCCCTACCTGAAGGACGTTCTGCAGAGCAGCTCTTGAGCGCAGCAGCCCCTTAGGCAATAGCCCTGCTGCTGCCAAGCTGCACCAGCCCAGGACCAAGGGCTGTAGCATGCCCAAGGGGCGGCTGGTCACCTCCGCCTTGCCAGTAACCGGGTCATAGCGCAGCAGCAGGAGGGAATCTACCAAGGCCCCTAGCAAGATAGCAGGGGGGTGGCTGGCTATGCTGGCGATCTGCTGTGTCTCACCCGTCCATGTCAGCTGCATTACCTGTGCATGGAAGCGCAGCAAGGGGAGATAGAATACAATTAGTACACACATAAACACAAGGCAGCTGAGCTTTTCTACATATGAAGCAGAAGACGAGGTGTAGCATAGAGTGAAGAAAACTGTAAACAGATCTATCAGAAGCCGGCCAAGTGTTGTGTGTACTGGTACCAACTTAAAAGGGTTTAAGGCTGGTACACTCTCGTTGACTGCTTCCACGGGTGAATACTTCTTGTAAGACTCATGCCAGTTTTGAGGAGAGCACATTGGCCCATCCACATAGAGCCGAACCCCTTAACACAATACCATTCCTAGATTAGGTTGGTGCAGCAAGTGTGGCAAGCTTATACATCATTAAAGCAGCCAAGACCATACCTGTCCAGCTGCTGTCATGTAAAGCAGGGCAGGCCCCGCCCACACAAAGGATGAGATAGGGTGCGGTACTCCCACACTGTCTCCTCTACTGTCCACGGAAGCAAGCACTTGCAAGTCACCCGTCACTAGCAGCAGCCTTTTGGTGGTAAGTAAGGCCCCTGCCACTTGCTGGGGTTCTAGAGGGGGACTAGACCCTAGGTTCTGCCAGGATACAGACAGCAGCCGTTCCTCTGGCTGCAGCTGCAGGCTGTGCTCACCCACCACCTGCAGCAGCAACAGCAGGTCATTGTCATTTCACTCTTGGGCTTAGAGTGAAAGCTGACTGCACATGCACATAGTAATTTGCTTCCCGCATAAAGGTTGTTCAAGCAAAACCCAGCAGGTCAATAACACCATCGCTCAGTGGTTTTAGGAGTTGGCTATCATGACTGCAGACTGGTGTTTTGGGTGCCTCCTAACAAAAAGGGGAGGCCCAACAAGCTCAGTCGCTGACCCAATCAGGTGAAACAAGCAACACATGCAAAGAGCAACCCAGAATGGCATAGAACAGCGCACACACCGCCAATATGCCGCGGACAGCAAGTATTAGCTTGCCATGTGGAAGTGGGTGTATAACAGTTCAAGAGCAAAGGGAAGCTGATCATGCCACGGTCCCTGCATCTTGGGCTTGAAGGCTGCAAGACCATCAACCCTTCAGAGCAAGCCAGTAGCAGGTTCAATAGCACAGTCTCCTGGACATCATGGGTCATAGCACTAGGTTGTCGAGCAGAGCAATTGGATTGTGCCTCTGTATATGTAATATCCCCTCCTAAGCATTGCCTCAGCGCCACATTACAATTCAAACCCAGCAGGTGTATGGTTACATAGCAATTATTGGTTTAGCTGGCTCTGTAAGGAGACATGCACCTCTGTAGAGATAACGGCCATTACCCCAGCTGACTATGATTCACGTGACGCATATGGTACTTCTCATGATATGTAATGGCATGCCGTCTGGTGCATTTGCGCCTGCTATGACCCTGGTACGTGTATCCCCTCCCCTTCTCCTTCTCCCGCCTCACCTGGCCCCTGTGAGGTGCCTTCGCCACGTCCGTCTCCTCCTCTTCTGCATCTGGGTCGTCACTGTCATCACCCGCAGCATACGCCACCCCCGGCTCCGGTAACCCCACCATGACCAGCTTTCCACCAGCTGCATGCCACATCAGCACACCCCCTCCTGTATGACTGGTCTGCTCCCCTACCACCTCCTCCCCCTCCGCACCACCACCCCCTGCAAACGCCGCTGCTACTGCTGCAAGCCCAGCATGTTGGTGCGGCTGGTGCTGCTGCTGCTGCCCTGTGCCGCCACCTTGATACGCGGGCCCAATACCCAACACAGGGATGAAGCTGTCGTTCCCCTCCTCATCCTCATCGTCACTGTCATCCTCCCTCGCCCACCGAGGCACCCTCCCAGTTGCTGTGACTGCTGCTCCTGCCCCTGGTCCTGCTGCTGGCCCCTCCGCAAACACATCCTGCTCTTTCTCTTTCTCCTTCTCGCCATCACCCTCAGTACCATCAACAGCACCCTCCTCCGCTGCTTTTGCTTTGGCAGCTGCCTCGTCAGCTGCCTTCTTAGCAGCGGCAGCAGCAGCTTCAGCTCCTTCCCTGGGGACGCCTAGTGCTGCAGGGCCTGCGAACAGCCCGGCCCCCAAGCTAGCAGGCCTAGCTAGCTGTATCGTGTAAGCAGCAGGACCCTTGCCCTTGAAGGTTGCTGTGTGGTAGACAGACACTGTGCTGCTCTTGTGGCCAAGGACAGCAAATAGCGAGTCATCAGGGCCCAAGAAGACGCCAAATTTGCCTGCATTTGAGCACGCAAGGAGGGCTGTAAACAGGAAGGCGACTTCTTTTGGCTCAGGCCCACAGCTAAACGCAACAAATGCAATTAGGCGTGAGACCATCTGTGCTGAGCAGCAGAGCAAACTGGAAAAAGCAACAGCTCCCGACAAAACAAAAAGCCCCTGGCCCTGCCAAAGAGCAGCAGACGGCTGTGTATTTAAAGCCTATTGATGTCCATTCACCTGCCCCAAATGAAAACACTGCTGCACCTATGCTTGAGCATGAAGGCATGCAGAGAAGTGCTGAGGGCACAAGCAACATTTCTCTGTGATTAAAAACTGTCACACCAGCAGAAGATCAGATTTCATGTATCACATAACCAGGCCGTTGTTGTCACGGGTTCACTAAGACCGTCTGCCATTGTCCACGGTCCTCGTGGCACTGGGGCAGCACCATCGTCTTGTGCTCTTCTTACGGCTGCTGCGCACCTGGTAGGAACCATGTGACCCGGTCATTGTGTCCTCCTCTGATTAAAGTGAACTCCCACACTGTAGTGGGGGGCACCACCCGCACAGCCACAGGCGCAGGTGCAGCAGCTGCGGCACCCTCCCCTCCTGCTGCTGTGGCACCACCTCCAGTCGGCCCTGCTGCTGCTGCACCACCTGTCGGGCCAGCAGCAGCAGGACCACCCACAGCACCAGCCCCACCTCCACTAGCCTTCTCTGCTGCTGCTGCCATTGCTGCTGCTGCAGCTGCTATAACACCAGGGGGTAGCTGCATGCCGCCTGGTGCGGCTGCCTGTACACCCACGGAATCTGTACTGCCTACTGCTCCTACAGCTCCTGTACCGCCTGTAGGTCCCGCTGCTACTGCTGCTGCTCCTGGTGCTGCTACCGTAACTCCTGTGCTGCGCTCAAAGAAGACCAGCCATGCATTCTGCTTTGCACTATGGACCATGAGGCGCTCCTTGTAAGTAGGTGTGTGGGGTTTGTATCCTTTGCCCTTGCCCTTGGCATCATCAGGCGTGAGGGAGAGGAGGGCTCCAGACTGCTTTGTAGCTACAGAGTACTTGCAAATGCTGCTCTGATTCAGGTAGTACAGGTGGCAGGGGAACTGTAATGGTGACAACCTGCGTATACAGCAGAAAGGGTCAAGGCACATTACTAGGTGATCCACGAGAAGCAGCTCATGGGCAAGCATTCAAAGCATCTCTAATGGACCATGATGCATTCCATTTCACACAATTCGCAAGGATAGTGCCTGTACAATATGCGCGCACGATCCTCCACCCCTTCAACAACCCAGCTGTGACCATGTGTGATGATGTGCGTACTGAAGATGCACTGAGCTTGAGGGGCCTGCCAGCATCAGCCTCGACCATACAACCCCATCCCACACCAGAGCCCTCCCCAGTCCTACCCTGAAGTGCTCTGCCAGAAGTCAATGCCAGTGTGCATAGGCACTGCCACTCCCCCAGGCCAGAAGCTCAGTGGGTGCACATCACTCATTACTCGCAGCAGAGCAATGGATGCTGTGCGCCTTGTAATGGCTGCCTCGTCAGGGGATATACCTCCAATCTGCTGCTGCATGATGTTGGGGGCTTGCAGTAGGGCCACAGGTGGTGCCCGCTGGATAGCTACAGCACCCAGGGTAGGGTGCAGCGCAACATGGCTTACCACAGGAGCCAGCAACTTGCCTACGAGGGCAGTAATCCATGTGCGGGAAGGGAACTCAGCAAAGAAAGGCCTCATGAACCGTTTCACAATGATGCCTGGAGGTCTTCCACAGTAATCCTGTGATAAGCAGTCCATGACAGTGACAGCACCAGCACCAGCTACAAGGCTTGCTAGCTAGGAGGAAAGCAATGCCTTCTGTTAAAGCAGGATTGCATTGACTGGTCAAAAGGGCCCTGGGATTCGCCCTGTGATGCCAATTGGGAAGCATCTGCTCTGAGTCCAAGCTCTGAAGACAAGAGATACAAGGAGGGACCAGGGGGAGCCCCTTGGTCCAGTAGCTGTCCAATACAGATGCAAAGGTTGCAGTGGCTTCTAAACCCCTCCTAAGGTCCCATGGGAGGTTTTTGGCTGGTGCCATGCCTTTGCATTCGTATTGGGAGCGCTTGGTAAGAGCTCTTGCACATACCATGATGTATGCATTATGTGGTTATGACGGAACCTGCATGCATTAACAGTAGGGCATGAGGGGTAGGGGGAAATGAGATCCACGTCCTTTTTATGTGGACTCCTAGTACTCCAAGTAGTCAGGAGTACTGACAGTAGCACACAGTCCAAACAAGATGAGGCAGCTCCCATTGCCCCGACCACAAGGCCTCACACAAATGATCGCTGCTTGTGCTAGGTAGCATCAAGGCAAACCAGCAGCTGCCCCATCTTTTAATCCAATCCTGTGGGGTTCAACAGATTGCTGGCAGTCACTCGCAGCACGTGCGTCTGGAGAGACGCATAGCTTCGGGGGGAGTCCAATCTGCACAAGCTGGCATATAAACAATGGCAGCCCTGAAATACCTAGCCCTGAAAAAGGGCCAAGAACGACAACTACGTGTGTCTGTTAACACAACGTTCCAAACCAAACAGATCTCTAACAAAGCACATCCTGCCATTCAATCAATATAGTCATGCCCATGGCTCCCCTCGTACTGACCTAGTAAGTAGTTGCTCCCAAATGAAACAGCAGGAGCAGTGCTGCTGCTCCACAGGCCCTGCCAGGAGATGCTGCCAATGCCACTAGCAGCACCAGCAGTGGCAGGAGCCTTAGGAGCCGCATCTGCACCAGCCTTCTGGCCAGCCCCTGCTGCATCCTGCTGCTGTTTCTGCTGCTGCTGCTGCTGCTGCTGCTTGGGTGCTGTGGTTGAGGTCATACTGATGCCTGGGTTGATGGGTTCGAGAGCACCCACCTGAATGGTGATGGGTGCGCCCACTACGCCTGGTCCTGGACCTGCATATACAACAGCAACACGAAATGAGGTTGCATGTTGCTTTAATGCAGAAGTGAGGAGGCAGCAGCAAATGCAACTCTGAGAGTTGTGGTGCCCCTTACCAGAGCATCCGTTTGGCAGTGAGCCCTAGGCATTGCACAGAGCGGCAGGTGGGCTGCAGCATAAACAGTTAAATGACACAAGTTGTGCAAGATCTCAACTTCACAGCCCTCAATGGAGTATGACTGATGAGAACCATGAAAGGAACTGCCAATGTAGAGGGTAAAGCCCAATGGGCATGCAAACCAAAAACCCTTACCTGCTCCGCCCAGCGGGTTTGCAAACAGCTGCCAGCCCACTGCCCTGACTCCACCTGATGCAGTTGCCACAAAGGCCATCACTGTGCGGGAGTCCTAAAGCAGAAGCAGAAGAAGTAACATCAGCAACAGCAACACGCCATCTCGCAGTCTTAGCTTGCATTGCTTTGACTGCACATTCTCTGCCACGAGCCGTTCTGAACCTTCAAGCCATGCCCGTTGCAGAGTCTCAGTACCAAGGCCCGGACGCCACTTAGGCATCGACTGCGTAACCAAGCAGTGTTCTCAACAGCAACACACTTCAGAGTCATGCAGGGATCCACAAGAAAGTATAAAGCAGATAGATTTGCCCTAGGTCAAGGCAAACAATACAAACAACACATACAGCTGGGTGCAACTACACCGCAAAACCACCTGGCAGGGACCATGATTCATCGTTATACGGTAGATACAAGCTAGCCGTCAATCCATACAAGATGTAGTTGAAAATCCTGCATGACACTGCATCAAACAATGTTCACCTTGTGCAGACCCATGCCAATGACAGGCGCCCCGTCTGGCGTCCTCCCTTGCTGCAGCAGCACAGGCTCTGTCTTGCCCACCACCTCTAAGATGGCCAAGCCACCCGTTGGGCTGCCATACAGCAGCAAGCAAGACTCTGGGAGGAAGGGGTGAGGCACTGCTTGGATTAGTGTGCTGCTTGGGGGTCCACGGCCACCTAAACCGTCCACTGCATTAGAAGAGAAGCAAGAAGTGCAGCACAGCTGTGAGCAAGCATTAAAAACACTTTGGGTCAGATTGTGCGGGGCAAAGGATATGTAAGAACCAGTTGCAGGTATGGTCGGCATCGTACGGGGCTTTCTGTTCTCCTTGTCTACCTCAGTGGGCATGCAGCTGACAGCAGTTTCAGCATTGTGATAAAGCCTCATAGCACCTACGACATATGGATGCTAGTGATATTTCAATGTGCTTGCCTGCTGTTGCGTGCCTGCAAGAGAATGACATGGCAGGCACCTAAACATAGGCTAGGAGCCTGAGCAGACCAAGCCCCTATTTCTAAGATCTTGTGCTTTTCCCTCTTCCAGTAAACCTCGCACGCGACCAACAGCCCACACTTGACATAACTCCTTGCCATACTTGCAACCATACCCAGGTAGCCTGAGCTTCATGCCACTGCAAAGCCTTGCCCATCTATTTATCCCTGCTCACCATGCACTTAGAAATTGCTTGCAGCCATGTCAGGGGCACTGCACAGCCGCAAACCTGTGTTGTGATCCTATCCCATGTACACTTCAATAAAACTGTGGTGCCCTTTGCCACCACTTTCACCCTATGGAGTTACTTACGTGGCAGGGTATAAGCAGCAGGGTATATGGACGACAGGCCCGTGCTAGTCATCACATAGCCTTTCAATGTGCCATCCTCTAGCAGCAACAGCAGCTGGTTGTCACTGGGGTGAGCCGCCATTGCAATGATGGGCTTCTTTATCTCCAGCTTCAGCTTCAGGCCCCACTTCAGCTTGTCTTTGCCCTTCCCCGATGCGTCAGCCTTTGCTAAGAGGCCGGAAGTAAGGGCCATGCGCACGTTGATCTTGCCTGTGCGGGTGAAGAAGACGATAGGCTTGGCACCCTGCAGACAAGCAGAGGTAATGAGTAAGGAGAGGTATGCCAACTGGAAACTGGGCATGACTCCCCAATCGACCCATCCCTTTACTCATATGTCTTTTGGTTCAGCAACAGCGGAAGTGGTCATTGCACATCAAGCGTAAGATACATGCAGCGCATGCCCTCACAACCCCATCTGAAGGGAGCTTCACTGCAGATGGCCCAACTTATCTCTGAACTGCCCAGCTGCCCAGCTCCCCAGGCAGAGGCAGACAGCTGCTACACATGAGTGTCACACGTACCGAAGTCACTGCAATGAGAACTCCCTCCAGTGGGCTGTTCTTGGTTGCCCTGTAAGGAGCCAGGACCCTACTGCGCCAGGTGCTGGTATTCACTCCAATGATATGCCACTCCTACAAATGTACAACAGTAATATCCTTTAACAGCATGTACCAGCCAATCCGGAAATACCACCACATGCCGCACACATCTTCATACATGATGGTTATACAGGTAGAACAGATCCCACCGAAAGTGCATCCAGCAGACATGAGCATCACTCTCCACCATTACCAATAGCTGGGGAAAACAGCATACAGAATTTCCTGGGTTCAGGCCCACCTGCAGAGCTTACAGCATCCCATGTTTCAGCAACTTTGTGGGTAGAAGGAAGTCACAGCTAAGAAGAAGGACTACAGTTATCTCTTGTGCATGCTGTGCATGGAGAAGCAGACAGAGGTAATCCTCTTGTGCATGCTGTGGATGGAGAAGCAGAAAGAGGCATGACGGTTGCTTTATCTTTACCTGCGTGGCTACCACCAGCAGCGATCCATCAGGACTGAAGCACATGTGCACAGGGGGCGTGCGGACATCCACACGGCCCAACCGACATCCTGAAAGAAGATCATAGCCCCCTACGGAAGCTTGCACGCCCTGCAACACAGGGGAGTGAAGGTGTTGTGAGAGTGACCAGAATTTCAGCTGCAGTTGCTTAGTAAGCAACTATTATTGCTTGCAGCTTCCGAACACGCCTACAAACAAGCGCACTGCTCTTTCTGGTCTTGCATGCAGCTGCTGCAATACTGGGTTCGTCCCGGCATGGAACGTAAGAGGAATGTGCTTGCCGAGGCCAAGCTGATGCCAGGCATGACATCCAAAAGAGAGGACACAATGCTAAGCTATGTAGCTGCAACTGAAATTGCAGAACCTATTAAAGCAGAGCTCTTGGAAGCATGCAGTGCTGCTGGTAGTCAGCAATACTGGGCCATACTGGGGCTGAGCAATGCAGCTTTAAGCACAACAGTTGCTGACACAGCCCTCACATACCACTGCAATCAGAGGGCGCTCTGGGTGAAAGGCGATGCATCGAGGATGAAGACCACGAGGCAACTTGGATACCTCCAACTGCACAGGGCCAGAGCTGAGCGTAAGCAGCTGCGTAGACGGCAATCCAGGAGGAGGCCGCTAGGTTGTGGTATTTCCGACATTGCATAGCAGCACCACGTACCGGCAAAAGGGTCGAACAGTCCACCTGGCCGGTTGCCTCCAACCGCAAGTTGAGCTCTCGATTGGACGCCATGTCAGTTTGAGCATCCCTCAGTCCGGTTTCCTTATGGCATGATTGGCAAGAGAATTACCATTTATGAGCTCAAAGGCCCATACCAGCACGAAGATTACAGCGCAGACGGCCCTTTAGTTGCTGATCGGTGGTCCGGGCATGACCAAAGAGGGCATGCATAAAGACCAGCAGCTTCTAGCTAATGCAAATCAAGCAGACGTAATAGGTTGATGCTTCGTCGCTAGTATGCTCCCCATTCATTCAGAACGCTGCAACCGCTGCATTAGTAGTGTGCAGAAGTGCCCCACTAGTTACACCGGGTTTGTGCGTCAAATGGCGCAGGGGTCCAGCCTTGGGAGATGTACAAGGACAATCGGCATTTCACCCTTGAAAGCAAGGAGACGCGTCGCTTGTGCTGTCATTCTACCTGAAATCTTTCAGCACATGCGATAGCACGACTTGCCCTGGTCTAAAGGACTATTTGTAACATGCAACTGGTCATGACCTGGTTATAATATCCTGTTCCCTGATTTCGCACGGACCTAGCACGCCATGCCCCGCTTGCCCAGTTGCCTCTGGCATAGAGCGATCCAGAGCTGCCGGCACGCTTGTACTGTGGAATCTAGGGCCCTCTCGCTTCAAAGTGGCGCCTCCGAGGCAGCCGCAAGATGTGAGCCAAGTAACTCAGTCTTCATAGCTTTTAGTGGCACAGCATGGCGTAAACGAACTTAATGTCCCACTAGGTGTAGCACCCCTGACTAGGCTCAGTCCCACCTCGATCCCAGGCCAACCACTACCCTGCGAGGTAATACGTAAGAGAGTTTAAGTGGCTCCGTCCTTTGCATCTTTTGCTCCAACATTGCCTGTCAGTTCCCCTGGTGATTCAACATCAGGTGCCTCTTCAATTTCATCTGTTTACCTGAAAGACATGCAGCCATCAGTTCCACTTCATCTTTCAGCATCCTTCTTACAAACAGGTGTACTAATTACCTCCATGCCTCTGTGGCTGCAGGGTCGATCAGAAGCAGCATGCAGCCACTGGGCAGAAGCAGCACCATTGTACACAGCAGCTTCCAGCACTCCAGCCACAGCCACATCATCAGGCATAGCAGGCCTACCATATACTCCCAGTCACCGAACTGCAGTCCCATGGGCCTGCTTCCCCGCAGCAGGCTTCTATCACCAGCAAGCACAACAGCAGCAGCAGCAGCAGCCTTCTCTTTGCAGGACCTACAGCAGCACAAGCCAGTCAAGCCCTGTCTCACCACTCCAGCAGCAGCAGCAGCCGTATCTCGCTTCTGATACCCTAGTAGACGAAATCACAGGGGCCAGTAGACCGGCAGGCTCCCAGCTAAAATCTCTAAGCAAACCCCGGCCCCATGTCAAGCGGAGCCCTTCTGCAGGCCCAGCAGAAGGCATTTGCAGGCGCAAGAACCTCCGCATTGGTGGGAAGAAGCTGCACTTTGTGCTAAGGATGATCCGGAGAGCTCATGTGGATGACGCCTTGGCGCAGTTGGCAGTCAACCCCAAGAAGGGTGCCATGTATGCACGAGCCGCAGTGGCTAATGCTAGGAACAATGCCATCATGCAGGGAGGGAACCCAGGTGGGTTCAGGGTCATGGTGACGGCTGGACTAGCATTTTGGTCAGTGGCCATGTTACAAAGTCTTTCATGATGGCATTGGTCTATTACCACTTCCTGTAAACTTAGGTATGATGTGTGGGGGGCGGGGGTTATGTGTCTGTGCGTGCACAGCATGGCATTGCTGGAAGTCTGTGTATGCAGGGAGATCCAATGGTAGGGCCTGGCAGCTTCTTTGGGTTCTCTGTAGCATATCAAGCAGCATCTTTTAGCCTTGACTACAGTCAGCAGCACTGCCTGGGGAATAAGACATGCCTTCCGCCCTTCTTGCAGTATGAAATTGTCAGGCCTTAGTCACTTGGCACACTCTTCACCAGGAACTATACGCAACCCTGCTTGTTGATTTGATGGGAGGTATTATCATAGGCACACTTTTGTTTCAGCTGAGTGTTTTGCCTTCTGCTTTCTTGCGGCCAGGCCTTCGTGGCAAAGTCCATTGGAGTAAGTGGGCTCACCAGATGTTGTCATTCACTTAAGGTTGTGAAATGGTGCTAGAGTTATGCCCCTGTGCTGCGTCAACTTCAACCCTCAGGCCGTGTCCTGCATGCTCCATCTCCCCCAAGCCCACAAGCTCATGCACGCTGAATTCAACTTGAGTGCTAGATGAAGATACAATCCTAGGTTATGCTAATGTGAACTGCTATTGATGCACATTGGTGAGGTCAAGTCCATGGCAACGCTCATCTCATGTTCTTTACTGCTCTATCGGCCTGCAGAGAAGCTGGTTGTGGACCAGGCATTTGTCAATAAGGGGCAATACACCAAGTCCCGCTGGATTATGGGAAGGGGCCATGCCAGCGTCAAGGAGCATCAGCACACACATCTAACTGTGGTGGTTAAAGAGGACCCTAATGTATCCCCATGGACAAAGTTCCTGCCACAGTACATTGCGCCGCGTACGAGCAAGAGATCTGCAGCAGTAGCTGGAGCTGGGGCTGCTGCATCACCAATGACGCGAGTGCATCAGATGCGGAGGAGGTCCATGGGGAAGAGAACCCACAAAACTCGCAGCGTGAGCAGCAACCGTGTGAGGATGGGTTGATGTGGGAGGGGTGCCAAGGGCTCAGACCTGGCACAGGGGTTGATGTCACATGATGTTGTGGTGCTGACCTAGGGCTGGGATGGGGCTCAGGTTGTTGGTTGTCCAGAGAGTGGCTCCTAGGGTATGCAAGGCAAGATATGGTAGCACTAGCCCCAGTGGCAACCAGCTGCTACTAGTTGGATTTCTCTGGCTTTACAAAGTAACGGAGGGAGGGAGGGATACATTGTGGGGCTGCGCAGAGGAGTCTTAGGGCTTCCACTGAGGGGGCTATTAGGCACGAGTCATTATATTGTGTGCTTGTTGAATTAGCCTGTGCACGGCCTCATTATCGCTGGCATGGCTTACAGTTGCTGTGGCATGCATGTGCCAGGACCATCTTCTCTCTGTTGCTGGACAACGGCCACTCTGTGGAACTGTCAGTTTGTAAATGCTCCCTGGTGCGTTTGGTCGTTTCGACCTAGCAGCCCTTTGCGGTTGCCACACCCTAAGTGTTTGTTATGTGGGTGCCGTGTGAACTGCGCTCAAGGGTGGAGACTGCGCGTCTTTCAACAGTTTTGTTTGCAAGAGAGTTGTTTTAGTGAGCTGATGTGCCAGCGTTACCATGATCCTCTCGGGCGTAGCGCATTTGAGCAATCCAGTATGAACAGCGCAGTGTGACGGTTAATTGACTCACGTGGTGACAGGTCCTTATCGATGGGTCTTTACCTGGAGACTTATTCCAGTCAAAGTGCTGTGCATCAGACAGCATAGATAATGCAATATCATCATATAGCAAATCTTTACCACAACACTTCGATTCTGCGTGGTTTCAGATTATCTCGCCTCGGGCTGATGTGCCCATGCCACCGTGTTCACCTTTGCGTCAGCAGTAAGAACCCAGATACACATACCAATCCGCCCTTGAAGATTTGTCTGCGGTCGTGCATATGCTGCAGCGTGGGGTGCGTGCTCACAATGTCTGCACATTCCTCGGATATGCACCAGGAGTGTGCCATTAAGGCGGCGCCGTACATATGTCATCAAGGCAAGCGGGCTAGGCGCGTGTCAATGAGGTGAGATCTCCCAGCACTTGGCTGGTGTGGGATTAGGGACCGCTATGGCGTGTGATAACCGCACGCCTGCGCACACTTTCAACGCAGGCTTCGTCACCCGGTGCCACCAGCAGCTGTCGACAGGCACACTTACTGGGTCAACGCTGGTGGAAGCACAACCACGGCCAGTGTATACAAGGGGCTATGCCCCGCCAGGTATCCCAACTGACCATGTGCTTGATCCGCATGTTTGCAGACAGCCACTTGTCTAGCACCATCAATACCATCCAAAGTTCATGGCTTTGAAAGGGCTCGAGATGGGCCGCAGTGGGCTCGACGCCAGGGTACCAGTGAGTATCATTGGTGCCGGTGCATTTGCACAGGGTTTGTGCTCAAGCGCTGTGAAATCTGGTGCAGCCATCAAGTATGACATATGCATGGCGTCGCGTAAGGTGCCCCTTGACAGCACCGAATACCTGGATTGCCTCCCAGAAGTGCCTATCATCAGCGTAGAGCAGGCGATCAACCGAGCTGCTCTACTGATAGTTGCGTTGCCAGCGCATGCTCTTGCTTCATTTGTTGAGAGCTATAGATGCGATCTCTCAAACAAGGTGAGAGCGATCACGGCGAGTACTCGCATAATCGCCACTAAATTGTCACAAATGAGCATCATAGTGGCCCATAGTATGCGACACTAACAAAATATGCTAAGGCCACGCGTGTGGCATTCATTTGATAGCGCACAGCAGGTAGGCGGAGGCGGACACCCACGACTGTACTAGAAATCTAATCCATGCTTGTCTGGGTGCAGATCATCGTGGACGTCTCGAATCCTAGCCCAGCTCAGCTGGGTTCCCTTGGCACTCCGAATCTGTCTGGCAGAAGCTCTAGTGACCTGGAGTCTGCATCAGACAGCGGCAACGACCTCAGGGTTGCTGTTAAGGACACTGATGTCAACAACTTGGCTGCCCTGCATGGTGAGGCTGTGGATTCGTTCGTTCTATCTACCTCATGAGTTGCTTCTTTTGCCCCTGCCCCATACCCAGGCCTTACCCAGGCCGGAATAATGTTGCCTGGCTAAACGGCGGCGGCAAGCCACATTTGCAAGTGGCACTAACCATTGTAACAGTTGTTAGGTTTGTGTACAAGAAAATCAGTGCCATGCGACATGGAAGATTGACTGCAAAGTACCACCTCCCATAAATTGCTCCATACTGCCAGGCATTGATCACCTTTGTCATTGTGTTACCTTACAAATGAAATGAACCAATCTTCTTCATGCAGGTGTGAAGCCCATGCTGCAGCCATTGAGCACTGCAGAGTGGCTCCAAGCCTCCCTCGGCCCCAAGACCTTCGTCTGCAAGGCCATGTCCAACCTGTCTGCTTACGCCCTGATCCACAGCGACCCCCTTGTGGAGCCCATGCGCACCGTGGTCGCGTGTAACGACGCATCAGCAGGGGAGACTGTGAAGGACTTCCTCAACTCCCTAGGCGTTGCTTCAGCTGTGGTGCCTTCTTTGAGCTACGCAACTGCCATGGAGGCACGCCAGAAGGCTCTCTTGCCTAACTGGCAGACACCGTTTCTGGTTATGGTTGTGACTTGGGTGCTTTGCCACATCTACAGCTTCATTCGCTACAACTACTATGGGGGCAGCTCCTGGGAGAACGTCACCATGTGGGTGAGTGGTTATCAAGATACTCAAGATACTCAACATACTCAAGATACTCAAGATGCCGGATAGAATAGTAGCTAAAGTAGTAGCTCTCTATACTTAAACCCTAAACCCTTGCACTTCTCTATCGACTGTACCGTGGCACAAAGTAACTCAGAGATCTCAGGCAGCAACATGATTGTGTGAAAACCAGGGCATAGAGGTCAACCTGCATACAGTTCTGTCTGGACAAATGGTGCTGAGAGGCATGTGGCCCTGCATCTGTACAGCATCTGGCTGTGGCTCCGAACCATATTCAGTAAAGCACCAGAGAGCTGCGAAAAAACCAGAGAGCTGTGCATCTGGACACCTCTGCATTGCTTTGATGCTCTATCCTCGGCCAAGATGTTTGCAGATCCCCAGAGGTTACGGCTACCACTTAGCCACCACCAGTTGTCACTCAGCTATTACCGTCTCTATATTACTTACATGCATGTCTCCATGTCGTTTGTTCCTGTGCTTTGCAGATCACCAATAAGTCTGTAGGCTGGGCTGCTCTGTGGGGTATGGTGTACACCTACCTCCCTGGCTGCCTGGTGTGCTTTGCTCAGATCATCAAGCGTAACCCTTCTCTGAAGCTGTGGCCCTGGATGAAGAGGTGGATGGACATGAGGAAGCAACTGGGGCTGCTGGCTCTCTTCGGTGAGTAAAATGAGATTGGAGTAATTGTGGTTAATGGTAAGGGACTGCACTCACCTGCTTTGGCCTTTACTGCGCTGGTGAATCTGCAATTTCCAATCTTGATGTAATGAAGTATTCCCATCAGTCTCCCAACCATCAGTCTTTCTGCAGGCTTCTGTAACAAGACACTGCTCGGTAGGGCAGAGCAGTAGAAAAGACAGTGCTGTCCTGGCTGAATAAGTTGAATGACAGACATACGGAACCTAATTTTGTTTACATGCAGTCTTCTGTCTTGAATTTCTGTCATCTGCCCCTCCTGCCGCTGCTGCTGCTCAAGGACTCTGTTGCACTTGCTGTGCTGTCCTAGCTCAATAAGATTACCAAGGAACACAAGTGTGTTGACAACATGCAGTCTTGAACT
The DNA here is from genome assembly GCA_963556185.1 of Pseudopediastrum boryanum. Classification (NCBI taxonomy): domain Eukaryota; kingdom Viridiplantae; phylum Chlorophyta; class Chlorophyceae; order Sphaeropleales; family Hydrodictyaceae; genus Pseudopediastrum; species Pseudopediastrum boryanum. The sequence goes on from OY744506.1 coordinate 5,642,105, forward strand.
TCTCTCAACTGCTCCTCCTCCTCCTGCCGCTGCCGCTGCTGCTGCTGCACAGGGACCCTGTTGCACTTGCTGCTCAGCACGTTCCTGTGGGCACCTGGCTACTATGCCAAGCTGTGGAATGTGGATACCAAGACCATGGTGCCACAGATTTCTGGGACCACTTTGGACAAGTTTGGTTTCATGACTGGTGCCGGTGAGTTCCCATGGCTCCATATGATTGGGCTAGAGGCTCAGTTCTGCAGCGGGGTGCAATGTAGGTTGTCGTGCATTCTTGATTAGTTGTTGGTGACTGCAGTTGCATCAATGATGACAGAGAGTGGGCTGCAGTGCTGCACCTCTCTCTAAAGCCTGGCTGTTTCTGCAGAACAAAAGGCAGGACTGAGCTTTCCATGGCTGGGCCTTTGCCGTTGACATGAGTATTCGATACATAGGACAATCACTGATTAGTGGTGCAATTGTGGACAATCACGGTTTAATGGTGCAATTGTGGACAATCACCGATTAAGGGTGCAATTGTGGTGGTTCTTTACTTTGCTGTTCAGGCAGTGTTAAGCTAGGCTATGCTTAAGGAAAAGCATGACGGCTAATCACAGCACTCCTCTAATCCCCTGTTTTGCTTGTTCAGGTCTCAAGATGCTCCCCACCAACGTCACAATGCTGCCAGGAGCAAACGGCACCGTCTACACCCCTGCCCCTTCCGCGGACGGCACTGTGACTCTGACCTACGACCAAATCGTCTCCCTCGTCTCTGGCTCCTTCATCACGGTCCGCAGCCGCCTGAACTGGATCGGAGAGCTGTCCATGTTCCTCGGCATCGCCGCCGGCGTGTTCATGGGCCTGACCGGCTTGACTTCCGTGCCCTGCATCACCCCGCACATCAACTGGCGGGAGTGGCGTCTGTTGCAGAGCCACTTTGGCTGGATCAGCGTGCTGCTGTCCACGGTGCATGTGATTCTGCTGGGTGCGCCGGCGTGGCCCAAGTACCGCACCGAGTGGCCGGCCATGATCCCAACCATCACGCTGATGTCTGTACTGCCGGCCATGATCGTGCTGGTGATGAAGATTGTCCTTGTACTGCCTCCGGTGAGCTGCATGCGCAAGAGGGTGCTGCACGGCAAGTGGTCCAGTACCACCAAAGCTACAGGAGCGGCTGCTATGCCAGAGTTTGCAGTCAAGAAGCATGCTTGAAACCTCAGTCCTCAGGTCTATTCTGTTGAGTCTCATGTTCAGGAGTACAGGAGGGTGGCGTGCAAGTCTGTGAATGCAAAAATTATGCTCTTGGAGGCGTCAAAGGCCCAAGCCATGCAGGGTCTCCATGCCCACCTTCTCTTTCTGTCTGTCTATCTGTCTGTCTGGCTGTCTGTCTGATTTTTTTGGGGAAAATCCTGTCTTTTTTGGGGATAACTGGTGGGTGTACTCAAGCGAGGTAATTAAAAAAGGCGTGTGGGTCTTGCGCCTGCATGATGGCACAGCTATACAAGCAGACACTGATCTTGAAGGGCGTTCATTCCTGCTGCTGCCCTGCTTGCAGCAGTTGTATGTGGTAGCTGCAGCTTGCACTCGATTTCTGAGATTTATCAGATGCGCTTGTATAGAAGTTGATAGAATTGTTTTTTTTGTTTTTACTTTGGTTGATGCAAATATGCTGCGCCACGACGCAAGCCCTTGCTTGCAATCGCGGATGCAAGTCAAAACACAATCTGAAGAAGGTGAATTCAATGATGGAGTAATTCAAGATTCAGTTTGGTGCCCTGGTGGTATCATTACTGGCCACAGATGTTAAAGCAGAAACTGATCTTCATGAAGGGCCTTTTCCTGGTGCTTCCATGCTTGCAGCAGTTGCTGCATGTTGTGCATGTTGTGGCTGCAGCTTGCAGGAAACCTTTTACTGCTTCAAAGAGATATGAGAAGTGCCTGTGAAAGTTAATTCGTTACTATGGTTCTTGCATAGGAGGCAGATGTTATGTTGCACGTATGTATGTTGTGCCTTTGATGCTCATTCAAGACGCAATTTGAAGAAGGTCGTTTCAGTGATGAAATAAATATCAGTTTGAAGCAGCCAATGGCACGCAGAGCGGTAGCAATGCTGAAGCCTGTTACCTTGATTTATTCTGGTCTCCTGGTGGTATTACTGGGTGCCAGAATGTCCTGGGGACCTTTTTGCAGCAGATGGGTAAAGTGGGGTTGCAAGCTTGCCCCTTCATCTACAATGTTATTTGGATTGACAAGAGACTCTGTATGTGCTGGAGTCCTCCTCTGTCCTGGCAAGGTCCTTGGCTTCTGGTGGCTGTTTTCCTCCTTTGACTTTTGTTGCCAGCTTCTCAAAAAGAGTGGGTTATGCTCCTGATCTACATGTGCCATTGCGGCTGGCTTGCAACCCTCAGTGCACTACTTCTACTATTACAAGTATGCTACAGGAGGGTAAGGGATCAAGGCAAAGTGCTTGGTCTCGATTTTCAGTTGTCCCAGTTTGGTTATAAGTCTCAGCCATTGCCCGGCTGCATAGTAGGTGAAAAACATCGTTGCGTGCATGCGTGGGTGGGGGGAAAGCATTGTTGCCTATCCTGGCAACCAAAGGTCTTCCAGTAACGGCATTTTTGTCATATTGCATTGCACACAATTGTGCTTCCTGTGGGTGCCTCTGAGTGGTAGTTTCCGTTTGCTCAGGGCAGGGTGCTGAGTCTAGAGAAAACAAAATTAAAAAGGAAAGTTGCTGGCAGGGTCAGTTTTTGCAGGGTCAGTTTTGCAGGGTCAGTTTTTGGCAGCGTAGATTTGCGGGGTCTGATGAAGGCAAGTGATGGTCTTTGCAGAGTGCAACTAGAAGCTTCAGCAGCTGTTCTGTTTAGGGCTCAGTTGTACAGTATATGGTTCCACACAGGCAGTCCTCATGGTGTACTTTAGTATGTTATTGACACGATAAGTAATGCTCTGTGCGACGGCTGTTGCAAGCAAGCTGTAGACAGATCTGCAAGAGCAGCAGAGCTTTCACTTGTCTTCTTTTTTTTGCCGTAGTACATTTCTGCAGCAGGGAAATGTAGAGCTTTGCCAGCCCAGTGCCTGGTCGCTGTACCGCTCACCAGTATCAAAGGTTTGCATTGCACATTGTCACTGGCTCAGGATGGGGATGTGTGTTACCTTTTTGCCTGTTGGTGCCCTGAATGGCTACAAGATTGAGCTGCAGAGTGCCAACATTGGCATCAACTGGTCTGCATGCTTCCACCTTTTGTTTGGAGTCTGCTGCCTGATTTGTTGCAGGCCTGCTGCACTAAGTAATACAACCTCGAAATGCACAGTATGGTTTGCAGAAGGAGCTTCTTTGGTGGGTTTAAATTATTGGATGGTTCGCTGGCCAATTGCTGGTCAGCAGCAGGAGTGCAGAGGTTGAGCTGCACTGTGTCTGTCAGGATTCAAGCAATGTCTACTTGATGCCAAGTACCCATGGGCTGAGCTACTGAATTTATATGCATACATAATACACCCAGGACATGAATGTACATACATGATGCATGTCCTGGGTGGTTTGTGGCACAAACCAGGTGCCAGCCGGGGAGTCCCAGATGAGGATTGAGGCATGGGCATGGGACTGAACCTACAGACTGAACGGTGTTCAAAATGGTCTGGCTGTTGCAGGCCTCCGCTGCTTCGCTTGCAGCCTCAGTCTCAGTTTCTCAGTGTTATCTTTTGGCAGCACTGTATCCCTGGGAGCATTGATCAGACAGCAGGGTTTCATCTGCTGCTGTGGTCTTACTCTGACATTCATGTTCATGGACTGCTGCTGTTGGTGCTGCCAGCAGACTGGTTCTGGTGCTGGTACTATGCAAATCACAGGGGGCATCATTAGTCGTTCTTGTTTGTTGGTTGCTTCGCATTCTTGAATTGCACATGAAAGGTCCCTGCCACCACAAGTGTCCAGAGGCCCAAGCAAGTGGCTTAATCAGTATATAAGGTCTTTCAGTCATGGTGCTACTACTATATCGCATTGCAGATGATTGTGCCTTCTCTGCATTTCCTCTGTGTAAATGAGACTTCTGATTGCTCAGGTCAAGTTGGCAGGCAGGTCTGGATGCATGCAGCGTGGGATTAAAGTGGATCAAGGCAAAGTGACGGTCTGTGGTAGAGTGCAGCTGGAAACTCTTCTGCTTAGGGCTGAGTTGCACAGTGCATTCTACACAAACAGGTGGTCGTGATGGGATATGCTAAACAGCCTTGCTGTGTGTGTGCGACGGTTGTTGCAATCATTGGGAAAATTGGTGTCAGTTAAAGGCGCACACATGTACCGCTTTGTGGCGTTGGTATCTGCAGAAACAGTCACTAGAAGTTCCTATTCTGAAAACAAAGCGTGACCAGGACCTCACTCTGTGTATTGTTTTGATACTGCACTCATTAGAAGGTTAATGGGAGATTGAAGTCAGCAGACATGGGAAATCATATGCACGGGGCTCCTTTGTGCTGCAAGTTTCTGGCCACCCGTGAGTGTGTATATGTAGGGTGTCACGGTACTGAACTGGATGTATAGCTTTCGTGCCTTCTTTGCCTTTCGTAGTCTAAGTAACAATAGGTTTGATTGCTCAGAGCAAGATCTTGGTAGGACGACTGGAGGCAGCGTGAATTTGGATTTGATAACAAGAAAACAAAAATGTAAGGTGTGGCTGCACCAAGGCAGCTAGGCCGAAACAACCAAACACACGGCTGAAGGGACGTCGATGCGGTTGGAAGTTTCAGCTGCTGTATGGTTTAGGGCTGAATTGCACAGCACGTCTTTTTCCCGACAGCAGTCCTCACGTTGTACATACTAACACAGTGCTTTGCGCGAGCTTGTGGCAATCAGTGGCAAGATCTTGCAAGAGTAGCCGCGTAGCTTTTGTTTGCTTGCAAAGTATCTGGCTTTTCCGCAGGAGAAGTCATCTCCGCCAGCCAGTAAGACTAGGTCAGTGTGGCAGTCACCAATTGGCAAAAGAAGCAAGGGCTGCATTGCATGTCACTGGCTCAAGAAGGGGACGGTATGTTTCCTAGCCTACTGGGGTTTATAGGGCCGCCGCAACAGTTTCCTAACAGCCTCAGTTGGTCCTGATGCTAGCTGGCTTTCAAATACCACATGTTTGTCTCGGCAAAGCTAGGGACTCGCCTGGCTCCCGGGCATAGGCATAGGTCAAAGGGTTCTGACCAGAGGATTGACTGAAGGCAGTGCCTCTACACCAGGCAGTGTGTCACTCGGGTCACTCGAAGGCCACAAGCCTGCCGCGTGCAGCACGTGCGCTCAACCAACAAGGAAGAATAACACAACACACTATTGCAGAAGCTCCGTAGCGTGGCCCTAGACAGCAGAAGATGACTCCTAGACGTGTGGCCTTACCAATGGGCAGCAACATCTCCAGGGTTCACAGGCCTCAGCACTACGTAACGCTCTCAGATGCGATCTGACTTCATCCCACTAGCAGAGAGCATGCAGCGTACCTTACCGCTGTTAACGTTACAATAGCAGTCCTACATTCGTCCTCGCATCTAGTCGCAAGCCGTGCTCCACACGGGAACAAGGCAATGCATGAGGATAACCCCTACATCTGTCCAGGGCCTGTAAAGGCACTGAATTCGACTAGGAGCTGCTCCAGCATGTTAAGGTGGGCGATTGCTCAAGATCTAGGCCACAGACGTTGCGCTCCTGCGGTAAAACCTACACCCACCACAGCAGGAGCATTTCCAAGGGCCTTAGGCATGGAGCGGTGTAGAAAACGTCCACTTATGCTCTCTGTGTAAGACCAACCCGTTCGGTTGGCGTGTACCTTCCAGCGCCTGTGGAAGTTACCTAGCCTCAGTGGAAGCAAGCACTCCAGGATATCATGCAGATGCAGCCAACAAACTTCTGGCCCTGGCAGTTCAGGCCCCTTAAGGCGTTTCAAGCTCCTCTTGCACTATAGCCCAGCCACATATCCTGCAGCTTCATCCCTATTGCTTACATGCGCTTGCTCCATCAAGGGTAGTTTTAGCCGTTTACTGCTGACTGCACCTCCCTTGGGCCTCCCCCAAAGACTCTGCTGCTCTTTATATGCCATCGATCTGAAGATCTCCAAACCATTGCCTACATTTGAATCCTAACATCCCGCGCTCCTATGGTCTATTGATGCTTCATCGCACCCTTTTCTTGCACTGGTATGCAGGCAAGCCTGGGACTCTGGTCCACTTATCATCAGCTTAGCTGCCTTCATGTGCAGCATCATCCCACTATGTGTGAAGCAGCTTCAAGGCAGCAGCATCCATCCCACCCAGATGACCCTCATCAGCAGCAGCATTGCCTGGGTGCTAACACAGCCTTGGCTGTACATTGCGGGAGAGGACATGAGCAGCTTGGCTGGCACTGGGAAGGAGCGCCTGCTGATATCTAGGGGACTACTGGGGGGTGCTGTGCAAATACTCTACTATGCTGCAATACAGGTGGGGTGAAGATATGGTTGTAACTAGGAGCAACAAAGTAACCTCTAATACCACTACACACTTTAATGCCCACTGAGGACCCCTGAATTGAGGGGCTGCAAGCATATGTTGTAAAGAAGAGGGTGGTATTTTATGCACAGAAGAGGCATGGCAGAACGAGCAGAGTAATAGCAGGAGCTATCACCAGGTTGGGTGGCTTTTTAGAGCATAAAGTGTTGCAGTTGATGATCTGCGACAGGGGTTGGATTGGGCAGTTAATCCGTGGTTATACACTGCGCGTCAATCTCGTATTACAGAAGGAGAGCAATATGCTGTTTAGCTCTTGACTTCATGCACCAGGGGGGATAGCTGACGTGGTCATGGTGACCCAACTCCATCACCCCTCCCCTCCCTTTGGCCTGTCCGCACATCTCCCAGCAGCATGCTATCTGCCCTTAGTGGGCAGGTCCCTGGTCAAAGCACTTTGGTGATCACAAATCACAGGTCTCATTATCAAGGCATGTCATCAATTCAAGTCACAGGATTTGCAGGTACAGCCAGGGCTTTCTATGGCATGACCTTGCGACAGATCATGTCTTGGCTCCCTCAAGCCATTGGTTGCTATTCAGGTGTCGCGATAGGTTTAGCCCGGCAGGCATACGCATCTCGTGTTTGTGACCGCTAATCGCTACAAACCAACCTTGCTGTCACCCTGTCTCATGTTACAGCCTTCAGCAAAGCATGTTGCGAGGCAGGCTGACTTGGCTGAAGATGACTTGGCTGAACCAGTCTCCTGTACTATCCTGCTTTGTGCATGCTTCACTGGCAGACATTTTTGCATGGGCGAGATAAGAAGTGTGGACTTTGCGACACCCAATGCGGCCTCTGTTTCATGTTTTCCTGCAGATGTTGCCAATGAGTGCGGCGGTATCGCTGTTCTTCACTAACCCAGCTATGGCAGTTGTGTTGGATTGGATTGTCCATGGCACTAAGGTAAGCCGTGTGCCCTGGCCCAACTTGGTTAAGTATCCGACACAATAGAAGCAGTCAAGGTCTTCATAAGAAGCAGTTGTTTTCTTAGAGTCCACAGCTCCGGCAATGGTGGCTATCAATCCGTGCTAGCTGACTGCTATGATTATGGAGCTAGCAGGTTATGGGCCTATGGCACTTTTTGCTATGGCAAAGGATGAAATGTGAAATAATATGGAGTTTGCAGCAGCGCGATGGGAGGGGAGCCATGGAACCAGCAGCAGGATGAAGGAGCGAGAAAAGAGAAGGAGGTCAGTAGAACAATATATGCATAGCAGCAGCACCAGGCAACCAGCATGACCGCAGCTGCAGAACAGTGACAGAAGCACGCCACTAGGAACTGATGAAGCGCAGGTAGTGTTTCAGCACCAGGCAATCAGCAAAAGCGCAGCTGCAGAACAGTGACGTGGCTGCAGGGGTTTAGGAGCTGCCTGTATGTATGCACCTGAGGTCCGAGCAAGTTACTTGTGCCCTATTAGGAGCATATCAGTGGGCATACATAGAACACTGTTGTCTCCTTTAAAACTAATGTTGGCATAGCTGGTCTTGCGTTCTGATTGATTTATGGCCAAAAGGAACCTGTGCCCATGGAGAGGAACAGTGCTACCAGCCAATCACATGGCCCACTCTTGCTTGCAGTTCTGTACCCTGCAATTCAAGTGACAATACAAACATCTGCTCCAGGCTAGCTTGTTCATGTAGCAGCAAGCATACCCTCTTCTGATGAAACATATCTACTGTCTTTGTATTTCAGGTCATGATGTTTCAACATAGTCTCAGTGTAGTCACCTGACACTTAAGTCCTCTGCTGCTACTGCTGCTGCTACATCTGCAGATCACTCTGGCTGTCCTCATGGGTTGCCTGGCCTCTATGGGTGGTGTGTTTCTCATCATGCACCCCTCCTGCAGCTGCTGCTTCCATCCCTCTCACAAGACCCACGTCCTCGGCGTCTTCATCGCCCTTGCAGCAGCAGCAGCCAACGCTGGAGCTTTCGTAAGCCTTCAAGCCATAGGCCCCTCCGTGCCTTTTGTGGTCATCATGTGGTTCTACCATGCAATGGCAGTAGCAGCAGCTGCAACATCCTTCCTTGCTTCGGGTGCCACCTGGGTTACACCAAGCTTTGACCAAGTCAAATGGTTGTTGGGAATTGCAGCTGCAAACTTCCTAGGGCAGCTGCTGCTGAACCGCGGGTTTCAGAGGTCTGGGGCAGCAAGTGGTGCAGCAATAAACACCCAGCAGGTTCTGTATAGCTACATCTGGGGTTTGACCATATTGCAACAGCCGCTGCAGCTGTGTGCTGCTGCAGGGTCATGTAGCATTCTAGCAGGAGTTGTAGCAGTGTCACAGGAAAGCAGCTACAGCAAATCCATGTCTGAATTGGCCAGGGCGAGGTCAGTAATGGCTTTAGAACATCGATTGCATGCTGGAAGGTTGAGTTTCATCGACAGGCTGCTTGGACGGGAGGGTATAAAGTACAAAGCTTTGGATGATGATGATGCAATTGAAGTAGCAGGGGACGCTCTAGTGGTGGTTGAGGATGGAAGTGGCAGAAACGCTGCTGCTGGGGCCGTCGTGGGGGTAGGAGGTGTGGGTGGTGGAAGTGGGGGTGACGGTGGGAGTGGTGCTAGTTGCCATGGGTTAGAGGAAGGGCTGGAAGAGCCATTAATGAGGTTAGGCCGACATGATTCAATTGAGGGTGGGCATTCTTAGGAGTGTGTTGGTTATTGGCATGCATTTATGAAGCAGGTATGCATGGCATGCATTGGCATGCACCCGACATGCATGCCAAGTTTGCTGAGCATTGTTAAGAGACGTATCTGTCATCTAGATTGAGAAAGACGTATCTGTCACCATTGTCAGCATCATCAATGGTCTACAGAACATGCAAGGCTTGCATGCATGAGCTACGATTGTTGTTTGTGCTGGGGCAGACCAAGGTCTGTAGGTGAGTTGTTTGAGTCAGCCGTGATCACTGGGTGCTTAATAAGGGAGGTTTGGGCTGGGCTTAGTCTCGGCTGAGGATTTTGATAAGTAGGTTGAGACTTCCTGCTATGGCATCGTCTCTTGATGTGTGGTTTTTGAGGCATAATTTTGACATCAGAGGGGAGTGCAGTAGGTGAAGTGTAACTCTGTGTGTACGTCGTCAATGCTGTGGCAGAGCAAAAACAATTGTGAAGTTCTTAGTAAGTGCAGCTCTATGGTGCTTTCGCTGTGGGAACCAATGTTGGTTCGTATCATACATAAAAAAACAGCATGCACTTGCGGTTTTGTACCATCTGCTTCCCTCTGCTGGCTCGAAAGTCAGCAGTCAAGGCATATGGCCTGGTATTAATTTAGCATGCACAAGTTGACAGTATTATCAAATATTTTGGGTAGTGCTGCCTCATCCCCATCTCAGTCCGGTCACTTCAGGCTGCTGGTCTGCTGGGGCCTGGTTCATAGCCCTTTCTCTTTGTAGCATCGTGATACAAGCACATCAGTTCAAACAAAGCTGCACGTGGTGAACGCTTGGGTGAAGGAACATGGTCAAGGACCACAGACAAAATTGAAGTCGAAGGGGACGCTTTCATTTTGGTCGCGGATGGTATGTAGTGGCACAAACTAAATGCTGCTGCTAGCTGCTGAGCTGGGGTGGTGGTAGGAGGTGTCGGTGGTGGAAATGGAATGGTGGTGAGAGCGGGAGCCATGGTTGACATGGGTCAAAAGAAGGGCTGGAAGAGCCATTGATGACGTTGAGGGCGGGCAATCTTAGAAATTTGCCAAGTTGTTGGATAGTGGAAGTGTTAATGGAAGCCCTCAGCAGGGCTTTCTGTGCATATGTCATGTAGATCTTGAATATTGTTTGCCATGAGTGAGGTCTCCTGAACGCGATGGTGCTTGAATAGCTCTCAACAGATGCAGGGTGTGTAACTGTTGTTTGTGCTGGGGCAGAGCAAGATCTGGGGATGCTTTTTGAACATTGGATGAACACTGGTCTGGGTCTGGATTTGGGCTATGCTCAAACTGGGGCTTATTTCTTTGAAAAGTATGTAACAGCTTACACCTAAGGGATTATTTCAGTTGTGTCTGGTGTGCAAGTCAAGCTGAACATCCAGGGGGGGATCAGTGCGTGAACTGTAAGGGTATATGGGGCGCAGTAGTGCAGCCCTGCTCTGGCAGAGCAGAATGAATTGTGGAATTTCAAGTGCATTTCTACTGTACTTTCGCTATGGATGTCATAGTGGAAGTTCACAGGAGATGCACTTGAACCTTCACGAATCATCTGCTCTGCTGCCACAAGCAACTAACAGATAGTGGTGCTCAAACAATTCCATAACAAATAGTGCAAGATCTATATAAACTGATGTTTGTCCTGGGGGAGAGCAAGGTCTGGGGATGCTTATATATGTCCCATCAGGTGAATTCTGAGCTTGGGTTGGGCCTGGCCTGGCCGGGCTCAGGGGCGGGGCTAAACCTGCTGGGCTTAGGTTGTTGAGAAACCATGTTGCAACTTCCTGACGGCAACATTACATCTCCATGCACCACACCATGTTGCAGGCCTGGGGAATGACACTGTGCAATGTGTCGAATGCAGCTCAGGTCCTCGCAGGCAAACGCACACACACCGACTGATCTGCCCATTTTACAAGCAATCATAAATGACTGGATGCCCGGCCTTAATACCCCTGCGTACGACCTCTAGGGGTTTTCTAACACGAGGGATAAATTCCCATATGCGTATGTTTTGGAGGCAGTACTATAGCTATGCATGCATGCACATAGCACACGTGGGGTGCCCCCCCCGCCCCCTTCCCTCATTCTCCAAACGACTGCTACTGTCTCTGAAACGGATACATTTAACAGCACATTGATCAGACCTCCGACTTCAATTGGAACCACACTAACCCAGCGGATGTCAGCTAGCTTGTTGGAACCACCCAATGTCATACAAGTACCTTTTCATTTCAAGGGTCTGGTGGCAATTGGCCTGACTGGCAGAACAAAGGAGCCTGCAACAATGCCCCCTACGGAACAGCATAACTACACCCACCGACCATGTGAAGTGAGGCACAGGGACATGATATATCTGCCTGCATGCTCCAGCAATGCAAACAAACAAACAATACATTAATTATTATTATTTTGCTTCCAGCAATGACCATACTATTATTATTTTTACTAAAACTGGACGTGCATCCAGCACGTCTGTACCACTGTACAAATCGCAGGCTGTAGCACTAGTGACTACATACGCCAGCACAAGCTGTCTTCAGCCTGCTACAACAGCACCACAAGTAAGGGGCCCCACCATTCTTTCCTGCCTTTACAGAAAATTAACAAGGACCCCTACCTCCCACCGAACCACTACACCCAGCTACCCCAGTGAAGAAAACCTTCATTTTTGCTGTTATTGATTGTTGTATCATGCTTGGCACTAAGACCCAAACCTCAAGGAGCCACCTGCTGCAGCCCTGAACCAGCAGCAATTCTAAAAACCTGGTAGTGAGCACAATAGGGACCTCTGCGGTCATGGAGAGGTTCCCAAACAGACTGAATGATGGCTTCATGCATTCCAGCAGGAGCAAGCTGAGCAGAACAACTTCAGTATGCACCCTTTTGGGCTCTTGCCATGACACGCCAGCCTGCTTGCATGGCCCCCGCACTCCAGAAAAGCCACGCTAAAATAGATCTCGCACAGAAGGGATCCCACACACTAGCTTCCACTATGGCCATAATGAGACATTCCTTAGGGAATAGCCAACTTTGAATAGCCAGCTATACAGGTTGCTGAAAGTGACGCATGAAAAATGGGCCCCTGATTCCGCCCTAGCTGCATGGTATGACAAGCTTATGGGGAGATGCCAGACACATTGACCCAGCAAGTACACTTAGAGCAAACGGTGAATAATACCACAAATTGAAAGGTTGTCTGCCATGCATCGTTGTGCTCAATGCCTGGTGTAGGCTTATACCATGACCTCGGAATCACTGTTGCTGACTGTGGCCCTATCAAGGCAGGTTCAGCCCAATAATGCTTATGCAAACTTCATGCCACCCATAATCGTGGGCATGCATGGGACCATTGGTCGGCTCCAGGGTGCAGAAGTGTGCGGAGGGCTCTCTCACTTATTCACCACCCCACACCCCTAACAAACTGGTTGGTGTCATGCTTGGGTCCTGCAGGACCTGGAGGGCTGTGCAGTGGTCTTTCTTAACAACAATTGAACTGCCAAGCATGTGAGCTAGAAATGCAGACATCCCTGCCAATGGAGCATGGAAGGAATTTTCCCCCAAACGTGACAGCAACAAATGATACCTGCCTGACAAGTTGACGATTATGTGGTCAGCACCATGGGCAGGTAAAACAACTGTCAACTAACCTTACACAAATGACCGCCAGGTTCTGAAAGACCAGGCTTGTGCAACAATCCATTGTAAACAAGTCCGGTGTGCATACGAACACTGAATGCAAATGGCACATGCATTATCTTTGAGAGAACCCAACTGCTCACTCACAATATCTGTTGAGAAGACCACCCACATGTCTGATGCCAAGCCATGACTAAACTATACCAAGGTACAGGTAAAAGTAATGGTGGCATGCCTCGAAGCATGGGCCAATGGCAGGTGAATTTTCTCATTATCTTCCCTTGTACTTGAAAGAACAGAGACTACTCTGCTCATCTTACATCAACTACAACCAGGACGCCAGGGGGCACAACCCCATGTACCAATGGATCGGTTTCCCTTAGTTATTAGATACCCTACGCATGATCCCAGTCGGTGACTCATGCAAAGCAAGCAGCAGGTCCCACACAGATACTTTCATTCTGAGAGCCTATATGACTACTGCCTTGACAGCTTCGTCAACCTCTGCAAAATGGATGCCGGCTCACTTCGGAACTGTCACTTGCTGCCCACATGCCCAAGGAGCCACACACGTTGCATTGCACACAATAAGACGCCAGCGGGAACCGAGAGACCCACAGCAAACCCTCCCCTCCACAGGGCACAAACAGGGCACAGGCAGTCTGGGAACTGAGGGGCTTGAGGATCTCCACCCAGAACAGTGTGCACTTACTTCTTGAGGAGCTGGACTGCAGATGATATGGGCAGCTCCCTGCTTCCACTAGCCTTTAGCACCATGACAGTGACATGAGCATCAGATCTAGACCCTCCATTCTTCCCCGCACCCTGATCAGTTGCTGATGCAGTTGGCTCATCCTCCAACTGCACAATCTTAGTGAACAAGCCCTTCACCTTTGCTTTAAATCTCCCCTCTTTAATACTTGGTGCCAGCATCCAAACCTCAAGGGCAATGTGCAGCAGGCCTGACCCAGCAGTAATGAGAAAGGTCCGGGTAGTGAGCAAAGTAGGGAACGCTGCGCTCATGCCTCTTGCGTAATGGACGGTGAAGACGACTGCTGAGAAAGGGGCCTCAATGCATGCCACCAACAAGTAAAGCAGGGCACAAAACTTCATGGCATGGAACCACTTGCACTCCAAGCACTGGTCATCTACAAGGTCTGGGGCTACTGTCGAGATCGCTTTTGCACAAAGGAGGGGCACATGTGTTGATACGGCCACAACATAACAGTGCTTGTAAGCATCAATGCTTTACCACCTTGGTATGTAGCCAGCTATACATGCTGAAGTGGCTCGAAGGGTTCCCCTTTGCAGTTGACACCTTGGTGTATGGCCAGGTAGCATAGGCGGAGGTGCAGGGCCAGGTCCGCCAGCAGATTGGGAGTAAACAGCACACCTATAAACATCCAATAATACAAAGGTGCTTTACGCAGCTGCCAAGCTGCATACACATCACTACCAACATCAAACAAAACTAAAGCAGCTCTTTGTAAGAGTGGTAGCAGTGATACTGCCTGGCTTAACCTAGTTCCACTGCCACCTGGGTCGGCTGGCAATGTGGGCAACTTCTGCTTCATGGATACAATTGTATCCACCTGGTGGGAAAAAACACATAAACCACGGCACACAGTAGCACCAAAGCAAACAGCCCATATACCATGCTGATGTAGAAACACCTGTGCGGATTCACACATGGGTTGGTGCCATAACTGGTCACATTCGGATAACCCAGGCTTATCAAGTCAGACCTCAGATTGGCCTCAGAATAAATAGCTTTAGGATCATCTCTCAAGTAGAACCAGCTCTTCCCCAGAATTGTGTACAGCTTAGGATGCAGTCCACGGAGCAAACTACTGCCGCGTGCAAGACATAAGCTCTCAGGCAATGCTTTGATGTCTGATCTGCTTCCTAGGACCAGGTAATGAGGGGAACCAACAATCATAGAAGTATCCCACAAAGCTGGATCTTCGCTTATCCATCTATAAGGCAGAGGACTGTCTGTCTTAGTCTGCTCACTTAGCAACAACATTTCTGTTGCTGCTTTAGGGTTTCCATTGACCTCATTGCACGACCCATGGGTGCAATTAAAATTGTCTAACCATAGGGAGGGAAGAGAGCCGATGATCCTGTTCCCTTGTGATACATCTACAGCCCTCAGGCCTGTTCTGCCCCAACTTTCAGGTATAGTTGAGACAAAGCTGTTATTGCCCAGGATCAGCACCTTTAGTTCCCTCTTGAATGCACTTGACAGCGTGCCTGTGAGAGCATTGCTTGACAAATCCAATGCAGTGATGTTTGTAGGCAGTGCATGCAGCCATTGGTCAAGGGGTTGCTCAGGTGGTTTGCCCACATCCACCACCACGATTGTGCAGTGGTCCTTCCAGGCCCTGAAGTTGATGGGGTCCCAGCTCTGCAGGTAACAGCAGCGGTATTCGTAATAGGCCGTCGCCTGCCGGCGCCGGTAGTGATTGAAGGCATCACTCTTCCGCGTTGCTGAATGTCCATCAGGCCTTTGCATCTTGCTTGAGCGGCCAAGGTACTGTTGTTGCACACTTCAGCGGGCTCCTGCCTTAGACATGCGCCTTGGCCATTTAACACTATACGTAGCGCTTCTGTAGTCTCCAAGGCAAAAGCGGGCTTGGTCATGTTACCTTGTGGCCCTGCTGCGCCTGAGCTGTTTGCAAAACTTGCTGCTTTTGCGCCTGGGCTGTTATGCGCCTGAGCTGGCATGCTCCTGAGAAGAGCCCGACGTGCTGTGCTTGCCCTCTGTCCTGCTGCTCTTGAACTGTGGGCGTGTGAGCTGCTGCTGATGTGGGCATCACTGAACGTTTGCGTCGCCTGGAAGGCTCCAGCAGCTGCAACATGCTGCTGGACCAGGGGCAGGACAGCAAGTATAGCAACAACGACCCCAGCAGCTAGAAGGCTTCTCATGATCACTGCAGCCAGGCACCCTAGGATGGTAAGCAACGTTTCGGCACTGAAACTAGGAAGCGAATACAGGAGAGGAGGATCCTCAAACCGAGGATGTCCTTCCCACTGTCCTGGTAACTTGTGACCAAAGCATCATTCCCGCATGGAATACGCGTGCGCTAGTGAAGCGCCGGTTATGCATGGCCTCAAAATAAGCGGTTGGCAGGGGCAAGATCAGAGGGGGCTGGACTTGGCGGACTAACTGTGACTAGTGCCTAAGTCACTCGTAACTCTGTAACTTTGGGTTCGTGGGTTTCGGGGCGACAATACGAGCATCGGATGCAGTCTAAAATAGCAGCCCCGCACGAAAATCCTACCCTGGCTGCGGATGAAGCTCACCCACCGCCAGGCAACTCGGTCCGCAGCAGGGACATAGTCTGAAACAAACTCTGAAGCAAAGGCGGGCAAGTAACCATAAACATAACCATTCATAACCATACCATACCTGACTGTCACAGGACTGACTCAGGTTCGATTCCTAGTTGTAACGATAATGTCTGTCCTATCCATACTGTTTGCCACCATCTCACACTGGCTGCCAGCAGCCATTGTTTATCACTGCATGCCGGCGCTGGCCAGGCATCCCTCATGCTGTAAGTAAAATATACCCGCAAACGATACAGCAACTACCCAGTCACTAGAAGATATCCCATCCCGTGCATTCTATCTATCTCTGCAGCAGCAGCTCTTATATCAAAGCTTATTACTACATATAGTCAAAGTTTTGAAGTTTCGAACACCACCCACACATCCACACTGAACGGTTCCGCTATCATACACTGAAAATCACATCAGCCTGGAACAAGTATCAGGTCGTCAGCTGCTTGGCAGATGTGTTGCTCCTAGCAGCGCCCACTCCCCCCCCAGTGAGCAGCGAGGCCCATGTGGGCTGGTCAAGTCCTCCAGCAGGTACTCATACAGCAGACCTGCTGCACTGGCAACAACCAACACAACCTACAAACAGCAACAACAAGCCCTCAGAGAACATTCTGAGATTTTCTACTACTAATAATCTTATTCTGTCATAGTAGAGTATGCCATGAGCACCGCAGGCCATGAGCTGTTACGGAAGCATCATAATCACCATAGCTTTTACTTGGTGGCTACAGCCACCAATTCAGTGGCTGGAAAACGATCTGGACACCAGTGAACCAGTGCGGTGTGTATGGGAATAAGGCTGAGCTCACCTCTGCCATGCAGGATCAGAGCAGCATGCCCGAATTCACCCTGCCTTGCCACATATACAAGACTCCAGTCTATCCCAAAACAACCATGACTACTTTCATTACTATGGACGGTCCAAACACTTTGGGCAGCCCACACAATGGGCTCCAGCCAAGGCATGCCCGTTCTGTACTAAAAAGATGTTCTATACAAATCAGCAACTCCACATTGGACATCTTTAAGGGTTCAAGGTCCCATCTTCATTGCCACTCGTGTTAGCTGAAAGAGGCAGCAGGAGTGCCCATTCGTCATAGCCAAGGTGAAATTGGTATGTGAGGGCGGATGCAGCTAAGTAGCACATCTGCATGCGAGCTGGCATATGGTACTTATTATGGAATTGCATGTTATGCCATAGCAAGGATCGCACCTCAAGCTGTTACAAACACAGAGACTTGGTACTTACCGAGTCATCTGCAGCCCCTGCATCCCCGGAGCCATGGCTATTGTTTGCGGGCACCCTTAGGCCACAGAGGGTAGCAGTCCCTGGGCATGGAAGACGAATGGTTGCAATGTTCCTTTGTGGCTCCACCTGAGGAAAATGCACAACCCAGAAAGTCATTGTAGTGTTGGTTGGTCAGAAGGACCTAGTTGTGTTTCTGGTGGGGTGGTGGGTGGGGTTGGGGCTGGGTGGGGGGTGGGAGGGGGGTTGGTGGGTGATGGGGTTGAGGCCATCGCCCACCAACCCCCCTCCCCAACCCTAAAACCCACATGCACAATACCACCCCCCAGCATTAACTGCATGCCACGCCTTGACATGCCATCGAGGGCACATGTCGCACAGGAACATATCAGCATACGACCGCTTCAGAACTGCCCCATCGTTATGGTGATTTCAGCATAAAAGACAGCAGCATTATCACGATAATATCCTGCATGCAGTTGCTGTGAAGCTGATACTATTATTACATTTCATAATATGCCATAGCAAAAAGTGCCAGCAGATAATGGGGCCTTGAAGCAAGCTCCACCAGCTATCCACTATGAAATCATCTGCTCAATCTTTACTATGAGACTTACCATATCCGAGACAGATATGTTCATAACTGCGGACAGCAAGCCCACTGCAGCTGTTGCTGCTGCTGCTGCCGGGTGCTGCTGCACTGGTTGAGCACATCTGGTCACAACAAACAGCAAAGAGTGGGCACATCAGTTACACACCATGTCATAACGCACGTTTAGAGGTGGAGAACAGGTAATCAAACGCAGAGGAGAGTGTGGACGAGAAAGCGGGGCATTGTCGTGCAGTGCTGGAATGGAGAGGAACAGGATGAGCCACATCTTCATCTAGCTTTGGTGGTAAATGGGATGCAGCTTGAGGGGACTATTGCCTTATAACATAACGCTGCCACATCCTTTGGGGCATATGTTGTCAGTTGTATATGGCTGCATACCAAAGACATCGCGTAAGCTGTTCCACCTCACTCTTTATCATAGCTTGAAGTTTTGGGTTCTATGGCAGTTTCGTGTAGCACATCACGAAATGCGATAACCCAATGGTGGTTAGGTGGCAAGCACAGCTGCTGCTCTTCCTCAGCACCAGCCAGCTGTCCATGGCTGAACATGAACAGAGTGTCCCATCCGGCATTGCCATGCAATGCCGCCGTACAGAGCATGTTAGTTGGTCCAGTCACAGCCGCATTTTGCGCTAAGCATCTGCCATCAAATCCTGCTTAATGCTGTCCAACAGAGTGGAAAAGCTACTAAACAAAAACATAGCACATGTAGCTGCTCTCAGCACAGCATATCCAAATTGGTTCCCAATGACCAGCCGAAAGAAAACTTTGAATATGTAAGGGGCATTTTTGAGGCCAGTGCAAAGGAGCTGGTCAGAGGGAGTGAACCAAGTAAGTGGCAGAGGTATGCAGATGTGGACCTACCTGAGGATACACCACTATGTTAAACTAGTTACATGATGTTTAAACACTCGATTAGAGGGACATGCGGATGTGAACCTACCTGAAGATGTGTATGCTGCCATGACTGCTGCTGGCTGCCAATAGGGGCGGGTCAACCCCCTCAGGTGAAAATGCCAAGGAATGCAGCAAAGCAGGATATGTACCTCGCCGGAAGGAGAACACCTACAAGCAAAGAGGATTGAGACTTATTACATTTACTGGTAACACACAGCATCTATGTTTAGGAGTGTAGCAAAACAAACAAACAAACCCTCTGTACCGTCGGGGTCCCAGACCTGAAGTCAAAACGACTCATTGGACGGCCTTGCGGCGACAGTGGTGCCTGATTGGCCAGACCATTATCCATCAAACAGATGAAGCAGGGTATGCATCTCAGGGAAAAGAGAGCAGATACAACAAAGAGGGTTGCGACACAACAGAGAAGGGCCTGTCAAACATACAGCCACCAGGCTAAGGCATGCAGCAAAGCACGGTAAGTAACCAGAGAAAGGAGAACACCTAAAGCAGAGAGGAGTGTGACAGACAGCATGCTACACAAAAGGAGCGCCCCCAGGCATGCTTAGGTTGGGTTATGGCTGATGACAAAATGCCATGTCTTCCATCAGATGAGGCCTTCCATTTTGTGACGTGCAAAACATGGGCCCTGATAAACAGATAAAAACTGCATGATGGAAGGTAGCAGCCGAAGCTATAATTCGCCAGTGCTAGCACAGGGCAGCATGAGGTGACAGAGAGGATGCAAACACAGCGATTGCCCTCTGCGTTGCGTTACTTTATCTCCTGCCCCAGCACCCCTAAAACCTTACCCTTGTACCCTACACCCCACTTGCGTGCGTCGGGTATCAGTTACACACTCCCGTAACACAAGTGCAACCAACAGCATTATGATAGTGGATTAGCCACCAGTATGCCCCAACAACCATGCTGGCTAGCATGCTAGATACCACCCATGTCTTTGGTCGTTTCGACCTAGCTGCCTTGGTGCAGCCACACCTTCAATTTTTGTTTGTTTGTTTCTTACCATTCCTTCAACACAACTGCAACTGAGACGTTTGAGAAGCCAAATGAGCATCTTGCACCCACCTTGTTTGCTCCTGGCATGTTGTACACTCGTATAACAGTACCCTTATTAGAAGCGCTGGCCAGCAAAGTCCCATCGGCGCTCCAAGCCATTGCTGCAAGTGGTGACTGATGAGCATTTATTTCACAAACCACACTGCCACCATCTACTAATGTGTCATAAACCCTTAACATCCCACTAGTGGAGCTGGCTGGTAGAGCTAGGAAGGAGGGTTCTGTGCACTGGGTGAGGGCTGCTAAACCCTTGGCGTTGTGTGGGGTGTCAAGGGTTCTGAGATGGGCTAGGGTTTGGAGGGCGTGGACGTGGGTGTGGTTGGCCAGAGTGACGACAAGCCTGCACAGAGACAGCAATGGTCAATCCATAAAGCACAATGGGGGGTTTCATAGGGCTTTATCCTATCCTAACTCATTTTGCACAGCTATGGACGTTGGTCGTAAATCCTTACTGGGCTGCATTGGTACATCAGCACAACTGTGTATGTTGCACCACCTCTGACGATTCATTTCGCACGTTTTAAGGCAACCCTGCAAACCAAGGCGTCCAAGGAGTCCTCCTGCAGAGCTACCACAAGAAGATTCGCATACCAAAACAGCCTGCCATGGAGATAGTTGATGCTCACCTCTGCTTGTTCAGTTGTACAGATAGCACTGACGATGAGAAGTGCAGGTCTTGGATGACCTACGCACCACATTGGAAGGGCAAATGGCATTTCAGTTAATTGCCTGTGTTGCCCATAGATTTGCACATTGGTGCCATTGACAATAGATGGCAATGCTGACAGATGCTGAGATCTTTGAGTCATGCTATTTTACTGCAGTGCAGTTGGGAGAAGGCAATGTCAGTTTGAATGGCTTTGAATTGCCCTGTGAAGCCTTATTGATGCCTAACATGGATTCAGCACACAAAGGCATTTACACCACTTTCTGATAGTTTAATAGTAGCTGACTGCGAAACTGCGGCACTCCGAGCCATGCAAGTGCACATTGCGTAGCGCTAAAACGTACCTCCTGGGTGGACGTGTTCCAGACTGTGACTTTGCGTGGTGTCAAAGCAGGTTGCTCCCCTGCTCCCACATATACTATAAGGCTCGTGCAGAAGAGCATCTCGACCAGCCTGCAATGCACACTTGTTTCAATTGGGGCAGGTGCTAAGAAACCTCAGTCCCAGTTACTGCCAAAGCTCCTCAGCTGCTGTGTGTGATGTTGTCGATTTACTGGACAATTGCGTGGTTATTCCGTCCAACATCATGAGTTGGACGAGATGAGAGAAGTACTTACCCAATAGCCCCAATGGTGCTCCGGTAGCAGACCTTATGCGCATCTATGTTATAGATGCGAACGCCCTCTGCTGTACCCAGGGCTATGCAGCTGCTGTCTTGGTTGAATGATATGCACAACATCCCACTGGCCTGCCCTGGAGCGCAGCGAAGAGCCATGGGACCACCCGAACCTGCCTAAGGCCAACCTCTTGGAGCTAGCGTATCTTCGCTCTTGGGTTGGTCATAGCTCAGCGAAATCAGGCGAGATCATTACGTGGCACGCATTTTGCTCTTCTCATAAACTCGTTACGCATGCATGCTATCGGCGAGCTCTCCAGGATTATGGCTGAGCCTGTCGCACTCGACATGTGGTGACAACAGGGAGCCCATGACGTAGGCTGCATGACTGTAGGTTGTGTGGCAGGCTGCATGCATGGGGCAGCCGATTTCGAAACGAATTGGGTCAACTGCAAGCGCTGGCTTTGTGCGGAAGCAATTGCTTTTGCCTCACCCCAGTTAGTCAGTCACGAACAATTGATCACCCGACTGAAGTACAAACTATTTCTGCTCTCAGGGGCTTTGAAATAGTGTATTTGTATGATGTTCGCTTCACGCATGAATCTGCCTTCTTTGCTACGTGACATTGCCTTAGAACCACTCTTCGCATGCTGTGTTGCCGGTTGTCAAAGCTGTCAACAGCTTCGCTTGCCAGGGGACAGTACACCTTTATACGCACGACAAATAGGGAAAATCCGCCCTTCCTTGCAGCTGCCAATGGTGCTGGATCTTGCAGATGGTTAGCACCCAGAGGTGCTGTTGATCAAGGACGCGGTGCAGTATCGACGGGAGTGTGCATAAGGAAACACGAGAAAATGGCTGGCGAGGTAGTCGATCTAACCTTCAGTGACTCGGAGGATGAAGGACCCGCTGCCAAGCCAAAAAAAGCAACAGATGCCAGCAAGCAGCAGCAGCCACTGCCAAGACTCTCTCAGGGAGCCAACAAACAAGACAGCGAAGCACCATATGAAGACCAGCAGCGTACGAGCATCATGCAGTTTGCGCAAGATCGCGCGAAGCGCTTGAAGCTCAGCCCAGAAGTGGGCACAGCAGCTGATGGGCTCCCTCCTGCAGCAGCTGGTACCTCATCCTTTGGCACCATGGCTGCTGCACAGGACCGTGACGAAGTAGTCTTATCTGCAGCACCTGCTGCCAACCAGCTACTGGCACAGCTAGCACGTGAGAGGCAAGCTAGGCAGCAGCGGCAGCAGGAGCAGGAGGGGCCAAGCACCTCTGGAGCAGCAGCAGCAGCGGGTAGGTTGAAGGTCACTATCTTTCGGTTACTGTTACAGGTTGTGATATGCATTTGCTAAAGTACCATAGGTTGAAGGTTACTGCTTAAAAACCCCATTTAGGTCCCACATCCCATAAGAATGTCCTGGCTAGGTAGTTTTTGAGCAGCTGTGCCTGGGGCCATGCAATGCACTTGCTGCTCTAGCTTGCTGATACGAGCATAGCAGCGACGCCAAATCCCCCACTGCCTGCAGAAGTGCCTGGGACCATCCATTATCTGGCAGAGTACCTGTGAAGCTTCCAATGCAGATCCAGAGAATGGGATCTGAGTGCTATGATCCTTGTGAACTGTGATTCACTTGGCCTTCTTAATGGAGATATGGCACCCCCATGTGCTTCTTCAGATGGCAAGCAATTTGTCCATGACGTGTGTGCTGTGCTGCTCCCTGCATGACCAGCAGCAGCAGGAGGAGGGGCTGCAGGCAGAAGCAGACCTCCTTCATCCCCTAAGGGTGGCTCTGCACCTGGCCAAGCAGCTGCAGACTTCAACATGGCAGGCTCAGGCAGGGCAGGCTCAGGTTCAGGCAGGGGTCTGCAGCAGCAGATACAGCGGCAGCAGGGGGCCTCAGGCTCTGGTGGTTCAGGCCAACCCAAGCAGGAGTTCTCTTTGTTGACTTACAATGTGTGGTAAGATACGACACTGCTTCTTTCTGTGCTTGCAAATAGGAGCCCCTGCAGGGGAGATGATTTCAGAATTTTAGAACTGGAAAGTGTGAATAGAGGAGCAGCTGAAAAGTGCCACAGGGCACCGGGCACCGCGTGGAATGTGGCTGAGGAGAGAGTTACTTTCACATGTTATAGTGACTGTATTGTGTGCTTGAGAATATCCTGATATCTCTATGCTCTTCTTTCATGGTCCTCAGGTTCAGGGAGGATGTTCAGGTGGAGGAGCGTATGATTGCCATCGGTGATATCATCAGCCAACACCAGCCCACTGTAATATGCCTCCAGGTAATGCACATGCTCCAGTGGGTCGCAAACTGGAATTGAGGCTCCATTGATTAATGCATGTATCCCCAGGCCTACAGAGGGCACCCAAAGAAGTAGTTGGAATGGAAGAACATTTTCATTTATCCACATGACCACGGTGGTTGTGGAGTTGATTCAGGAACTTCAGTGTGGGCACAAGTACTTCACTAATGACGCTTGTTTATGGTAATTGTGGTTCTGCAACACTTTTGAAGCTTTCTGTGTTCCGTAATGGCTCGGCCACAGGCGAGGAAGGTGCATGTGCGCTGCAAGGAATTGGGAAATACCCATGCACCTGGTTTGCAAGTAACTTTGTCCATCCTCATACTGTTTTCATCTGTACAGGACCGTGGAAACTTCTATGAAATCTTCTGCTGAAACCCTCTTTCTATCCTGCTGTGAACCCGCTGTGACCCCCTTTGATTCTGCTGTAACTTCCCCTGGGCGCACACAGATGCACTGTGATATAGTGCATCCCCTTGTGATGTGCGACCTCCACACTTTAACACAATTGGTATGTGTTTGCTTGCACTCCTTTTGGTGCAGGAAGTGACCCCCTACATTCTGCAGCTGTTTGCCCAGAGCCCCTGGTGGGTCAGTTACCAGTGCTCACCAGCACCCTCAAATGCCCCCTACTTCACCCTGCTCTTGGTCAGGAAGAGCAGTGCTGCAGGCACTTCCAGCACTGGCAGCAGCATGAGCAACAGGAGCTTCACAAACTCAGTCATGGGTAAGCTTTAGGGCCTGACACAACTCACCCAGTCTAGAGTATGATTATCATTACATCCATGATTACCCATAGGCAAATAGTGACATAGGCCCCGCACCTGTTAAGAACTGTTAACGACTTTGTTGTTAAGGCAACAATTATGGGGAACAGAAGTGAGGCACGGGTGAATGGGAAAGGGGTGAAGGATGATGCCACGTGAGGTCCTATAGCCATCGCACTTTGCGCTGCAAAGAGCTTGGCTGCATTTCCTGCCATAAATGGCAAACTACGGTAGCCCTGCTAGAGTTTCTATGCATGCTGCCTTTACCACCCCCTTGGTAAGACCCCTATGTGCAACATGGAGGACATGGGTTGCAAGGTCGCCATGTGGCACTGTAATGGCTGCATTGTGATGATAACTGTGCTTTGTGGAACACAATGCAGTTATCTGCAGTGCTAACCTGTAGAATAGCAACTTGCAGAATGAATCATGCAAGCTATGCAGCAGTTACACCCAGCCAATATCCATTACCCATGTCGTCTAAGTATCTTTTCTTCTCTATTTTATCATACCACACTAATATCTTCCCCGTTGCTGCTTTACTAGAGCCACTATTGCTGCTGCTGCTGCTGTGTAAGCCTCTCGTTATGCTTGTCGCTGCTGCTGCTGCTGCTGTCTAAACTGCTCTTGCTGCTTGTACTGCTGCTGCTCATCTGTCCTCTAGGTCGTGGCTTGCTCCAGTGTGAGCTGACCTCATCCTTCCTAGGCTCCTCCCTGGTAGTCGCCACATCACACCTGGAGAGCCCTTGCCCACCACAGAGCTTTTACAGCCCTCAGCGCAAGCAGCAGATGGGCTGGATGCTGGACTGGCTCAACACACGGGAGAATGTCATTGTGGCAGGTGTGGCAAATTTGTGGGTTTAGTTTTGCTGCCTTTTTGAGGGGCCCACCTTACATTTTAGTTTGTTTATGAGTAAGGAGTAAGGCAGAGGGATAAAGCGGTCTGGTTTAGCATGAGGTTCGTTGTCTGTCTATCTTTTGGTCTCATGCAGACAAGCACTAAGCACTGGTGGCAAGCACTAAGCAGTGGTGACAAAAAGCAGGCCGTGGAGCCTCTGACATTCAGCAGGTCAGTAAACCAAAATAAAGCTTGAGATGTGGGTCCTCTAGCACTTTTCGCTACGGGATGGGATGTCACGGATAGGGATAGCTATAGTGACAGGGACATCGAATGCTCCAAGGATGTGACGTATGTGCATTCTGATGCCGAGTCGGTAACTAACACAAAACTGAAGCTGTTGAGGTGCATCCAAGCTTTAAACAGCCACGTGTTGAGTAATACATAATGCCCCAAGGACCCTCCCTTTAAACAGCCATGTTCCAGTCTAATTGCCTGACAGTATGCCCCAAAGTGACCTGGTGTGCCTTTGCTGATAGCTGATGAAAGCACTTTGCCCTGTAATAGCTGGCGCTGCATGTATTGTCCCTTTGGTGCACACAGGTGACATGAACTGGACTGACAGCAGGGATGGATCTGTGCCTCTACTGCCGGGCTGGCAGGATGCATGGGTGACCACACACCCAGGTGACCCTGGTTACACCTATGACACCAAGGCTAACCCTATGCTGGTGGGCAGGTGGCCAGGCAGTAGGCTGGACAGGTGGGTGGTGACAGGAGGGGATGGAGCAGTTG
This sequence comes from Pseudopediastrum boryanum, assembly GCA_963556185.1. Classification (NCBI taxonomy): domain Eukaryota; kingdom Viridiplantae; phylum Chlorophyta; class Chlorophyceae; order Sphaeropleales; family Hydrodictyaceae; genus Pseudopediastrum; species Pseudopediastrum boryanum. The sequence goes on from OY744506.1 coordinate 5,668,060, forward strand.
CAGGAACGCAATGAGTTTTCTGGTGCATCGGCCTAAGGGAGGGGTAGTGCTGCAGTGATCATATCTATGATATGTGCTTAGCACAAGCAAGACTAGAGCATGCATAGGAGGGAAGGATATGAAGCCTGCTTCGATTCAAGCTGGCAGCCATGCAAGCAGGGCGGGAAAGACATCGGTACCCTGTCAGGGGCAAGGACGTTATGCGGGCCTATGGAGCCTCAGGCACCTCTGGAGCGCCCATACCTACTGGCTTGAGTTAGTCTGTATCAGGACATATGGCTGTTATGTTCCATGTTTTTTTCAGTGCTGATGTCACTGTATGTTTTCTTATGATTGAGAAGAGCTCTACGAAATGATCAGCACTCAATTGTGCTAGGAGATTCTGACAAACGCCCTTGGTTGGTGCCCTTGCAGGGTGCTCTTCAGGTTGTCTGATTGGCAAGTGGCGTCCGTGGTTCAACTTGGCAGGGACGCTCTTCCCGGCGTGAAGTACACTCACACGGACAGAGCAGGCAGGAGCAAGGAGCTGCCTGTGTTGCCAAGCGACCATTTTGGGTTGCTTGCCAAGTTTGCACCGAAGTCATAGTGCTGGATGTCGATCTCAGAGGGCCCACTGTATACGGTCTAAAGAGAGATCTACGCAAGGAAACCGTGTATTGTTCTTCAGCGTCTGTATAGGTTCTGAGCTTAAGAAGGGCACAAGGAGGCGCTTTCTAGTCATATTGTGCAGCGCGCCCTGTCTCAAGGCGCGGGCATTTAGTTTGACTTGAGGTCCCCATGGAGCTAATGTTCGCTCCAACGGGGGCACTGCCTGCTGTCGTGATCACTTTTGGAATATGTACCTCAGTGACCGGGGTTCCTTGGGGTAGAGTATGCTGGACTGTATTGTGGAGCGATGTGGTTGGTTGGTTGGGGTGAAGTAAGGGTGAAGGGTGGTGGTTAGAATGGGGGTGCAGCAGGGTTGCGGGGATGGATGATTGTGAAAGAGAGACTGCTCACCAAGTTGGGCAATGTGGGGGCAGAGCACTGGAAGTTTGGCTTCAGAGATGGTTAGGTATATCGCAAAACACAGTCAAAAGTGGCAGTGGCCGGTGGAGAGATGAACAGTGATGAACAGCAAAAGCTTTTGCTCGGAGCAGGTTCTGAGAGCCCGCTTGACCTTGCCCACCAGCCAGCTTAATACAGTGACTAGTTGTATGCCCTCTTCGGGCTGTTTCCATGTTTTTTTTATTGCACAAAGCGTGGGGGGTTGCGCTTTTCAAGTGATACTATGTATGTTTTCCGTCCACGCTGCCTGACCCCTTGTCGATGGCAGTGCACTGCTACTTGTGGGCAAAGCTGGAGTCATCTACGGCATACATACACTATTTTATTGCATTTGTGAACCCCCGCAGTATAGTTGTTCCTGGTAGCAGACTGCATTCATCGCCAATTATATTTGGCAGCCATGCTGCTTCACGACATCGGCATCGTTCCTGGCAGCCCGCCGCGCAACCATGCCGGCGGGACTGCGTCTGCCTACTCTCTCGCACACTTGGCTGTGCCTTATGGAATACAGCAGGGCGCCTGCATACGTGCCTAAACTCCAATGTGGCTATCGTTGGTCTCGGTTCTGGGTGGATGTAAGTGCCGGATGTTGAACCGACTCGCATCCTATGAGGACAGTCCAGCAAAGATGTAGTGGCCTAGAACATCTGGCTGCAGCCTAGCGGACCTGCCAATATACACCGGCAAGAACCAAACAGCCATTTCAAAGCTGGCTGCTCAAAAGCAGCTAGGTTCACAGTGAGTATCCACACCAGGACCAAGCAGCCACACCCTGTATACATGGTGCCAATACACCAAGCTCTACATGCCCTTCTTAGCTCCTGTGCACAATGAGATGCCTGGCCACAGTCGCCTGACAGGCTGGGCACACCCCACTCTCCCCCTCCACCATTTTGCTACACCCCCTGCACAAAACATAATGCCTGCACGGCAGCAGCATCACACCCCGAGGTTCACTCCCACACAAGACACAGTTGCCTTTAATGACACCACCACCACCACCACCATCCCTCCTGTTGCTGCTGCTTGCAGTGCCAGCATTAGCCCCAGCCACAGGTGGGATACCACCACCATCTCCAGGACCCCTGCCATGCCCTCCAAGACTTACTGCAGCACTAGTTGATAGCAGCCCTGTGTTATCCACCACTGCATGTTGCTGCCACCTCTGAGCTTCTGCCTGCACCTGGTCAAGAAAGCCCCACAAGGTGGAGGGACGACTGCTGGTGCTGCTAGCTGCCGCCCCAGCCGATGTTGCTCCCGAAACAGGAGTATGGTGCGCAATGCCGCCAACACTACCAACGCCCACAATAGAAGGAGCAGGAGGAGGAGAAGTCGATGCTACAGCAGCAGCCACAGCAGCGGTATAGGGAGCAACCTTGCGGCCAACAGCACCACCACCCACAGTAGAAGGAGTAGAACGAGAAGGAGGAGCTGGTGTTACACCAGTAGCCATAGCAGGTGGAGAGGGGCCGGAAGTGTCAGCAGGCTGGCAAGCAGAACTGTCCATACCACCGCTACCAAGTACAGGAGGAGGCCTAACAGCAGGTCCAGCATAACTAACACAGCGGGCACCCTCCCCGTGCTGCTGCCTGCGCTGCCCGTGCTGCTGACTGTCCAGGCGTGCTTGCAACCTGTCCGTCTCAGTATCAGCACTGGGTGCACCTTGCACCACATCTTTTGTAACCGGCGATTTGACGGGACGAGTGCTGCGGACCACCTCGACCACCCGCCCCGCTGGTGCTGCTGATCCTGATCCTGCCTTCTCTGGCGCTGCTGGTACACTTGATCTGGTCACAGTAAGGCCTCTACCAGCTGCTTTCTCTGCCTGGCTGCTACCCCTGCTGCCACCCCTGCTGCTGCTGCTGGTACTTGTGCTCTGCATCTTGTGCTCCCCTGCAGTTGCGTCTTCTGCAGCACTGCCACATGCTGCATGAAGAGCTCCACATGCCGTGGATGTCCCTGCCGCTCCTGCTTGTCTTGGTGCTGCTTGCGGCTGTACCCTTCCCACTGCAGCTGTGGCTGCTGCTGCTGCACAGCAACCTTCTACTCCTGCCGAAGCCCCTACTGCTGCTGCCGATTGGCTTGCTGCTGACACTCCTGGCCTCCGGACTGCCGCCCCCTTCCCTCTCTGCTCTCTGCCTCCTCCTCCTGCACCTTCCTCAACGGACGTCTCCCCTCCCCCAGAAGACCCCTTCCGTCCTGCACCACTTTTCCCTTTCCCAGTCCTCTGACCCTGCCCTGGCTTAGCATCAGCTCTTAAACCACCACCCCTGTTCCCTCTCCCCCTGCCCTGGTGCTGCCCGCACCCACCGTCGAAACGCCCCACGTCACCGCCGCTGGTCAAACCCCTCCTGTTAATCAAGTTTCCGGCAGCAGCAGCAGGAGCAGCAAAAGGAGCAGGAGCATTATTTGACTCTCCAGTGCCTCTCCTCAACCCCAAGAGCTCACTGGTCCTATTCTTGACGTAATACCACCAGCTCCTCCTGCTGCTGCTGCTACTGCTTGAGCTGTCAGCACCCTTCACTGCAGAAGAGGCAGGAGACCGTCCGGCTGCAGCACCAGCACCAGTAGCCACACTCTCCACTTCCGCATCAGCTGAAGTTCTCCCCCCCCTTGTGTCCCTCGTGGTGTGAGGACGGCTGGCTGCGCTGCTGGAGATCGAGTCCACTGCTTTGGTTCCTTGGTTCCCTCTTCCTGCACTCTCATTGCTGCGGGCAGCGACCTTGCCGCCACTGCTGTTCTTCTGTAAGATGCTGCTACCACCACTGCTGCTGCTGCTGCTGCCCTTGCTATCACCAACGCTCCCCGCACTTTCACCGTGCCCTTCCTGCATATTCACTTCCTGCAGCTTCTCCCGATCAGCCTCCTCAGCCTCCCTTAGAGCTGCATGAAAGCCTTGCAAAACATCCAGAACCACTATGGAGACAGTGCTCCCCCAAATCCAAACCACAAGACCAGGCAACCCAAGCCATGGCTGCATATATAAGATGGACACCAATGTAGGGACTAAGACTTGGGATGTTGGTTGATGCCAAAACGCCAGCAGCAACCACAACAAGCACTCCCCTGTCTCACTACTCGACCTTATGTAAGCCAACAAGCCATAAAAAGCTCCCAAAAGAAAGTTTGGCCATCTCCACTTTGCTGATAGGCACATCGCAACAGCCACAAATGGCTCTGGCTTTATGCCAAACACCGCCAAATGTTTGGTGTAGATCCAAAGCAGTGACAGCAGAGAGCAATGTGCTATGCCGTGCACCCAGCCGCAAATGTAGAACCCAGACTCCGAGCTCCAATAAAGCAGGTACCGCACAAACCAAGAAGCAACAGTACAACCTGCAGAGCGGCAGGCACGGTCACATTTTGCAACTAGCTGCTGCAACAGCTCACCCCGTGCAGGAACAAAGGTCCATGCCATGGTCCTCGGCTGCATGCCGCCCACTGTGAACTTCACAATGCACCACAAGGGTAGGAACATACTGATAGACACGACATATGGTGCAACCAGAACGACAATGCAAGTAATTGCCGAAAGACCAGTAGGAGCTTGACTTATATATGCCGGAGGGACCAAAAACAGTACGTTGAACATACGTACGTCCGCACCCCACTTTGGCACTAGTGCCACAAAAGTGAGAAGGACCAAAGCTCCAGCCCTTACAGGCCAGTGCTTCCGGGGGAGCATGAGCCAGAGAAAGGCTGAGGTTGATACGCAATGAATCGCATAATGGTAGCTCTCTACAGAGGAGGAGCTCAGACAGGCATATACCCAGATTGATGCATTTACAGGAAACAGAGCATGTGTGGTAACCGGGAGGACGAGATCTGATGCCATGACTGCCTGCACCTGCTGCAGTATGTATTGACGCCAGGCAACAGCCTGAAGCCAGGTACCTTTAAGTCCCGCTGCTCTGGCTCTTGCTGGTGTACGTTCAGCATAATGCGACGTGCCTGCTGCTGCTGCAAAGTCCATATCTGATGCATCGGTCCCCCTGCTGCTGCTGCTGCTGCCAACAGTCTTTCCAGGCTGCCCTTTTGCTGCTTTCTTGCTCATGCGAGTTCCCTGCCTACGCTGCTGCTGCTGCTGCTCCCTCCCCTGCTGGTGCTGTTGTTGCCTCAATGGTGGTGCAAAGTCAACTTCAGGGTCTTTCCTGGCCACAACTCGAGCAGACAGACCCTTAACACAATGAACAAGAAGCACAAGAGCCATCAAAATAATACTCCAGATGTACAAAGGACAACACAGCACTCTCCTGCTGAGGCCAGCATAACCCTTAGCAGCCTTAACTAGCCCCCGGGGCAAACAATTACCTCCACAATGTACAATGACATATGCAGCTATGACATGGCTGACAAGCAAAGCTACCACAACACATGCGACAAGGATAGCCACAATACTAGGTGTCCCCAGCATGAAAACCTCATCAAAATAATCAACAGGGCCATCTATGGTGTTGCCATCAGAAACATATGGTTTGCTATTGATTGTCCTTGCAATGCTTTGCATTGCAGCAGCGTTGGGCAGCGTTTCCTGTTGCTTGGCTGCCGTAGCATTGACTCCAGTATTGTTGATGGTCCGGGTATCAGCTATCATAACTAGGGCCGAACTCGCCAGCATCGCCTTGCTATAGCTAGGGAAAGCATCTAGTGTGAAAACACCAGTAACAGGAACTTTGTAATGTGCAGCCCTAAGCCCCAGGCTAGTCTGCCCTTCCTTTGCTGTACAAGCCAGGGCACTCGGATCATGCATCTGTTCTGCATTTGCAGTCTCAGCAAATTTATGTAGGGGCTTCAGCAGATGCAAGCCATAAGGACTGCACACACTGCAGCCAGGTCGGAGCACGCTTGAGGCAAGCGGAGAAGGCAGGACTTCTTTGGCTATACCCTGACGAGCTCTGGCATAGGTTGGAGGCAGAATGAATGAAGGAAATGTTGTGTTACTTAGCTGCCCTAGTCCTCTCCACCCGTAGGGTCTCAGGCGTTCAACTAGCTGGCTTCCAGGGCATTTGCGGATAAAACCTAGGTGCCTCCTTAAAGTGGCATGCTGTACATACACGTCGACAGACATCTCGTCAACAGCAACAACGCACTGGCTCATGTACCACAGCGATCTGAAGTTCAGAGTATTCAGCCTATAGAAGACGTCCAAGGGTTTGGAGCCTCGAGCAGCATGTTGTAGCTTTGACCAGAACTGCTTTGGAAAGGTTGGTTGAGATAGCTTCAGTGCCTCAATGGTGACCAGGTTGGCAAGGGAATAGACGAGCATACCATATTGTCCTTGCTGTACTGCCTCATGAAGCTGTCCCAAATAGTGGCATTCGTCGAGCTCAGGACCCTGGCTGTGTATGCAGAGCGATAAAACGACCAGGTTCTGGGCATGCTCGATGTGGGTTCCCTGGGCGGAGACTTCAGGAATTACAGGAACTCCCAGGTAAGCGAAGTACAGTCCATCTGCAGCCCGACAAATAGTCAGATCAGTCCTCCATGCTCCTATCAGAGGACGCAGCTGTATCACCAGAGACTGGAATAAATGACATCTAAGGTCAAAGCCTAGCAGCTACCGCATGAGCGTGCACTCACTTGTTCTGTTGAACGGGGGGGCATCAATCAGGTCAGCCTGGAGGCAGTATCTTTTCGTGGCACCCTCCGGGCCTTGGCTCAAAAGGCTTTGGCTTAAAAGGCCTTTGCCATGGCAGAGATCAAGGCAGGCCAGAGCGACCATTGCCACAAGAAGTATCAAGCTGGCAGGTGGCATTATGCTATGTGTTTGCTTCTTCCAGTCTGGGCGTCAAAGATGAGTGACAGGTAGGCGCAGTGTGGACGCCATACTCATGGCGACTTCACAGAAGTCACCTACTTCAACCGTTAAACAAGTGTCTATCCCAGACATATCCAATGGCATTGATGCAAGGGTTCCACTCAATGGCTTTCTAGGCTTGTGGAGCGCTTCCATGTGTCCTTGAGACATTGAATAGACAGCCCTCCGCTCGGCTCACCTGCACTCATCGGTCACCCCGACTGCACAGATCAGAAGCATCCCACGGGCGTCACCAGCTAGTAGCTACCTGTGTGTCTTCCTTTAGCACTGCTGGGTCAGAGGAAGGCTTCGAGAGCGCCTAACGGAGTATCGGTACCATTTCGACCCGCTGGTTCGTGGAGAACGAAGGAAACCGGTAGCTTTGCGTTTGCCGCAGACCCCTGCCATGAGGGGTTGTTGTGTTTAAAATTATTTGCCGAAGCACCTAGAATAGGATGTCAAGTTCAGACGATACCGATGGATCACCCGTTTGCCGTGTGCCGGCCAGTCATCGGTAGTTGCACTTGCGTTCAGGAAAAGCTTATCCATACAGGGGTTTCACTACAGTAGTAGGTCTGATCCTGACATCCCATTTTCAGGGAGGGTCCGCCGGCAGCAGATGAAGCACGAACACTTATCCCAAACAGCAAAGAGTACCAGTAAGCGTGCCAGCCAGTGAATTTAGAACCCTATTACAACGATTAAAAGCTCCTGGCCCATGGCACCAGCAGCACCGACATGCTGTCACATATAGATATCATCCGCCATTGGTAGCACGATGTGTTTATTGGCCAACACATTCTGCCTCTCGGCTGGGGAGTACCAGCTGCAACATGGATGGATAGCTAGCTTTATCTTGTCAAGAATAGACCACACAACGACAGAGGTCCAAACCCCTGCACAAGGTATGATCAACCCTATACTCAACCCATACTTGCCTACAGCTACGGGGGAGCGATGGTGAGGGTCCTGAGGTCCGGCTGGGATTTGATCACCAGCCCCTTCTCATTTGCCAAATGCAGCAAGCAGATGAAGCACATGTGCACTGACAGATCCTGCAGCTGACCTGCTGCACTCTTTTCAGGCACGCCTTTTAGCACCCTTGTGAAGTTCACAGGTGCTTTGCCATGCTCGCTGCTGCCTGCTGCGGCCTCCTCGTCACTATCACTCTCATGTTCCATGCCCTCATCCCTGCTGCTGCTGCTACTGCCTCCCGGGGCTTGCTTCAAAGCTGTTGTCAAGCTGCCCCATATGATCTCCTTTAGAGCCCTCACATCCACCTGCACCATGTAACGCAACCACACCATGCTTAGGACGGGCCACAATAAACAAGGGGACAGCTTAGGCAGCAACGCCTTTGGTACGGCAGTTTGACAAGGGCAGGCGGCACCACATGTGAGATGGCAATTTAGTAGAACTTGGGCACATACACATAGGCAGGTATGATTACATGATGCTGATGATATGTGCGGCAGGATCTATGGCAAGAGTGCCAAGATCTGCTGAAATAATAGATGTCCTCTAGGTCCTGTTAGCTCATGCTTGAAGCCAGCTGAAGCTACTATATTAACCACGCTTGGCATCAGGCCTCAACGTCAACACCCTGCAGCACCAGATGCCTGTCTGCAACTCTTCTGAAACAATGCAACAGTCTAGTTTAGTACTGCCAGCCAGCAGGGCACATACTGGGTTATACATGGTCCAGAGGACAGCAAGAGACCCTGCAGGGACTATCTAGCAGATGCGGATGCTAAGCCTGCTATACCACATCCAAGGCCCCAACACAGCGCACATGCCTTTTCTGTGCATTCTGGTCAACAAGCAAGGTTTGCTGTGAGCATCAGGGCAGTTGCAAGCCGTTAAGCATCAATTGGGCTATCAGTATCTTCCAGACAAAGCTGTGCATATATATCCAGCAATACCATTAACATCAGCGTGTTTGGTCTCCAGCCTGCCCAATACATGGTCTGCAGTAAGACTCAGCCATGCGCTTGCAACTTTGAGAGCACTGAGTTGCTCCTACTCCTATTCCTACGCTCCTTCAAAGTTAAGTGCAACACCAGTGAAATAATCTGAGCATACTGCATGGCTTGATTAGACAAACAAAGTGGTCATTTCCAACCCGTCCCTTGCAGGGCCCAACCCTTGTAAACTTCACCCCCACCTACCTGCTTGGCACTCCTGCTGTAATTCACCCCCATTGCTTCAAACCTCCTTGGCGCCTGCAGCAGCTCATAGCCCTCTTCATCCACATCTTCCATGTCATGCAGACCACCATCAGCACCCCAAACTCCTCCTCCTGATCCAGTTGCATCCATCCCCAGCCCGTCAGACCCTCCCCAGTCTCCATAACCCCCATTTCCACCACCATCACCATCATCGCCGCCATAGCATTCTCCCCCATCATCCCCACCACTGAAGTCAGCATGCATCGCATCAGCGCCTGAGCCCCAACCCCCCATGCTGCTGCGGCCAATTGTGCTGCCATGGTGCTGCTGCTGCCGCTGCCGGCCCATGAAAGCTTGTGCAGCTGAATATATGCTGTCTTGGGGCTTGAAGAACAGGTGTCCCAAAGCAGCAGCCTGTGCAGCACACATGCAGGAACGAGCAATGAAGTCATGAGCATGCCCGATTGCAACGTGTTAGCCACATGCATAAGCCAATGAGTACAAAAAAGACAACTGTAAAGTTCATTCACACATATTTGAATTTTGTTGGCAGATGCTCTTGTCTATGCGGCGGCGACAGCCATTCACGAGGCAATACATATGGTACTATGACCAATTGGAGTGCTTGCTATCCATCCTGTGCTTTGCTCCAAAGCGTAGGTGCAATCAAGCAAGTTTCATCTTCGCAAAGTGAAGTCTACAAGCGAGCAAATACAGCCTTGGTATTCTAGCACAAGAACATGATTGAGAACTACCTCCTGCCACTGAACGGCTGCTCTGCACTATGCCACAGCTGCAGACCTACGGAAAGATCACGTATCTTTCAACTCAATCCCGGTAAAGACTGGTGCCACTCCCGCCATACCTTGAAGTGGATGTCCTTGGGCATAATGGTGTCACCCGGGGTGCGTGTACTGAAGCACGTCTGCTTGCTAGTACCTGGAGCAAAGGCGTCCTCAGGGAAGGGAGGCAGATTCTCAAAGTCTATGCTGGTGCTTGCAGACCTGCATGAAGTAACAAAAGCAGCACTCAGCAGTAGCAGCAACAGCAGTGGCGGCAAATGTGCACTTGGAATACAGCGAAGGTCGGAATATCACACGACTGTACCAGTTACCCCAGAAGAAGCCAGCAGCAGACACAATGAATGCAGAAAAGGACAGACCCGAACATTGTCAAAAAGCACTTGGAGGAAGGAGGGAATTTGCAAGCTTCCGATGCTCGTCAAAGATCAGCCTATGGGGTACTAGAGCAAGAAAGACTCGCCTACAGGCATTACTAGCATGCCACTGACAGCACAGTTGCTCAGGAAAGCGGAAGTTGTGCCTGCAGAGGTCATGCCAATATGGCAGGCCATTGTTTTATGTAAGTGCTGACATATGCTTAACAGCTACCTGATCTCAGAATCCATGCCACTCACTTGCTGGTCCTGCCCCTTTTAGCTGGCAATTTAGCCGCCAGTTGGGCGCGTGAAGGTCTCCCCTTCCAGTGCGTAGCACCTGCCCAACCCATGCCCTTGGTCACCCCTGCTGCTCCGGAGCTCCTGAGCCATTGGAGGGGGTCCACACCACCAAGACCGGCAGCTTCCTGTGACAGCAGCAGCATACGGGAACATTCAGAAGGCGGTCAAACATCTGATATCTATTCACGCTTGTTGGCACTGTATCAGCACAGCACAGCGAGCCGTGATAGGAGGCTGATCTTTGACGGGTTGTAAAGCACTGTCATGTAACCACGAGGAGTTGAGCGCATGGGAGCATGGCACGGAGGACAAATAAGCAGCATTGAAAAGAGGGAATAATGACCGCAGATCAGTGCCTGTGCTCTAACATGTGCAAATATGCAGACAAGGCCACTGTCTAGACACCAGCATCCGGATCAGGGCCATGCCTGAATGGACCCAGCCTATCCCTAACCAGAGATTTTGGTCGTGAGCAGGCATAAGCAACCACAACCGCTCAATAAACTGGTCTATGCTGTTGCTGATGATGCTAATAGCTAGGCTGCAATGATCTACCCGCTTCTAAAGAGCCCTCAAGGTACACCTACCCTTACATCAGCTGGTGCTCCTGCTCCCCAACATCGTACCCCCGCCTCCAACGGCCCCGCTTGGCCCTCTGCTGCTGCTCCCTTCACATCCCGGTCACCATCCCCACCCCCATTTCCATCGTCGTCATCATCCCCGAATGCGCCCTCATCATCATGGTAGCCATCATCCGCCCCACCATCATAATCAAAGCCTCCCCCTGGCCCATCATCTTCTGCCCCATCTGCAGCTGCAGCAGCGTAGGCATCAAGCCATGCCTCACCCCGCCCAGAGTCTGCACCACCCCATGCACCAAGCCCCTCTCCAGCTGCTTCCGCCTCATCCCCTCCTGCTGCTGATCCGGATAGCCAGTCAGGCGCCCCGCTTGCACTGGGGTCTATCTCCATGTCTCCGCTGTCTGCAGCAGTAGCAAGACCAGAGTCCCCAGCTGCTCTGCTACCAGCTGTTGCCCTTCTTGCTCTGTCTGGGTTGTAGGGCATGAGCCTGGGACGTGGGAGGTTTTCTGCAGAGCCACAGCCATGCAGAACAGTCATAAAGCTCTTAATTGTGGTGGCCTGAAGTACATACTGTGACTTGTTGCAGTATCTAGCCACAAGGGAACCATACATGACAATATACATGCACTGCTTTGAAACATGCAGAGTGCTAGCTAAAGAGAGGCAAACCTCCTAAGCTTTTCGGGCAATAATAGCTCACATGCAGCTAAATGTGATGATATGCATTTTGACATCTTGACATGCAGCATGCTTCACTCTTCTAATCCTTCCACCAGCAACTGCATATCTAGCCTGCGATGCAGGTAGGGCCATTGTCAAATGTGGTGTCCATTGTACTGCGCAGGCCTTTGCAGATCACGCCAGGGTGTGAGAAGAATGCAAGCTAGTCACATCCCCTGCTATATACACAATAAGAAACGCATGTGTGCATGGGTCCAACACAAGCTCCCAACTCTACAGTCACACTTAGCCACATAATCCAGTGAATAATGATTCAACATATCCCTAGGACACTTACTGAGTGCTTCTGCCAGCAGCCGCTGGTCCTCCCGTTGTAGCTCCTCTGCTTCTGCTGCGCTGCTGCAGCCCCCCACCTGCCCCAGCAGCTCATACAGTTGGGCAATGCCAGGAGTGAAGCCTGGCCCTACCACCTGTGACTCCACCTGCACAAAGTCATTTGCCAGTGTTCCTAGCTCTACCTGCAGGCATTACAACACAAACCCAGTCACTGCTACATTCCGTGATAAGGTATGTCACAGCAAAAAAAGTGAAATAGGCCCCTCATTACTGCTTTGCTATGTATGATGGCCAAGGTAACTTGTGGGAGAGTGGTGAGTCGTGGTGTGAGCATCCTGTAATGAGGCTTGCCAAACCCCAATTGGGCAAGCTCCCATGTTCAGCAGACCTTTCTGGTGCATGTTTTCTCTCTCTTTGTACACTTCGACAAGCAGGATAGCTAATTGATGTTAAAAAAAGACAGGCTGCCCCACAGTAGACCTGAGCATGGGCATGCGGGACGCCATCTGCTATCTCAGCTCAGACTGCTGTGGAGCCGACCTAAACCAACAGATGGCTCCAGTCAACTGCCCTAACAGATTGAACTAATGTTAAGTCAGATTTTGCAGCTTTTTTTTATAACCTACAGCCCTGTCTCAATCTACAAGGTGTGGCTATGAGGTCTATAACATGTCAGGTAGCAGTCTGCTCCCTTTCCTTGTACCCTGCACCTGCTCTAAGACCCTCCTTCTTAAGCCATGCCCATCACCCAGAGCTCCCAACCCCTCTCACCCATTCATCCGTCTCTTCCTCAGCTGTGAAGCACTGCTCTGGCACGTCATGTGGATCCACCATAATAGAGCTGCCTCCATACACACTGCGGTTCACCAACAGCAGCCCCTGGGCACCACCTTGGTCAAAAAGTGCAGCCATGTGGTGAAACAGGGGGTCCACCTCGAAGGTCCTATCAAGGGCTTTCATCCTTATGGCGTCTGGGTCCGCCAAAGTGTCTGACTCACGCGCTTCAGAGGCTCGTGTTTTGGAGCGCTTGGCTGCAGCTGCATCTTCAGGGTCTTGGTCACCTGCTGCTGCTTCCCCTTCTTCATTGTCATCTCCATCCTCCCCACCTTCTCGCAGCAGCAGGACAAAAGGACAGACACATTCATCAAGTGAGTTGCAAGGCTAATTTAACGGTATTTCATAACGCTAATTAACAGTCTCTTTAATGACAGGATGATAATGTGTATGTCACAATATCTGTCCAAAAATGCAGACTACATAGGGAGGTTTACACGCTTGCTAGTCTGTTTGGATCTCTGATCTCATGCTTCTGCTAGATAATAGGCATGTACCTCTCTGCACGTCACAAGTTGCAGCCATAAGCAAAATACGCTATTCCCACATTGCTGTGCTCCTGGGACCTGCTGTACCAATGCTAGTGATCCCGCTGGCCCCTTTCTCATAAGCTTATCTTAGCAGCCTCCACCCCGGCCCCTCCTTCCCCAACTGCTTGTCTTCCTCCGCTTAAATCTCAAACCCCTTTCTCCTGTGTGCCAATCCTAGCCTATGTTGTTTCAGCATTTACCTGATGGCTTGCCAGTGCCGAATAAAGTGTCACGCGCTGCCTTCCAAGTCTGCTCTACTCGCTTAGAATAGATCTGCACTCCAGCATCCAGCCCACTGCTCATCTTCTGAAAGTTGAAGCCCTCAGTTCCAGCTGCTGCACGGACAATGTCTGGCAGATGGTCGATGAGAGGCAGAGCCCAGACATTCTTGTCTGTGAACTTGTTCTCTGCTGCAAGCTTCAGGCAATCGTCGAAGAGCGCTTTTAGCTCATCTAACGTGAGGCCTGCTCCAGCTGCCCTTGGCTGCTGCTGCTCTTCTGCTGTGAAGGCACTATCCAGGGTCCTGCCAAGCTGCTGAGCCTTTCTGCATACCAAAAGAGTCGATTTGATCTGGTGATCCTGGGCATGTGGACTTGATGATCCTGAGACGTGTGCCTTTGGGGGCAGTTGTGTCAGCTGGAGTAACCTCAAGACCTGCTCTTACTTGCGTCTCCGCGTAGCTACTATCTCTGCTGCGTCATCATTGGGGGTAAAGGCTGACTGCGCAGGGAGATCGGTATCAGTAAATGCCTTGAACGTAGCAGGGAGCACTAGCAGGGGAAGCAACCTGTGGGGTGCTCAAAGGGGTTTTCTTTCCTCCCGTGATTGGCGAGCGTTGTATCCTATTCAAGTTCCGCTCGGCTAATGGGGTCCGGGTTGCCATATCTGTCTTGTGGAGACAACTTCGGCACAAGAGACTTTACACAGTCGATGCAATGAGGTGCGAAGCTAAAGTGCCCATCTCCATCGTGAACAGCGAACCGGTTAACTGGGATCGTACCCGCAATTGATAGGATCTCCACTTGATAGCCAGTCCAGAATTGGTGCAATGCCTGTCAGCAGGTCACCCCAATTTCAAACACACCACAACCGCGGTGTGAAGTGTCAACTAAAAGAAGGCTTCGAGTCCTTTTACGTTTCAATCCAACTGATAACAAACTCCTTTGCCTAGCATGCAGGCAATTAATACGACTGGAGCCATTTAAATACTGCACAGACTTCAGTAACCCATCTTCAAGCTTATCGAATTCATTAAACCTATCTTTTGGCAACGAAACAACATAAGAAGCAGCAATGCGAAGCAACTTGCCAACAGTAAAGAGAGCTGCGCCCACCGACATGCGTTTGGGAGCAACGCCTGCCTTCCAGCATTGGTCACCTAAGAACTCCAGCTAAGCAGAGCCGATAAACTGCTGCAACATGGGGAGCCCCCAATGCTGCTGCCATCACCTACAAAATGTCAACTCTTCGGGGTATCTGCCATTGACAACTTGAGCTAGACATCAACTTTCCCAGGGTGGAGGTGCAGCCCCTCCCTGGGAAACCTTTGGACTGCCAGGGCCTCCAAACCATGCCTCACTCCCCTCCCGCAGATGACCAGCTACAACTGCACCATCTAACTTCCTCCCACCACCCCTACTTACTCCTCCTACAGCACCCTCTCCACCCTGACCAGAACCCCCTTCTTCACCCCCTGCTCCGCTCTGTGCGTACATGATACCCCCCTCCAACCCCATGGCCCTCTTGCGCCCCTCATCTCCACCCTCAGACCCCTGCCAGCTCTCCCTAGCACTCGCCAAGCTACCAGAACCTTGCCTACTACTTCCTGCACTTCCACTTCCCTGCTCCCCTGGTCCACCTTCTCCATTCCCACTCTCCTCAGCCTCTCCCTCAACCCCAGAAGCTGCAAACCTGCTGCCAAAAATTCCATGCCTCCCTTGTGCCAGCTGCTGCAAGTCCCTACCTAACCCCTCATGCCCACTGTCACTGCCAGGAGCAGCATCAGCAGCAGGAGACCCCGTGCTACCTGTCTGCCGTGCTCCCTTAAGCTGCAAGCCAAGGTCCAACCCACCCTCCCCACCATTCCTCCCTGCAGGAGCACTACCCAGACGCCCCGCACTAGCAACCTTCCGTGGAAGCATCTTCTGTAGCTGCAGCTGCACCCCAGGATACTGTTTCACCAACCCCAGCAGCTGCTCCTCAGTCCCACCATTAGCAACCCCTGCACCCACCCCAGCCACCCCAGAATGCCCAGCAGCAGCAGCAACAGGTCGAACCACAGGCTCCACATCTTCACCTTCCTTGGCACCCCCTGCTGCAGCTGCACGATCCTGGCTCAGCACAGCAGGAGCAGGGGCTGGCTTCACAGGCACTCGCAGCCCAGCGACAGCCCCTCCTTGCTCCTCCTGCTGCTTCCGCTGAACCCGCTGGCTAGAAGGACTAGCAAAGGAGCTTGGCAAGGTAATGGGCTGCAGCAGGTTAGGCTTCATAAGCAGCGGACCTGCAGCTCTGACAGCTGCTATTTCCCCAGGCTCTAAGTGCAGGGAAGCTCCTCTATGACCAACCAGAGCTCTCTCTAAGTCCCTCTCCAGCCACATTTGCCCCCCAGGTCCCCTCCTTGCATCTTCCAAGCTCACCCTCGCCACAGCTTTTGCCTCAGCCGCCGCATCATGCCATTCCTCATCACTGTCATTATCATCATCAGCAGCAGCAGCAGCCGTCGGTGCTGCCAGTCCCTGCAGCTTCTCCTCCTGCAGCTGCCTCTGATGATGATGATGGCGAGAATTACACCGATCCATCCTCTGCTGACCGACCAGGACCCCCGTCGCACTCCCACCAGACCCGCTCATCCTCTTGCTCCTGCTCTTGCTCCTCTTCCCCTTCAGCGCCAGCAGCCTCCTGATGATAGCCCTCTGCCACTTGAGGTCTAACAGGAAGCCAGCATGAGCCAAGTTTGGGTTGTACATCACTGCTGCTGTAGACTGCCAGTGAAGCCAGAGCCGCACCTCTTGTGGGGCCATGAGCACATCCCTCCCTGACAGGACCACTAGGCACTCAGGGGGAAGGTGCTCCTCCCAGAGATTCACATCACTCCTACAAAGACGGACAGGACACAGACAGAGCAGACGTCAGAAGACTGGAATGACATAAACTCCCAAACAGTGATGGCAGCTGGCAGTTAGGAAGCTTCATGCAGAACAAGCCCTACCTCAGAGATACTTACCAAGAGATAACGCACTGGAAACCTTGCGAACCATGAGCCATGTTGCATAACCAGTTGCGGTGATGTTCCCACGCTCATCTTTTACTGAAGTCTATTGTAGCACTATCCTGGTAGCCAGTCCCCAGGCATCGCAAATCCGCAGCAGCTCATGCCTATCTAAGATGGCTTATCAGCAGTACAACTAACTGCGGGGTTCGATGTCTGACATAAGCTCCTACTATGGACCCCAGGGCCTGCCTAAGCTCTGCCCTTAGGCCCTCCCGCCAAGAGCGCACATTCTTAGGCACTGCCTCACCAGAAGAAGCACATAACAACTTGCAGCGACATCACTTTGATGATCAACTTGTGTTATCTGGACCTCCAGTCCATTTCGTTCCCCAGCACAGGAGATATCAACACGTTCCGGCATCCAGTTGCATAGTAAGCCAATGTAGTGAACCACTACGTGTGCACCCCAGAACTGGCGGGCGGGCGATCTGACCCACGCGCTTTCAAGTGCTTCAAGCAATAAGTCAGTGCTTGCTCCCATGTTCAACACTCATAAGTACTTACCAGAAGAATCGTCTGGACAAGCTTGCCGCCACATGCAGCTCCCTGGCTGCTGACACCATCATGAAGTCACCAATACGATTTCCTGTGCGGGGTGACTCATACAGGAAGTTCCGTAGGAGGTTGGGCATGAACATGGCAAAGCACACCTACGAGCAGAAGGACACAGAGAGCTTTTAAGTTTTATCATTGCATGTGAGATGGCCACTAAGCAAGTTGTAACTGAGCTGCTGCAGCTGGCCAGGAGGCCCATTCCACGTTACTTTGCAATTGACTGGTACGCTATGGCCTCTGTCCTTAAACGTACGCGGATATTTCCACCAACACGCGTCCCTATCAGTGTTTGCTCTCAACAAGGCAACAAACACATGGATGTGCAGATTTTACTAGCAGTGAATGGACACCCGGCGTTAGCCCTGCGTAGGTTTTGGAAGAGGCAATATTAGCACGCATTGTGCGTTTCCGCCTACCTAAGGCTTTACTCTGCTGTTGCAGTAGACTCATCCAGTAGAAAGCACAATGACCAGCCCTTGCACAGCCACAAATGAGCACAGTGGACCTCCCTGCCATATAAGCACCCAAGTAGCATTCCCTGCTTACCAGCTTGAGCATTACCTGCTTCCTTTTCTCTATTTCATTAGCGAGAGCAGCCACCTTGCAATCCACTTAGTACCTGCTGCTATTGCTGTACCATGGGCTAGGAGCAACGCACCCCACCCCACCTCCTAAAGACAACCTCAGCAGCTTCGGAAGCCCTCTAGGCCCCGCATGCCATGCAGTGCTAACCTGGCTCAAAGCCCTCTAGAACCCTCCATGCCATTCAGTTCCTGTGCTCCATGTGCTCCTTCCCTCTCCCCCAGTTTATTGGTTTTACAATCGTTGAGATGCCATAGCAACAGCGTCGCAGGGTCCCAACCCCAAGCTCTTACAGCAACAGCAAGGTCGAACAAATGCAAGTGACCAAATGATCATCATCCCCTACCACTGCCTAAAGGATCCCCTGCAATGCTCCCAGTTCCATACCCGCCACTGGGCCTTACCGGGTCAATGAGTGTAAGTTGCTTGATCCTTCCTGGCCTCTGGTGCAGGATGCGTGCTGCTACTGCTGTGCCATAGGAGTGAGCCACCACTGATGTCTCCTCCAGCTGCAGCCCCTCTCTCCTCATGATAGACAGCAGCACCTCAGCTACCTCATCCACAGTAGGTATCCACAGGCACAGACGCATGGACATGTGCTTGAACTCTAGAGCTAGCAAGGGGCGACCTGCAAACAAACAGTGCACATCATTATTTATATCGTTACATCTTGGCTGGCTCCCCCATAGGTAGCTTGTGATGAAAGAGAGCAGCTTCTTAAGCACGATTGCCAAAAACAACTTGACTTCTGGCTGCTGAACCTGGCTGCTGAACAATAGATTCGATGATAAATTGCCATAGCAGTAGTTCCATCAGTTCCATAAAAGGGCCCAGCACCACAGGTGCAGATATTATACACCACAGGCACAGATACACTGAACTGAGCGCCTGTTGCTGCTGTTTAACACAGCAAAAAACTGTGCAAAACTGGGGCGCAAAGCCCCAACTAAGTGTAAAACAGAAGTAAAATAAGACAGGTGCAGCGCAGTCGCACACAGCGAGCTGCACATTCCTTACATTGACACTAAGGGCCTCCTCATCATGGCCTCTCCTGGGGCCCCCCACCTCACCCCTCCTCCCCAACCGAGTCCTTGAACCCTTACCTAATGCTGCCAACTGGAACATGAAGCTCACATAAGGAACCAGACCCATACCCACACCATGGAGAAGCACAAAGGGACGCTGCTCCCCTTCCTCCACCTTCTGTTTTTCTGCCTCCTTCAACTCCTGCCCTGCACCTCCCTTGCCCTCGACCTGCTGCTTCTGCTGCTGCTGCTTGGTCTTGAAAGCCCCTTCTGCACTAACCCTTGGCTTTAGACGGCTAAACCCTTCATTGTTGATAAAACCTTCAGCTGATGTGTTGGGCACCAAAGTTCTGCTGCTAGATCGCATAGGGCTCCCACTTCGCCCTCTCCTCCTGGCACCAGGCAGGGTGTCACCGCTGTCACTGTCAGTGTCACCTAGTGTCACTACCCTGCTCCTGCGCGGTGACACCAGTGCCTCTGCTTCATCATCACTGACAGCTAAGCCGTGGTACCCCCCGCCACTTTTCTTGCTCCTAAGAGGCAACAAACTCTTCTGCCCAGCGCTCTTTCCTTGCTCTTGCTGCTGCTTCTGCTGCTGTTCCAGATGTAGCTGCTTTTTCTGCTGCCACTGCTCCCACTTGTCGTAACCCCAGTCACTAGCAGCATCGCATGCCAGTGCCACCCTAGGCCACACTCTACCTACAACCCCATCAACCACCCCCCAAAACCACGCAGTCACCCTCCCCAAAACCCCAGTAGGTCCTAGACTTGAATAATAAGCCCCCTTGGAAATGCTCCTAGGACTTCTTGGAGTTCCAGGAATGGCATGACTAGGGTATCGGTGCAGGTGGCCGGGTTTAGGGCTTGGCTTTCGAATAGCCATGGTGTAGTAAGTGATGCCCATCCAGCATTTGCGTTGGAACCCGGCAGCAGAAAGGGACACGTAAGCAATGAAGACAATTAACTCGATGCTGATGTAGAAGCCCAAGGGGCGGTACAAGTGTCTCATGGGCTCCCAGAGGTGACTCATAAAACTTAACCTGCATGGACAGCAACAAGACCTGGTATCAGCCAAGGAAGAAATTTAAGTGCTTGAGACATGGCATGGCATCTCTTGAAAGTTAACATGCCATAGCAAAAAGTGGCATGCGTCCAGCACCTCAAGCTGTGAAACAGAGTCGTTACGCAGAGACAATAGAGAGCTGCCCCAACAAATCGTGCGCAGGATCCAGCATTGGGTTGCAACAGGGTTCCTGATCTACTTCTACTCAGCATCATTCCTGGACCTAAATTCTAACAGCATTGATACCTTCGCCAACACAGCATCAGCCTCGGCTAGCGCATGCAGGCCATACAGCCAAGAACTAACACAAGCCCAAGTGAAATTCATTGCTCGCTGATTGCTGACCCGATCACATTGGTGATCAATCACCAATGTGATTGATCTACCAAGCAGCATGAGATGGAGAGCATGCCACATCACTCCCAGGTCTTCGTATGCACTTTGCGGCACCTAACCCCCAAGCCACCTTAGCATACCATTGTATCTGCAAAAGTTTCCTGGCATTTCTCACCCTCAACCTGCCTCATCCCCACCTGATGAAGTCACTCGCCCCCCCCCCCCTACTCACTTTGGGTTATACCCTGGCGGCAGCTGCACATGCCACTCTTGCTCCAGTCTGTCCACCATGGCCCACAGCTCCTCCAACCTCCCCTCACCTTCTATCTCGTCTCTGCAAAGAAAGCAAGGGTGGGGGCAAAGCAAAACACAAGTTGATTTATGGCAACTACTCCACTGCCAAATGATGCCACCAGTGCAGATGGCGGAGAGCTGCCTATGAGCCATGTGCAGCGAATGCCTAATTGTATAATGCAGTAGAGTACAAACAGGCAGAAACATGGTGGTGTACTGCATTACTGAGAAGGTGCACATGTGATTGGTGTCTACACATGAGAAAGAGAGAAATATGTATGCTCTGCTTCTTAGCCTTGCCAGGTGCTAGGACCGCCAGAATGGCTTGTCATTCTGCAATTTGATAAACGAGGTAGGGGCAGAGGAGCACAGCTATAAGCGACTTACAAGGTCTTGTACCAGAACGCATAGGCAATCATCTCAGCGACATTGTCCCGTTTGATCTCAGAGAACTTGGCACCCCGAAACCAGACACTGAGAAATCTTCTGATGTCCTGAAACTGCTTAAGGTGGTCCACAACACGTTCGAAAACTGCAGAAGGGTCATGCGCCAGGGGCCGGTGCTTCACGGGGTTGTAGCTCAACAAAGCGTAACGGTAATAGTATAAGATCGCAAGGATGAGCTCCGCTATGGGGTACAAGATGGGGATAAATAGCATGATGGGAAGGAGTGCGAGCGTTAAGCCCACGGAGAGGACTAGGGTGGTTGCGAGGGCAGCAACAGCTGCACGGACTGTCATGCGCACGCATCTCCGTTGATGTTCCGGACCTAGGTCTAAGAGCACGAGCTCAGAAGCTTTTTGCTCTTGCATGCTTAGGCCCTACGAGGCTCGTATATTGCCTACTGTCAACTGCTGATTGTAACCACGGTTCACGGGCCTGGCTGGGAAAAGCCAGGAAGAGCAATTTGAATCTACCGATATGTAAACAGAGATGGATAGGAGGCGTTCGAGGAAAAACTGCGTGTCTACGTTCAAAGAAAGCTGCGCTGCTGGGTCCTTGCAACTGATTTCCTGGAGCACTGCCACTCTCCCAATTTACTGCCACTGAACTCTTTGTTTGGATACGGTTCATTCATGTCTCTTATGGGGTCTTACATGTCCAGTTTCCATGTGAGAAAGCAGTTACATCCAAACAACGGATGTGATCTGGGTTCAACCGGCCTTATTACAGCAGCATGTCTGGCTGGCTGGCCTTTGCCAAGACCATAATGAAACCACGCCCGAGTGGGCAGTCATGCAAGCCACAACGTGTGGTGCACAATGGGCAATCCAGCATCAGGCCGCTGACACGCCATTATGATATCATGGTGGTACGGCAGTTGCGGTGAGCTGGCACTACAGTCCAAACGGTCAAGACGGGACTGGCCTCAGCGGGCTGTCAAACGCTCTCTATCTGACCGTGAATCGGCGTGTGCCCAAGAAACCACTAACCGACTAATTTTTCCCAATACATTCGATAGAAACAAGTAGCTCAACACCAAGTTGTACGTTAACATGTCCGAAACGCTCGTGGACAATGGATCACTAGAGCACGAGGCTCATACTTTGCGCCGGACACAACAAACTGTTCCACCTTGCGAGATGAGATGACCCATGCCATTCATGAGAATAGTCTGCATAGCGCTCGACCACACTCTGAACGAGGCAATTAAGACCAGAAGTGAACCTCCCCACCTCATAGTTCAGATAGCAACAACAGAGCAACAGTGTTGCAACTATCACTCAAGTCCGTCCCTTCCCCTGCAGAAAGGCAGAGTGCAAACAGATATCACAATTCCCTGCGCAAAGGCACTGACAGTGCAAACAGAGATCACAGCAGGCATGGCATCCGAGATCTCCAGCATGCACTCTATTCTTCATGTAACTATGCGAGCTCCTAAATAAAGCAAGTCAATGGCTGCGAGGCAACGGATCGAGACACTGACCGCCACCCCTCATGCCACCCTTGCAGACAACTGTACCCCTCTGGGTCAGAGTTTGCACCCAGCCAACTTATCACATGTCAGAGAACAAAAAGCCAACAAGCCACAACTCCTAACTTGCTCTGCAGGAAAAGCCCTGATCCCCAGTACACATCCACTTCTCAATCTGGTGCTCAGAGCACCCCATCCTTACCCACAGGCCCCCCTACCACCCCCCCCCCCCAAAAACTCCACACGATTGAGCGATACCGCCTCCATGCACACAGATGCCATAAACCCTTTTCCCACGGTAGCTTACAGCAGCACGCTGCTGCTGCTGCTCTTACACCCCTGTCCCCGCAACATCACTCCCCATCCCCCCCCCCACCCCACCCCTTGCCCCACTCAGTACATGTACTTTGTCCACAAACCATTCAACGTCTGCCCCCAAGGTCCTTCATACATTTCCAACAGATGTGACGCAGGCACCATCCCCGACTCTGCAATCACATGCAGCTGCTTCAAAAACGCAGCCTCATCATACCCCCGCCGCTCCAGCCCCCCTTGTGCTATAGCCAAAACCTTCAGCGCTACATCCTGCACTGTACCGCCCTTAAAGGGTGTTGCTAAACCCAGCCGAGGGACCTCATCTCTTAGGTAATCCCGATCGTCTTGCGTCCATGATGAGATGAGGTCAAGGGCCTCTGCCTGGGCTTGTGCGTCATAGATAAGCCCTACCCATAGGGCTGGTAGGGCACATATCAACCGCCACGGCCCACCATCAGCGCCACGCATCTCTAAGAACTTTTTTAGCCGTACCTATGAAGATGAACAAGGACAGAAGACAGGGAAATCATCAGCCTGTTATAGCACCATGTGTTCCATGTGTGCATAGGAACATCCACTCACCCTGCGACCAGCTAAGACAAGTGCTCTGTAGATACTGGTACCCGCACACCTAAGCGAAGGTCCGGGGCCAAGCACCTGATATGGGCTTTTTGCATCTTGTTGCGTAACAATTACATATAAGAACACATTGGTATGTATCTTACTGGTGGTTGAAAAAGCCTACGGCCTGAGCGACTGGAGAGCACAGCGAAGAGCTTGATACCATCAGCACTGTCCGCTTCCACACAAAGCAACAGTATTCCGTTTTCAAAATGGCCCTAACATTTCACCACGCTTCTTGCTGATTGCAAATGACAAACACCCTGTGTCTTGCTCACCAAGTGTGCAGTCCTCGCCTTAAGACACGATTGGATTGCCTCAACATTGCCAATAACATGCAGAAAACATAGCACACATGCGGTCGTAGAGCAGGCCAACCACTTGTGTGACTTTCATATATCTGAGTGACTTCGAAACCAGTATACAGGATTACTATTTTAGATGACGATGTGATTTTGTTATATTTCTAGTTCAATATATCTGCACTTCTGTTTACCTCTGGGAAGATGGTAGTGAGATGGTTCTCCCAGTCACCCATGGTGGGGCGTTGTCCTGGTAGGGCTGGCAGCTTACCCTGGGAGAACATACAGCAGTCACGGAAGGAGCAGCTCATTGGTAACATTTCATGCTATGCCAAAAGCGACATAGGCCCTGCACCTCAAGCTGTTACAAAAGCAGCAAAGTGGAACAATATACAGGATGTGTCTGCTATGCAGCTAGCAGCTTAGACTGAGATTCATTGGGGATAAGCACAACAAGTAGCTACACGTAGCAGCAGCCAAAGCAATGACGAGTAAAAGCAAAGGCGCAGCAGCATCAAGAGTAGCACAATCAGCAGTGGCAGCAAATGAGATGGGAGTGGCAGCATTGCCACAGAAGCTATATCTAGCTGGTTCAGTGCTGCCACGGAACCAGCTTAGCTGACCTTAATACCCTGAGCAACCATGCGAGTCAAAGCAGCAGAGGTTTCCGCTGCAGTAAGCATCCTGGCTTGCATCCCTCTTTCTGTTGCAACTGGACTTACACACGCGGCTTGCAACGTCCTGTGCATCGACACACTGCGCCAAGGCACCTGGGCAGTCCTGCCTCGACAGCAAGCTTAAACGCAGGCTGTCTACAATGCTTACTCTAAACCACTCAACCCAGCATGGGGCACTGCTCAAGACCCCTCTATCTCTATGCAGCCTGCACAAAGCATGATGTAATACTTCCTTGCAACATGAACAAAAGGCCTACAGGAAGTCCAACTCCTGCTTCCAAGTAGTCACAAGCAGGACATGCAGGACAATCCCCCGTGCTGTGTAACACTATCCTATACTAGCTGTAGCAAGTGGCACACCTATCTCTTAACACTGCTTACATCCATAAACCTAGCTCAAGTGCCTGATCTGCTTCCCATAGCAGAGTATGCTTGCTTAGGGGCCCTTGAGATTCTGCTTGGTCACCTCTCCATTACATTCAGAATAGCATTACCACCCGCAAAGTGAGGGGCCTATGGCCCTTTTTGCTGTGGCATATCATGAATTGTAATCACAAGCGTTACCATGCGGGCAACATGCTTTACTATAAAGCCTTTCTGTCCTAGCCCTGCTATGGTCCTACCACCTCCAACTCACCTCCATGAAGTCTCTCCATGACTGGCCCAGCGCATTGATGTACTGCCCCTTGCGGTACACAAAGTACATGGGCACGTCCATGGCATAATCCACATACTTCTCAAACGACATGTCCTCCTCAAACACAAAGGGCAAGTTGCCGGTACGTGAGGCATCCACATCTGTCCACACATTCCCTCTCGTGCTAACATACCCGGATGGCTTGGCCTCCACAAAAGGCGAGTTTGCAAAGAGCGCTACTGCGATGGGCTGCAGCGCCAGGCCGATGCGGAACTTCTCTATCATGTCCTTCTCTGACTCAAAATCCAGATTGACCTGTACTGTACAGGTTCTGAACATCATGTCGAGCCCCCGAGTGCCGACAGTGGGCATGTAAGACTTCATGAGGCGGTAGCGATCCTTTGGCATAACTGGGATGTCTTCTATCCGCCACTGGGGGTCGAATCCCATGCCCAGGAACCCGATGCCGAGCTCTTCTCCAATGGTTTTTACTTGGTATAGGTGGCTGTTGACTTCAGCACATGTCTGCAGTGGCAAAGAAGGACAGTTGCTGAGACCACTGCTGCTGCTGGGTTTCAGGAACTGGCTGTTACCATCCTAGCAGGGGAGGACAGATGCTTAATATGGTCAGAGAGGCTGTCACTGCTTATGCATGGCCAGTGCCAGCTGAGTGAAGATTCAGAAGAGAGCTATTGCTCGGCTATGACTGTTAGTAGACTTAGTAGCTAGCACACAGGGTCAGGAGAGGTTTATTGCTCGTGCAATCCAACAAGAATTGGTGTAGGGATCAGGACTGTGCCATATGCTCATCCATGGGTGTGGACTGCTCAGGAGGTTTTATAAAAGGGCTGCTGTCTATTCCAAGACGGATAAAGAAATGGTACAGGGGGCCAGACAGCCACTCATGTTGCTGCTAGATGGCTAAGCTGGTAGGGGAGGCAGCGAGAGCCCTGCTGCTTATCCCTTGCTAATAGCAGCTTATATGAGGCCGAGGAAACGGCTATCCATAGAAGATAGACGGGGGGCCCTAGTTGTGCTTTCACTCACCTGGTGGAGTGTCTCTAAAGGGGCTCCACTAAGCTCAAACTGACCGCCTGGCTCCAGGGTAACACTCTGCCCGTCTAGCTGAACTCCTATTGTCAGTGGGCCCTCCTTCATCCGCTGCCATCCGAACCTAGACTCTAACTTGTCGAACACCTGAGAGATCTTGTCATAATCCATGCGGCGACAGTCGGTAAGGTTGAACCCGAACTTCTCGTGCTCTGTACCAATCCTCCATTTGTCTTTGGGCCTGCAGCCTGACTTTAGATGGTTAATTAGATCCTCTCGGGACACAGGCTGATTGCTGCCTTCGGAAGGAGCGTTAGCTGCAACGACATGCAGGCTGCCACGCTGTTGAGAGACACGTCTGTTTTGAATACAAATATGGCCTACGCGCCGAGACTCTGGGAAAGAAGTGTTGATTCCCCGCTTAGCAGGGCCTTGCAAATGCATTGGAACGGAATAGCCAGCACTACTTCCATGCAACCCCGCAGAACACAAACATGCCTTTCAAACAGCCTACTCGTCTTTCAGTCATTTAACCATGTGCACAACTAAAAAATGTACGCCCGCTACCCCAATCTGCGTTGCTTTACGAAGCATTCATGACGGCATCCTGGTAACCAGCAGCGATAGTCCTTATACGTGGTGACACTATTCCTCGGCACGTTCGGCCCGCTTCTGGCTTGTCATCTCAGGTGGTAACGGCATCTGATGCAATTCTTACACCAGCAACCCAAACCGTGTACATGTTTGATGCCATAGACCATACCTTAATAGTTCCCTAGCAGTCTGATAGCAGTCCAATATGACGGACATTACAAATTAATAAGGGCCAGTCCCGTTCCAACGTTCTCTTCCACATAGCACCGCAGGACATCAAAGCCACATGATCCAACCTCCCACCATTAATCTGTTTGTACAACCTCACTTCAAGACCGCTACTGCTTGGTGGAGACACACTCCACAGCACAGTACCCCATACGCTTGCGCTTCTCTCCAGTTTGAACTTCCTTATCCCTCCCTGCACTGTTCAGCTCCTGCTGATCCTCCGAGACACTTCTAACCCACTGCCCAAAACCCCAACTAGAGCTTGCTCCGCAGCTCCCAGCCCTCAATGCTGCTTTGCCATTGCCTTGGGACCGTAAACGTTGCTGTGGGGACCCCCTATTTAGGCGAAACCGTTGTTGTGGTTGGTGCCGGTGTACAACACAGCGCCACCATTCCATGCAGAGGCCCCCTGAGCCCTCTCTGGTATCTCCAGAGTGCTTAAAGTCAACAGATTGACTCAGGTAAATGCTGCTGCTACAGCTTACTCTGCCAGCAGCTGCTGCGGCTGCTGCTTATTCTGCTTGCTGCTGCTCTGTTCTCACTGCTGCTGCTACTACTGGCAGCTCTTTTGCCACCAGACTTTCAAGGGCTGTGATGCGTTGGTCCAGGCTGCTCTGAACCTGCTGGGCCTGCGGGGACAGAAGAACAGATCAACAAACAAACTTTGAATGTGAAAAGATAGACATGAGATAGATCACTCCACAGCTTTCGGGCCGTGCAGTGCCCACGGCATAACTCCATCTCTGGAAAGATAGAACGAACCTTTTGGACATGCAGAGCTTGCTATCAAGGACATGACGAAAGGTTGAGAGATGTCTTGAACATAGGTTCAAACTGCAACCTGCTGTTGCTTGTAAAAGGAAGTTCTATTGAGGCAAGGTGGCTAGAAGTCGGTTACTAGTCAGTCCTTCTGGCTATCATTTCAAATGGGTGTGCTGGATGCGAGAGCCAACACCACACAAGCACTGCAAAGCCATCCAGAAACCTTGACCTGTGCGATGGATGCAGGGTGTCTACTTACAGAGGAGGGACCGCTGTATGCTAACCCTATAAGCCATGCGCCACAATCATGGCTATTTGAGGACTCCACAAGGCTGACTTGCATGGCTGAATGGTATGGTTGGTACATGGCATGGTTTTATGATCTGAGAGATTCTGCACAGGCCTCAGGCAGGAGAGGGTGCGTAGCCGCCGTATGCTTGGTTTTATAGAGGGCCTGCTGTGCATTCTGCCAAGTCTGATGTTCGATGTTCAGGATATAATCAGCAAAACAACATGGCAGCAAATGTTCTCTCATAGAATCAAGGAAGGGCATGTACTTCGCAGCGGGATATTATACTGCTTTTCAAATTTCCCTGGTCCAGTTTAACCCACCTGCGCTGCTAGGAACTCGCTGCTCCTCAGAACATCTTGCCGGATCTGCCACATGGCCAAGGCACCAGCCACAGCGAAGCCGGTGAAGAAAGATGTAAGGCGGAGCTTGATATTCACCATCTGTACTGGTTGTGCCAGTTACGGTAAACAGATTGGTTCGACGCCTAGTATGGCCTCGAGGACCGAGCACAGACCTAGGGATGGCTACTGCCAACGCCCAGACACAGAGGAGTGCAGCGTGTTAACACCTCGTATGGTCTGCAAATTACTATGTAATTTTGATTCCTCCAGAATGCGCCCAGAACGACCAGGTCAGGGCTGTCACTCAACGCAAGATCGGCCTTCGAGCATGGGTGCCCAGCAACACCTGGATGTCAACTCCGCAACTCCTTCAGAGCATTTCAGCGCACAGCGGCACTATCAAACACCTAGATACCTTTTTACCGGCCCAGACGGGCCAACATTTCCCATGGTTAGGCCCTAGAACCCTGGCTGTACAAGCCGTCACGGGTGCCACCATCGACATGGAGCTGTGCTCTTTGCCAGATGTTCTGAAGCGCCGCATGGGGCTTTAGGCCATCGAGTAATGTCATTACACACTGTATCCTGCTGATAGAGCGGGCTGCATGCTGGACCTCTGGACGAAATTTGCATGCCTCTACCTCCGTGCCCACGACCGCCTGGACGGAGTTGCGGCCCCCGCCAGTGCAAACTGCCCCTACGCTAATGCCTAGCTAAAAGCTGTTAACTAAATAACTGGGGGGACCCTGATTGCCCGGTGGCCTCCAAATGGCCAAGGGTGCAGAGCCCGACCATGGAGAGGAAGGCCTAGCAGACGACGTGAAGGCCTATGCTGCCAAGCTCGGTTTGGCCAGCAGCGGCGGTGGAGATTTCGGCTACGACGACTTTGCCCCTCAGCTTGCCAACAAGCCGCTCAAACCATCAGCAGATAAGAAGAAGCAGAAAGTTGCAGACAAGCAGCAGCAGCAGCAGAAGAGCAAACCAGCAACTGCACAACCTGCGCACAGAGATGATGGAAAGAGCGACAAGCAGCACCACAAGCAGTCCTCCATGCAGCAAGGCAGCAACCGCAGGCAGCAAGGAGGCGCAACAGCAAAACCCCCCGCAGCAGCAGCAGCAGCCCCACCAGCAGGTGAAGACCCCATTCGTGATCGCAAATGGGTCCCTAGCGTAGGTCCCCGCCCTGGAGAATCTCGTGGCAAGTCCCTCCTAGCACGTGACGAGCCCTCCATTTGGTTCGAAGCAGCAGCATCTCTAGATCCCCTGCCTGACCCTCAAACTTCCAGTGCCCAGCCCCTTGACGATTCAGCTGCTCAGGCAGTACGAGCGCGAGCAGAGCAGCTGCTGGAGCATGAGGCGCAGGTCTTTGAGCGTGACTTGGCAAAGCGCAATGCCTCGGATGCCAAGTGGCTGCAGCAAGTGAAGCGGGCGGGAACTACAGCTGATAAAGTGGCGGCTATGGCGCTCTTGGTGCAGGTGAGGAGACCACTGCTGGTATGGACAAAGATATTGTGCACTGCTATTATTTTTACATCTCGAAGATATGCTATGCAACACTGATAGCAAAAGTTCCATAGCCGAGCACCTCAAGCTATTATGAAACCAGCGAGCTGGCACATCTATGATGGGTCAAAAGATGAAATGGTCACTTGCAGAAATCACAATTTGCATGCCTGTGATGTTTATTGTACCTGAGCAACCATGGTCAGCTCTATCTGGAAAGGTCATCAACTAAGCACAGGCGATCCTGATGCTTTGGTAACAAGTGTTCATGCTCTTTACACCCAGTAGCTCTCTCCTGTGAACTGGATGCTGAATGACACACCGATGGTATCGTAGTGCACAAGCTGATTAGCACAAGCTGACTTTTTACAACTAAATGTACTATGCAAAAGCAAAGCCGCGCACTGCCTTAGATGTTGCCTTGGGTCCAGAGTATTGAGGTGCTTGTCATTTGTTGCTGTGTTGTCACAGGAAAGCGTCCTTGGCAACATGCGCAGTCTGGATGGTTTGCTGGGTATGATGGCCAAGACATCTGGAGGGAAGGGCGTGGTGGGCAAGGCAATGGAGGCACTGCAGGAGCTCTTCATGACATGCCTGCTGCCTGATAGGTATGCGGGGGGTGGGGGAGGGGCAGGGAGCCAAGGAGGTGGGGAGCAGCAGGGTGGGGAAGGGTAATTGTGATGGTGGGAGGGTTGGGGGTGGAGGGTGGGGGGTGGGGGAGGGGCAGGGAGCCAAGGAGGTGGGGAGCAGCAGGGTGGGGAAGGGTAATTGTGATGGTGGGAGGGTTGGGGTTGGAGGGTGGGGGGTGGGGGAGGGGCAGGGAGCCAAGGAGGTGGGGAGCAGCAGGGTGGGGAAGGGTAATTGTGATGGTGGGAGGGTTGGGGGTGGAGGGTGGGGGGTGGGGGAGGGGCAGGGAGCCAAGGAGGTGGGGAGCAGCAGGGTGGGGAAGGGTAATTGTGATGGTGGGAGGGTTGGGGGTGGAGGGAGGGGGGTGGGGGAGGGGCAGGGAGCCAAGGAGGTGGGGAGCAGCAGGGTGGGGAAGGGTAATTGTGATGGTGGGAGCGTTGGGGGTGGAGGGTGGGGGGTGGGGAGGGGCAGGGAGCCAAGGAGGTGGGGAGCAGCAGGGTGGGGAAGGGTAATTGTGATGGTGGGAGGGTGGGGTTGGAGGGTGGGGGGTGGGGAGGGG
>OY744506.1:5699241-5824692 GCA_963556185.1 Pseudopediastrum boryanum
GGGGGGGGGGGGGGGGAGCAACACAGGGGGGCTGGAGGGGGGGGCAAAGAAGGACACAGTAGGGAGAAGGAGTATGGGAAAGGGAGGAAGCCACGAGGGTGGGTGGGTATGGGGAGAGGAGAGCTTGGAGCTTAGTTTAAGCAGTATGTGCAGCTGCTGGAGCAGACAAGGTAAAGGAGGGGGGCACAAGGGGAGGGGGAGCGGGGCGCAAGGTTTTTATTGCTGGGGGCTGGTATGTGCCTCTCTCGTGCCGTATGGCTGGTGAACCTGATACCTCTGACGATATGGTGTCTAGTCTAGGCATATGGTGTCGTGCATGACTAGGACAACCCGTATTCTTTTCCACCTCCCTGTTTTCCGTGACAGCTTGAGATGCGGGACCTATGGCACTTTTGTGCTATCGCATATCATGAAATGTAGCAAGAACTACACGATATGATGTTTGCAGTAGGCACACTGAAATGGCTAAGTGATATGTTCATGAGTGGCGAATTGTATTGTGGGGCTTTCTTAGCTGTGGGTCCTAAACCCCATGGACCTTCATAGCGGATAACACCCCATAAAGCAACTGCTGCTTTGGCAGGCTAGGGTTCACTTACTTAGGGCAAAGCATCCAATAGCTAGCCCCGAGTCATTCATCCCTGGTACATCTGTTTACATGTAAAAAGACACCACTGCACAGCCTTCTGGGCCGTGCAGGGCCCAAGCATGACTCCAACCATTTTCTTAGTGCGGTGGGGTGAGTAAGTGCGAGAGACAGAGAGCCACGAGGCTGCGAATTTTGGCGAGGCTGAGACAAGGAGACCGTAGGGCATCTGTTTATATGAGATAGATCACTGCACAGCTTTCGGGCCGTGCAACGCCCGCGACATTATCCCTGGTACATCTGTTCATGTGAGTGTCTGTATATCTGTATATCTTCTTCCTGTATATCTGGTTATCTTTTTAGCCGTCTCGCCTCTTTGTCTCAATCTTTGCTCTCCATTTACCAACAAACTGGATGGAGTTATGCTGCGGGCGCTGCACGGCGCAAAAGCTGTGCAGTGATCTATCTCATGTATCTGTTTATGATGGCTTTTGTGGCTTCTGTCATCTCCTCGCTTCTATACATCTTCACTCACCAGAGTAGGTTCCTGTTGTTGTTAGGTGGTGGAGTACAAGTAGCTCTATCCTGGGATCCCTTAGTGAGCATGCCACACTGAGTCATTATGTCGCTCATGTCGCTCTGTTACAAACAGCTAGTTAAGAGGGTAAGGGTCTGCTGCTGCTCCTGCCCCTGCTCTTTCTGCCCCGTCCTTTCTTGCAATTGGCAAATGTCCAGTCTGTCCCACACCCTCCATCTGATGTATGTATCTGCATGTATCATGTGTGTAGTCGCTTTATTCTGGAACACCTTGAAGAGCGTGCCACCAAATGTCGTCTTGTGTTAGTCTCGGTTAAACTAGAGGGTGAAGTGCTGCTGCTGCTGCTGCTGCCCCGGCTGCTTGTGCTCTGGTTCTTTCTATCTGTTGGATAAGCCTCACACCCTTTCTTCTAAATACATTACCTCCTTCTGTATGTTCAGTACGTCTACCCTGGAGTACCTTCGTGAGCGTGCCACGAAGAGCCTCCATGTGTTGCTATCAGCAAAGTCAGAGGGTGAGGTGCTGTTGCTGCGTGCGCTGGTGAACAAGCTAGGAGACCCTGCCAGGAAGATGGCCAGCAACACAGGCTACTACCTCAGCCAGCTGCTGGTGCAGCACCCGGGGATGAAACCTGTGGTGGTCAGAGAGGTAGGGTTTGGGGGTAGGGTTTAGGGGTTGAGACTCAGTGGAATGTAGGGAAGGGGGGTGGGAGTGTATACGTGTGGTGGCTTGTTTGTTGCTGGTGTTATATTATAGTTAGCTGCTGGTGCAGCACCCGGGGTTGAAACATGTGGTCATAAGAGAGGTAGGGTTTAGGGGTAGGGTTTGGAGATGCGGATACAGGTTTAGCACTGAATGGATAGTAGAGAAAGGGGTGGCAGTGTATATGTGTAGTGAAGTTGGTGGCTTGTTTGTTGCTGGTTCTTTACTTTAGTCAGCTGCTGGTGCAACAAACTTGTGGTCATAAGAGGGATGGGGGGGAGCACGTAGAATGTGGGTGTGACGGAGGGGGAAGGAGTGAATGTTTGGAAAGGAGGGAGGTATTGTAGGGAGAGGGGCGAGTGTGGATGCGGTGCCTATGGCATTTTTGCTATGGCACACCAAGAAGTAGTGCTGCTGTTATGTTATTGGGGTGCTGAATTTGGTAAAGAGGTTGTGTTGCACTGTATTCAGTTCTGACGTTTGGTGGCTAGATCAGAGGGGGAGGCAGCGGATTTGTTTTCGGCTGTGACTCATACCAAGTGCATACTGAAACTACCCTCTCACCCCCCATTCTTTCTGGCCCCATCTCAACTGCTGTTATTGTTCTGCCGCTTACAGGTGGAGACGTTTCTGTTCCGTCCGGGTCTGACTGATCGTGCCCAGTACTATGCTGTGACCTTTTTGAATCAGTTGGTTTTGAGTCATAAGGAGAGGGAGGGCGGCAGTGAGCTTGCTAAGAAGATGATTGACATCTACTTCAGTCTGTTTAAGCTCATCATGGCGGGGAAGATGGGGAGGGCGGCAACATTGGCAGCAGCACAACAGGAACAGCAGCAGGTGCGGGGGCAGAAGGAAGGGGTGGCTGGGTGGGTGGGGAGGGCAGCAACAATGGCAGCAGCAGGTACGTGGTGGGGCAGGAGGGGGTTTGGGGGGTGGGGGTTGGAGGAAGAAGGTGGGGTTGGGGTGAAGCGGTGGGGCAGAGGGCGGAATGGGATAAGGGAGGGGTGGAAAAGGGTGGAGGGGGTGGAGGGGCAGGTGTTGTTTCACAGTGGAGCAGGATTGAGGGGGGGTGAGGATAAGGTAAGATTGAGTGCAGAAAGGGGGGGTGGGGGCGGGATAGAGGAGGGGAAGGGGTGGAGGGGCCGAACGGTCCGGGGGATTGGGATAGAGGAGAGGAGCGAGAAGATGGGGTGGGAGGGGTGGTATTAACCAGTGGAGTTGCAAATCAGGCAGCAGGCAGAGGAGCAGCACCAGCAGTGGAATGCAGGGAGAGGTGGGGTCGAGTACAAAGCCTATGAACCGGCAGTAGCAGAGAAACTGTGTTGGAACAGCAGGGCGTGAGTAGGAAAGGAATGGGTGTAAGGAGATGATGAAAAAGCTTAGGCGGTGTGGTTGGCACTTCACAGGTTGTGGATGAGCAGAACAGTAATGGATATGTTAAAAGAGTCATGCTGTTGAGGGTGGTCGTTTATTTGTAGGCCGACCCTCGTGTGTAAGTCCCACACCCAGCATGTGTGCGTATATGGAACTTGAGCGGGAAAGAAGGGAGCACCACACAACCTAGGCAAAGCAGTGGCAATTAGACAGCAGCGACGACACACGGTGCAGTGTAGGCCCAAGCAACTGCCTCATGTTTACAGTACCTTGTTGCCATAAGTGGTACATGTTCGCAAGGGATTGCGGGCGCTTAGGAGCTTTGGAATTCGCAAGATGATTAACTTTGATAATTCTTTGTGCCTGTGTTTCCTTTTCTTGCCCCTTTCTCTTGCAGGCGGATGGCAAGCAGCATCCACAAGACCACCACCACAAGCAGCAGCAGCAGCAACACCATAAGGGCAAATACAAGCACCATCATCAGCACCATGGCAAGGGCGGGAGTAACCATCGTCATCATCATCATCACCATCACCATCAGCACTCTAAGCCGCCGCAGCAGCAGCAGGCAGTAGCAGACGCAGAGCTGGACGCACGCATGCTGTCCGCGCTGATCACCGGCGTCCGGCGCGCGTTTCCGTACGTTGCGTCGGAGGACGTCGAGCCGCTTGTCGACAAGCACAGCGAGGCGCTCTTCAAGCTTATCCATACGGCGCCGTTCACTGTGTCGCTGCAGGCGCTGTTGCTGCTGCATCAGCTGCTGTCGGGCCGGCAAGCTATCAGCGACCGGTTCTATCGTGCGCTGTACGCGGTGCTGCTGCAGGAAGGGCCGCGCGCGAGTGGGGTGCGGGCGCCGCAGTTCCTGTCGCTGCTGTTCAAGGCGATGAAGGCGGACGTGAGCGTGAAGCGGGTGGCGGCATTCTGCAAGAGGCTGCTTCAGGTGAGGGAGTCACTGGCAGCTGCTGTTCCACCTCGCTGTTCTGTGTGACAGCTTGAGGTGAGGGGCCTATGGCACTTTTTGCTATGGCATATCAGGGAATGTAATAATAATGGCAGCTGCTGCTGATATGTTACTGCTGGACCTCGCCTCTGGACATATCTTGTTATGCAAACTATGCCATCTGTGGTTCTTCCTGGCTGTTTTCAAGCCCACAGCTCTGGGTTTGGGGCCTAATGCGCCTTCTCTATGGCCTGTCATGCAATGTAATTTCAATAACGTGGACTAGGCTAAACAGCTGATGTGGGGTTTTATGTGCTGCTCTACTGGCCAGGTGTCATGTCACACTAGTGCCAACTGGGCTGCTGGTGCCCTAGTGCTAGTGAGTGAGACACTCAAAGCACACCCGGGGCTGTGGGCAGCAATACAGCAGCCGGAAGATGCAGGAGCTGGAGAGGAGGAATTCAAAGACCTCAGTGACAGGTGGGGTGAGCCAGGGGGAGGGGGCTCGTGTGGGATGAGGAAGCACAGGTCCACCTTGGTCAGTGACGTATGGGGGTGAAGGAAGGGGGGCTCATGCGGCAAGAGGATGGGACTATAGTGCCACAACAAGACATAGTGCTAGACATTTGGAGGTTCCTGGGAGGATTAGCATAAACATGTTGAAGTATGATATCGTTCGGCAGTAGACATAGTCCGCTGGGAATTGGTAGTCCAAGTAGGGGAGAGTTTGGAAAAGAAAAGCAGGGTTCCATCATGGAGATTTGGAACAGAGAAAAGCAGGATGCAGCAAATAAAAGAAGTTGCAACCACAACCCGAAACCTAGATCTGGTCCCAAGAGCTGATGGACGAGCATTAAAGGCTGGAGGGTCTTCTGTGGGAGGCCTTTTGGGAGCTTAGAATGACCTTGCCCTGACCAGGTTTGCGCGTGCTGTAAATACTTCATGTCTCAGCTATTCAGCACTCCTGCAAGTAGTTTGTGTTGTAATCTCTTGTCCCCCTGCTTTGCTGCATGCAGTGAAGATGATGTGCCAGACGACACAGCTAAACCTGGAAAGGGACAGCAGCACCAGCAGCAGCAGCAGGAGGCAGCCGGCCGACATCAGCAGCAGCAGAACGGCAGCAGCAGCAGCGGCGCAGTGTGGCCTCAGCCAAGCTACTACAGCATGAGCAAGCGTGAGCCTTTATATGCTGCTGCTGAAACCAGTTGCTGGTGGGAGCTCCGTATCCTTGCTGCCCACTCCCACCCTTCCGTTGCCGCCTTTTCCCGCATGCTCCTGGGTGGGTCCTTCATCATCTACAACGGCGACCCTCTGAGAGACTTCACACTGCCGGTCTTCTTGGAGAAGTTCGTAGCGAAGAAACCAAAGGCGGCGTCAGCTGTGAAGGGGAGTTCCGTGATGCAGCCCTTGGGGGCGGTGCAGGGGGAGGAGGAGGGGGTGGGTGGTGGGGGGCTGGCGGAGCTTGGGAGTGAGGCGTTTGCTGCTCTGGCGGAGGTGCAGGTGGAGCCGTCTGAGATCTTCTTCCATAGGTGAGTGTAGCAGTTAGAGTTGTGGGATGTGTCCAGGGGGAAAGGGTGTTGGGGTGGGGGTGATTTTGAGATCCTCTTCCATACGTGAGTGTAGCAGTTGAGGTGCAGTGTTGTGATATCGGTAGATTACAATTGATTTAGGGGGAAAAGGTATTGGAGTAAGAGCTTATGGATTGGTTTCAGGGCCGTGCTTGCAACTAATATGCATGCTCTTTGACATTAATGGTGCGGCAGCCCTTTGTGGTTGCCGCACCTTAAATGTTTGTTTGTTTGTTATGGTATCTGAACTGTATCAGGCAGGCCATGTGTCTCTAGCGTGACTTTCCTTCTGCACTTCATTCTGATGGTGCAATTCTTTTGCCGTAGCTCCAGAGGCTCGTGATGCATATCATTGTTATCTATTGTTCCATTGTTTATGTACCCTGCCTGGCCTCTTGTCGACGGTGCTTTTCTTGTCAGGGTAGGAAGAGCCCTGCCACAGACAGTTTGCTGACTTTTGTGCGCCCGCTGTGAAGGCCCGTTGGTGGTACCAGGACTCGAGGCGTTACAGGGCAGGGCAGTAGTATCATGTTCTTAAACACATTCAAAGAGCCGAGTGGTGGAGGAGGTCTGCTGTGTTAATCCCCCATTGCAGCTAAGAGTGCAAGAGTTGGTGTGCGACGTGTACGTGACTGAAGTTTCTTGGAATTTGGTTTTACTTTTCAGGGTCGCTAGACCTGCAACTCCTGCTATACCTGATCAATCTTCATACTGTTGTCCTCACTGCTGCATTGCGGGTCCCCCATTGGAAGCCCATGTATGATCACACATGCATCTGTAAACAAATATACAAAAACTCGCTTTCAATATGGTTGCGTTCATGCGTTGCTAGAACTGTGGCTACCTTTATACGCATTGGGTTCATTACCAGTGCTGCCGCCAATGCTGCTTCGCAGGTTCTACAACTTGCAAGCGGACAGGGCCAGCGGCAAGGTGAAGAAAGTCAAGCAGAAGAAGGCCAAGGGGGAGGATGGGGGACCTCTGGAAGACGAGGGGTCACCGGGAGATGAAGGGTCAGAGGATGAGGACTTAGGGGAATTCGGGGTGGATGAGGTGGCCTCTGATGTGGAGCTAGATGATGATGAAGTGGATCGGTTGATGAATGAGGAGGAGGGGATGGGGGATGATTTGCTGGGCGATCCGGATGTGGGGAATTATGATTATGGTCAGCTGATGGATGCGATGGAATCAGAGAGTGAGGATGATGGGGAGGAGGAGGAAGAGGAGGGAGAGGGGGTAGCTGGAGGGGACAGCAGCAGCGGCAGTGAGGGGGGAGGGGATGGGGAGGGTATGGAGGAGGGCAGCAGCAGTCAAGAAGAGGAGAGTGAAGGAGGTGATGATGATGGGGATTTCATTATGCTTGGACAAGCTGGAGCTGAGGGAAAAAGGGTGGCAGGTGAGCTGGGGGGTGCAGGTGGAGGGGAGAGGGGGTGGCGGGGGAGGGGGAGGGGGTGCAGGGGGAGGGGAGAGAGGGTTGCGGGCAGAGGGAGGCGGGTGCAGGGGTAGGGGAGGAGACGAGAGGGAGGGGAGAGAGGGGTGCAGGGGGTCTAGAGGGGCCTTGAGAGATGTTGGTGTGCGCTACAGGGGGCTCTCTACAGATGGCAGTACCGGTAGGTTCAATCCAGTGGATCATGGACAGGAGGGTATGGCCTGCTTCCGAGTTAATAAATACACTGTGGAATGCCCTTACTGGCTAGAATGCCCTGCTATTTATTATACTTAGTGCACTGTTAAATTCCCTTGCTTGCCCTTCATGGCTTGACGAGGACGTTCTGCAGTGCTAAAGCAACTTCATGTACTTGTTGAACAGCTTGAGAGCATCGTTCTCACTTGCAAGCTGTGTTGTAAGGCATGGACATTACATCCTCCGACTCTGCTAAGCATCAGCCCCTTTTTGGCACAGCAGTGATCTTCGAAGGCACATGCCATGAACATGCACATGCCAAGCTTTTGAGGTTGAACCAAAGTAGCTTCTCAGTTGCTCTTGTACTGTCGGGCGATTCGACCCACGCGCTTTCAAGTACTTGCAGAAATCTGCCAATGCGTGTTATCATAGATTCATTCATACCCTCACTTGCAAGCTCTGTTGTAAGGCATCGAAATCGCATCCTCCTGATGTCTCCGACTGGGGGGGGGGGGGGGAGGGAGGGGGTGGCTTTTCATCACCAAGGCTTGGGCTGATGCACCGTACGCCCGAGCTCAAAGTGCAGCAATATGAGCACATTGTTTTTTAAAGGCATGGATATCACATCCTTCGAATTGGGGGAACGGGGTCCAACATCGAAGTTTAGGCTAATGACTCCTGAAATCAAGATGCAGCAATCGATCAGCACATTAATTTCCGGATGAGGTGCAGTAGCAGTTGTAAAGGCCCTGTTGTCTGCCTATGGGTGAGGTGTATCTTACTAACAGTCAGGCTCACTATGACAAAGCTGCTGTCGGGCTGGGAATCAGGTGACTTCTTCCGTTCTTGTGTGTTGAGTGTCATTAAGGTCAGTAAGAGGAGATGTGCAGTAGGACTGCTGTGGGCTCCTGTGATGCTCATACATACAAAATTGCCCCCCACCCTCCCACACACATACGCACATGCTAACAAATTGGATGGAGTTATGCCGCGGGCACTGCACTGGTTGAAAGCTGTGCAGTGAACCTTATCATATAACCACAATGTTTGCTTGCCAGGATGGTGCCACTACAACTAGGATAAGCGAGGAAAAGGATTACGTACACAGCTGAGAAGAGGGAGCTTGTGAATGTACTGAGCACTGCTTCTCACTGCTGCTGCAGGTGCTACTAGTGTCTCCGATGTGGATTTGGAAGGGGTTCATGTCTTTGATCTGCCAAGCCCTAGCAGCAGCGATTTGGATGAAGAGGACCAATCGGCAGCAGCAGGAGGTGGTGGTGGTAAAAAGGGCAAGACAGTCAAAGCTGGGAGCAGCAAGACGGCGGCAGCAGAGGCGGCTGGTAAGGGCCGCAAAAGACAGAAAGATGGGGAGGAAGCAGCAGCTGGTGATGTAAAGGGGAAGAAGAAGCAGAAGGCAGCTGAGGGGAGTATGGCGGCTGAGGGAGAGGGAGGGGCCGGTGGATCAGATGAGTCAGATTTGGACCTAGATATTGATGATATTATGGGGGGAAGTGAGGAGGAGGATTTGGATGAGGGGGGTATGTTGGAGGAAGATGGTGGCGATGGAGAGATCGGCAGTGACGGGGAGGAGGGAGAACAGCAGCAGAATAAGAAGGGGCGGTTGAGAGAGAAGAAGAGGGGGAAGGGTGGTGGTGGGGGTGTTTTTGCGTCAGCGGATGATTATGCGGATTATATGGCGGAGTATGAAGCGGAAGCAGCAAAGGCAGCAGATGTAGATGCAGGAGTTGGTGAGAAACAGCATCGGGGCAAGCGTATGGGGGAGAAGGGCAGCAGGCACAAAGGTAGCAAATGGAAAGGGGCGGTCCATCGGCATGCATAACGGGGCTTGGAGTCATGTGGCGGGTGCTGCACGGCCCGAAAGCTGTGCAGTGATCTATCTCATGTAATGGGGCTTGCAATCATGGTTGGAGTTCTGGTGGGTGCTGAAGTGATGGCGGGGGCTTGTCTGAGTTGAAGTGGACATGCGCCCTGGTGAATCATGTTTCTAGTACTGATTCTTGTGCTTCGCAAGTGCTCACTCATGTGTGCACTCTCCATTGCTATCCGCTAGGTTGCCAGTTCGAACCCCGATGCGGGCGGGGTTTTCGAAGGGTCATGCCGTACGCGGTATGATCGGGTCAAAGTGTGGGTTCGCCCATGTTGCCGGCCTGAGGAATGACACTTAATCAATGTGTCGAATGCACCTCAGGTCCTTCGCAGGCAAACACACACACACACATGTGTGGGTTTTTGGCCCGATTTGAACGCGAAGCGTTCGAGAGGGCCAATGGGAGGGAAAGGATAGGAGCGAGTACAGGCGGCAATGCGATTTGGCACTCGGCTAATATGATTAGTCGCCGCGGTTTACTAGGTATCCTTTTTGTGGTCGGCCGTTTTAGAATCCGTTTTAGAACGCGTCCTCCAGCAACGAACCAACAGGAGTACCCAAGCAGTCCAACAACGAGAAAGCAGTGCAACCGGGCTCCAAATAAAAAACACCATTAATTGGATCCAAATACAATGGATTCCAGACCACCAACTGAGAGGGGTACGCAACCATGTATCCACCTAGGGAACTTCAACCAGTTCATCATAAGACAAATCAACAGACAAATCACCAGAATGATCGGACTCCGAGTCTAACATATCCAAATATTGACCGTCCGGAAGCAAGACGTCTGGCAAGTCCACCACATCAGTACCACCAGACTGGTGGCAAGGATATGCAAGATCAGTTCTGTAAACATGCTTGTTGATGCAGACATAGCACCCATATATAGATGTGCCTGCGGCGTCTGTAATACATCATGTCAATAAACAGGAGATTGGGAGGGTCTTTACCCTTATTACCCTGGGACCAGGAGCTCTCATCGAGCAGACCATTCTCATATTCATATCATTCTGCTTCATATCTATCATTCAAGACCTTAGTATCAAATGCGAGCGATCGCATGCGTCACCATAGCCGCTCAGCTGAGCATCACCATGCACAGGCGTCAAGAAACACTGGCCAAACATGCCAGGGGTATCAATTTCCCGTATCACCCATCGGGCTTAGTAGTCATTGTACATAGGATTACTGGCGATGGCGTTTGCAGTCCCGGCGGCAGTAGCAGAAGCAGCAGAGCTCTGGCCAGATGCGGCATCAGAGATTGCTCCTGCAGTATCTGTCAGTGACGCCTGCTGCGC
Organism: Pseudopediastrum boryanum; assembly: GCA_963556185.1. Taxonomy (NCBI): domain Eukaryota; kingdom Viridiplantae; phylum Chlorophyta; class Chlorophyceae; order Sphaeropleales; family Hydrodictyaceae; genus Pseudopediastrum; species Pseudopediastrum boryanum. The sequence goes on from OY744506.1 coordinate 5,709,763, forward strand.
AAAATCAAAGCCGGTGTCCCGCTCGCCCCCACCCCCCCCACCCCTCTGGAGAAGCTTGCGGCCGCCGGACACGACCACCACCTTTTTAACGGGGCCTTTCTCTGTCACGCCTGCGCCACCCTTGGGAATCAACACACTGTCAATGCCATGAATGACACCCTGCAGACAGCAAAAACATAGCAGAGACGCATTTTGAACAGAACGACTTTCAGCTGCATGGAGGGGCCATGACCTGCTGTGTGAAGAAGGGCCGTATGAGGCGGGTCAATCAATAAAAACGCAGCACCAGCTAAGCCAATGGCCAAACAAACCCAGGCCATAAACACAAGGGTACATGGTATAGGGGGCCTGGGATCGGGCAGGGCGGGGATGGGGTTTGGCTGGGGTGCAAAAGATCGACCCTGCAAGTTTGGTCAATATGACAAAAGTCCCTCGCTTTGACAACAGAGTGACATCAGCAAAGGCCACATCCAAGACTGCAAGGTTCCTTACGTGCTCACTTGCACTATGCTTACTTGGACTATGCTTACTTGCTAAGTTGCACTATGCTGTACATTAGGTTTAGGCCTGCAATGCTCACAAACACTTCAGACACTGCATATACTTATAAGTAACTACAGAAACAGATAAACAGGACTTGATAGAACCCCAAGGCAAGCCCTTTATTTCAAAGTGTGCATGCAGCTGTGCTCTCCATAATTGTGTAACATTATGTGTGCTCCTGAGCCCTTTTGCATTGCTTTGCATCACTCATACATTGCCAAGTAGAAGTGAAGGTTGTTAGCAAGGTGTGTGAGAGACCCGAAGCACACTTTCTGCCTTCAGCTCAATTGTGTGTCTTTGCATCAAGGCGCAAAACAGCACGTTCACAATGAGGAATGAAACCGTAACAAATATTGTGTCTGTGCTGCCCAGTCTGAGGGCTGTGCAATGACCTATCTCATATAACCGTGGTGTCTGTGGCATGTAAAGAGCGAGGTTGTCCAAATGATGTCTGCCTCAACACAGAATAAAGCGAGATTGTTTCTGTCAAAGCTCGACTCCTGGATGTAATCTAGTCTCTGCTCTATCCCTTGATACTAAAGCATGTACTAAACAGTGCCACCACTGCTGTGCCTTCCTCCTTCTCACCTGGCCAGCAAAGATGTTGGACCTGCGCATCCTAAACCCTAAACCCCTTTCCCCCTCACCTGGCCAGCAAAGATGTTGGACTTGCGCATCCTGGCGGCCTTGCCAGTCTCAGGGACGACATCAGCATAGGTGACTGTCTTGGTCTCACCAAACTTGTTCTTGATGGTTCCCCTGATGAATCAGAATGCAGAGAAAGCAGTGTTTTTCTTAGCTCTGGTTTGTGTGCCAAGTCCTGGAATCTTTGGAAAGCTAGGTCACCAGGGGTGCATGTCGGCAAGAGTGGGATGGGCAGGCGGCCCTAAAAACAGGACCTTGGGAGGTGGTACATGCAGAAACGCAGGGGTGCAAACTAGAGACTATATGCCGGGATTCATGACAGGCTGGCTTGGCACATACAAAGCAAGATGCAGAACTGATAACCCATACGAACTGGTAATCCGCAGATGCGTATAAAGACAAATGCCAGTGAAGCGCCTTCAGGTCATTGCAGTCTGGTAAAACACAAAGATATAAACAAAGATTTAAGGTGTGGCTGCACATAGCTGCACATAGCTGCACATAAGGCAGCTAGGTCGAAGCGACCAAACACACCGGATAAAGTCACGTATCAAGCTCTGTCTGTGAGGATCACCTCAAGGTGCAGAGGACTATAATCGTCAGAACATGCCTTGGATGCAACCGTCGTCCTGATTAGCTTTCTGCATCAAAGCTACGTCAGCAGCAGATAAAAAAAAGGTAGTTGTAATGCAAGCAGCAATTTTGGGCAGCAGCTGGGATGGGCACACTTCTACATTTTGATGCATGGCCCCAGTGCTATCCTGTAGTGACCCAGCAAGTAGTTTTCCACACGCAAAAACCTTTAAGCATGAGATGCCAGTGACTCATAGGGCTCCTGTAGGCAGTCAATCTATCTATCAAAACACAAGACAAGCTGTCTGTACCAATGGCCAAACAACCCAGGCCATAAACACGAACCTCCTGAGCAAACCCAATGGTGAACTTGCACAGAAACAACCTGAGGCCACATGCAAACAACTTGTTAATCCAGTCGGGCTTATAAACTTACTGGGAAAGCTTGATTTGCACGGTGTGCCCAGGCAGCAGTGTGGCATACTTGGTGCCGGACTTGTGGTCAGTGGGCAGCACTAGCTCGTCCTTGAGCACATGATACAGCAAGATGTTCTTCAGCTGGTCCTTGGAAGGGGTGACCTTCAGCGCCTTGAAAGCTGCGTCAGTGGGGGCCAGGATGGTCCCGGTGAAGGGCTTCTTCGGGTCCGTCACAGCACCCAACAGCCCAGCGGCGGTGAGGGCCTTAACAAGCTCGGTATGCTTCTCGGAGTGATACTTGAGTGCGTCAGCAACGCTGTAGAAGACCTCACCTGCCAAGATGAAATGCAAATGGGTAAGGTTCTTTATGAGGCAGAGGTTCAGAGAGCTAACATGAACGCAGAGATTGGACCCATGCAGTGCCACAGTTCACTCAAGGGGTGGCAAATCCACTATTAGAGGTAGAACTAGAAAGGATGGGCCTCGTTCCATCATGCTGAATCATGTGATCGACATGATGTGCTGCAGGCAACCACTGCGAGAGGTGAATATGAAAGATGGCAGGCATGCAGGCAGCACATACATAATGTCTACAGGCACTACGGTCTTTGTTGCCCTCACTGTGAGAGAGTGTGAGCCTGTAGATGGAGCGATGAGAGGGAAGTTTGCATGGCTTGATCGAGCGATGAGAGGGATGTTTGCATGGCTTGATCGGACAAGAAGGGCATGAGAGTGGGGGTAGAGTGAGCATTTATATGTGTGTAGCGGTCTTGCCGCAGTCACCATGCCTCGCACCAGCGCAGTGCCATCGCGGGACCACAAGCATGCAATGGGCCCTCCCATACCTGACAGCAGTACTCGGTCCACGCTATGCAGGGTGGCCTCTCCAGCGGAGATATCTCCCTTGGCGACCTTGGCCACGTTGCCCTGCATGTCCTTCACAGTGACACCAGAAGAGTCCTTGTTGAAGAGCAGGTAGGAATAGGGCTCAAGAGTTTGAGCCTTGCTGTCCTTCTTGACAATCATGGAGCTTTTGAGGTCATATGGGAGCACGTGGTACCTCAAAAGGGTATCGCATAACTCCTCCTGACCGAGGACATCCGCAGCAGAAAGCCCCGTAGATTTGAGGAACGACGTGATCGCCTGCACGAGGATGTACATCAGACTGGATGCATATGAGTGATCTACAGCCGTGGCTTCTGCTCAGTACTTTACCGCGTCAGTAGGAGCCAGTACCGTGACCTTGCCCTTGGTGCCATCAAAAGCCTTTGTCGCACCCGCGCACTCAACAATCTTGGCAAACAAAGTGTGCTTGTTCTGTGCGAGGGCCTCGTTCAAGTGCTTCTGGGCCTGCGGATCAGGATCAGAACGGCTCAGCTCGGTCACGGCTCATGCGCTGGGTGACACAACTTGTTGGCTCAGGAAAGATCTACATGTCAGAATAATTACCTGCACGCAGGATACGCATGCCACTATGAGAAGCACATATAGTGCGCAAATGCGAGCCATCTTTCCTCGCAACGATATGTCGAAACGCGTGCCGATCTTCGCACGACAGCACTGCTGCTCAATCGGCCGTTGACAACACCCTGTACATATAGAGGAGTGAATCGTACCACAGCACAATGTACTTGTGGGGTATCTACATATGTATGCCCAGCCACACGAAGGGAAGTGAGTCAGAAGTGACATGGAAGTGTTGGAAGTGACACGGCTGCAGCTGCAGTATCAACAGAAGAAACAGATGACTAAAGCGGGTTCCAGGAGTAACTCGACCTGGCACCAGCAACGGGTCCGTACAGCGTGCACAAGAGCATTGCAGGGGCGCAAACAGCGCTAAAGGTCTCCCATTACCATTACTAGGTTGCTGGCACACGCATGCTGATGCCTGCGTACTGTTTGAGACCTCCGGAAGGTGCAACCAGCTGGTGACCACTACTGCATTGCAAGGTTTACCAGCCTCCGGCTCGCCCCCCAAGAGATTCTTCATAATCTGAGTATGTATTCCGACGTAACAGGCCACGCTGAACACGCTGGTGCTATCAAATCCGTGAAAATCTCAAAGAACCTGTCCAGAATCCGCTATTCAATGGACTGGTGCAGCAATCAGGCCTGATTGAGCCATCAGGAGGAGCCAAGCAGAGGAAGAAGTTATATTTTGTCATTGCATATGTGCTTGCTCCTTGGCCTGTAGTTGCGCTGTGGTTGTGCAAGTTCGTCGAACTGTTGATGGCAAGCCCAGATTGGCTCAAGCAGAGTCGCAACAGGCCATTAGAGGCAGGAGCAAGGTCTTTAGCAGTTTACATGGGTATATTAGCTTTGCTGGACCAGCTTTATGGGTGCTCCAACAGCAATAGCTGTAAGAGCAGAATGTTGCTGTCAAGATGTCTCGATTCGATTGGAAAAGTCAAGTTTGGCAGACACATACACACCACAGCATTAGGGGCTGAGGCTCCTCTATGAACGCACAGATGTTTGGCATTGTGTGTAGTGTATTGGCTTCAGTGTTGGGGTCTCTTTTCTGCCTTGGTGTGGCCATGGGCTGCTGCGGAATGATAAGCATGACACAAAACGACCCAGAGGTCCCTGCCCTGAGGCAAATCCATCATGAGAGTTGTCAGTGTACAGCCTTGTCTGCATAGTTCACCTGCTGTGGCAAATTGAGATTTCTAAGGGTGTTTACAGAGCTCAAATCCCCAAAAAAGGCGTCGGTCGCGCGGATTTTTTGGGCTTGAACCACTTGGGGTGGCATCAAATTAAGTCCTAGGCAGTGGTAAATGCATCAAATACATGCTGTTGGACCTACTTAACCCATTGCAAAAGAAAGCAGTCAATTCCATGCAGTGACGGACGTAGCCGTTGCTTGGAATGTTTCGGAGCTGGTCCAATTTGTCCTGGAGCCCGCTCTAATCTTATTTTTTATTTTCCCCACCCTGCCTGGCCTCTTGTCGACGGTGCACTACTTGTGAGCAAAAGGAGGAGCCCGGCCCCAGACGATTTGCTGACTTTTGTGCGCCCACTGTGCCCCCCTTATATCATCATTATAATAGCTTAGTCATGCTAGTGAGCTTTGTTTCAGCTTTCCAGCTGTCAGCCATTGCAGCTGTGGGCCATTGCACTCTCATGTATAGATCACTTTCAAAACAAAGCCTAGGATAAGCGTGGCGAATGCAGATCGCTTTATTTGTCCGCTTGCCCGCATCCTGCATTTCACAAGTGCCTGGCACACACCCGCGATTTCCGGCCAAACCTATTATCACGCCTCACGCGCTTATATGTTCTAAAGGATTATGTTCGTATGTTATGACAACGACAAGATCAGCTCCGGTGCCGGCAGGGACGAAAGCAGAGTCAAGACCTGTCATGTGTTACGCTATTCAATGGACTGGTGCAGCAATCAGGCCTGATTGAGCCATCAGGAGGAGCCAAGCAGAGGAAGAAGTCATATTTTGTCATTGCATATGTGCTTGCTCCTTGGCCTGTAGTTGCGCTGTGGTTGTGCAAGTTCGTCGAACTGTTCATGGCAAGCCCAGATTGGCTCAAGCAGAGTCGCAACAGGCCATTAGAGGCAGGAGCAAGGTCTTTAGCAGTTTACATGGGTATATTAGCTTTGCTGGACCAGCTTTATGGGGGCTCCAACAGCAATAGCTGTAAGAGCAGAATGTTGCTGTCAAGATGTCTCGATTCGATTGGTGAAAGTCAAGTTTGGCAGACACATACACACCACGGCACAGCATTAGGGGCTGAAGCTCCTCTATGAACGCACAGATGTTTGGCATTGTGTGTAGTGTATTGGATTCACTGTTGGGGTCTCTTTTGTGCCTTGGTGTGGCCATGGGCTGCTGCGGAATGATAACAAACAAAAACAAACAAAAATTTAAGCATGACACAAAACGACCCAGAGGTCCCTGCCCTGAGGCAAATCCATCATGAGAGTTGTCAGTGTACAGCCTTGTCTGCATAGTTCACCTGCTGTGGCAAATTGAGATTTCGAAGGGTGTTTACAGAGCTCAAATCCCCAAATAAGGCGTCGGTCGCGCGGATTTTTTGGGCTTGAACCACTTGGGGTGGCATCAAATTAAGTCCTAGGCAGTGGTAAATGCATCAAATACATGCTGTTGGACCTACTTAACCCATTGCAAAAGAAAGCAGTCAATGATTCCATGCAGTGACGTAGCCGTTGCTTGGAATGTTTCGGAGCTGGTCCAATTTCTCCTGGAACCCGCTCTAAGCTTATTTTTTATTTTCCCCACCCTGCCTGGCCTCTTGTCGACGGTGCACTACTTGTGAGCAAAAGGAGGAGCCCGGCCCCAGACGATTTGCTGACTTTTGTGCGCCCACTGTGCCCCCCTTATATCATCATTATAACAGCTTAGTCATGCTAGTGAGCTTTGTTTCAGCTTTCCAGCTGTCAGCCATTGCAGCTGTGAGCCATTGCACTCTCATGTATAGATCACTTTCAAAACAAAGCCTAGGATAAGCGTGGCGAATGCAGATCGCTTTATTTGTCCGCTTGCCCGCATCCTGCATTTCACAAGTGCCTGGCACACACCCGCGATTTCCGGCCAAACCTATTATCACGCCTCACGCGCTTATATGTTCTAAAGGATTATGTTCGTATGTTCCCATTGGGGCAGTGGAGGTTTTGGGTGATTTTGACCTAGCTGCTGGACCTCATGTTTAGGCATGCATATATTGTCATACATGTCGAAGTTTACCCGTATTCTGTTCCACCTCGCTGCTCTTTGTGACAGCTTGAGGTGCGGGGCCTATGGCACTTATTGCTATGGCATATCATGAAATGTAATAATATGTTCGTATGTTATGACAACGACAAGATCAGCTCCGGTGCCGGCAGGGACGAAAGCAGAGTCAAGACCTGTCATGTGTTACGTTCAGTGATACATAGGCTAGATGGCCCAAGTTTCTGTTGTGGTCTGTAAATAGGCAACGGCACTTTGGTAACCCCAATCAAGATACGAACGCGTCCTCCAGCAACGAACCAACAGGAGTACCCAAGCAGTCCAACAACGAGAAAGCAGTGCAACCGGGCTCCAAATAAAAAACACCATTAATTGGATCCAAATACAATGGATTCAAGACCACCAACTGAGAGGGGTACGCAACCATGTATCCACCTAGGGAACTTCAACCAGTTCATCATAAGACAAATCAACAGACAAATCACCAGAATGATCGGACTCCGAGTCTAACATATCCAAATATTGACCGTCCGGAAGCAAGACGTCTGGCAAGTCCACCACATCAGTACCACCAGACTGGTGGCAACGATATGCAAGATCAGTTCTGTAAACATGCTTGTTGATGCAGACATACCACCCATATATAGATGTGCCTGCGGCGTCTGTAATACATCATGTCAGTAAACAGGAGATTGGGAGGGTCTTTACCCTTATTACCCTGGGACCAGGAGCTCTCATCGAGCAGACCATTCTCATATTCATATCATTCTGCTTCATATCTATCATTCAAGACCTTAGTATCAAACGCGAGCGATCGCATGCGTCACCATAGCCACTCAGCTGAGCATCACCATGCACAGGCGTCAAGAAACACTGGCCAAACATGCCAGGGGTATCAATTTCCCGTATCACCCATCGGGCTTAGTAGTCATTGGACATAGGGTTACTGGCGATGGCGTTTGCAGTCCCGGCGGCAGTAGCAGAAGCAGCAGAGCTCTGGCCAGATGCGGCAGCAGAGATTGCTCCTGCAGTATCTGTCAGTGACCCCTGCTGCGCAAAATCAAAGGCGGTGTCCCGCTCGCCCCCACCCCCACCCCCCCTCTGGAGAAGCTTGCGGCCGCCGGACACGACCACCACCTTTTTAACGGGGCCTTTCTCTGTCACGATTGCGCCACCCTTGGGAATCAACACACTGTCAATGCCATGAATGACACCCTGCAGACAGCATAAACATAGCAGAGACGCATTTTGAACAGAACGACTTTCAGCTGCATGGAGGGGCCATGACCTGCTGTGTGAAGAAGGGCCGTATGAGGCGGGTCAATCAATAAAAACGCAGCACCAGCTAAGCCCATGGCCAAACAAACCCAGGCCATAAACACAAGGGTACATGGTATAGGGGGCCTGGGATCGGGCAGGGCGGGGATGGGGTTTGGCTGGGGTGCAAAAGATCAACCCTGCAAGTTTGGTCAATATGACAAAAATCCCTCGCTTTGACAACAGAGTGACAGCAGCAAAGGCCACATCTAAGACTGCAAGGTTCCTTACATGGTAACTTGCACTATGCTTACTGGACTATGCTTACTTGCTAAGTTGCACTATGCTGTGCATTAGGTTTTAGGCCTGCAATGCTCACAAACACTTCAGACACTGCATATGCTTACAGAAACAGACAAAACAGGACTTGATAGAACCCCTAGGCAAGCCCTTTATTTCAAAGTGTGCATGCAGCTGTGCACTCCTAGCTGTGTAAAATTATGTGTGCTCCAGCCCTATTGCATTGCTTTGCATCACTCATACATTGCCAAGTAGAGGTGAAGGTTGTTAAGTAGCAAGGTGTGTGAGAGACCAGAAGCACACTTCTGCCTTCAGCTCATTTGTGTGTCTTTGCACCAAGGCGGAAAACATCACGTTCACAATGATGAGTGAAACCGCAACAAAAATTGTGTCTGTGCTGCCCAGTCTGAGGGCTGTGCAATGACCTATCTCATATAACCGTGGTGTCTGTGGCATGTAAAGAGCGAGGTTGTCCTAATCATGTCTGCCTCAATACAGAATAAAGCGAGGTTGTTTCTGATCGAAGCTCGACTCCTGAATGTAATCCAGTCTCTGCTCTAACTCTTGATACTAAAGCATGTACTAAACAGTGCCACCACTGCTGTGCCTTCGTCCTTCTCACCTGGCCAGCAAAGATGTTGGACCTGCGCATCCTAAACCCTAAACCCCTTTCCCCCTCACCTGGCCAGCAAAGATGTTGGACTTGCGCATCCTGGCGGCCTTGCCAGTCTCAGGGACGACATCAGCATAGGTGACTGTCTTGGTCTCACCAAACTTGTTTTTGATGGTTCCCCTGATGAATCAGAATGCAGAGGAAGCAGTGTTTTTGTTAGCTCTGGTTTGTGTGGCAAGTCCTGGAATCTTGGGAAAGCTAGGTCACCAGGGCTGCATGTCGGCAAGAGTGGGATGGGCAGGCGGCCCTAACAACAGGACCTTGAAAGGTGGTACATGCAAAAACGCAGGGTTGCAAGCTAGGAACTTAAGTCGGGACTCATGACAGGCTGGCTTGGCACATACAAAGCAAAATGCAGAACTGATAACCCATAGGAACTGGTAATCCGCAGATGCGTATAAAGACGACTGCCAATGAAGCGCCTTCAGGTCATTGCAGTCTGGTAAAACACAAAGATATAAACAAAGATTCAAGGTGTGGCTGCACATAGCTGCACATAAGGCAGCTAGGTCGAAGCGACCAAACACACCGGATAAAGTCACGTATCAAGATCTGTCTGTGAGGATCACCTCAAGGTGCAGAGGACTATAATCGTCAGAACATGCCTTGGATGCAACCGTCGTCCTGATTAGCTTTCTGCATCAAAGCTACGTCAGCAGCAGATAAGAAAAGGTAGTTGTAATGCAAGCAGCAATTTTGGGCAGTAGCTGGGATGGGCACACTTCTACATTTTGATGCATGGCCCCAGTGCTATCCTGTAGTGACCCAGCAAGTAGTTTTCCACACGCAAAAACCTTTAAGCATGAGATGCCAGTGACTCATAGGGCTCCTGTAGGCAGTCAATCTATCTATCAAAACACAAGACAAGCTGTCTGTACCAATGGCCAAACAACCCAGGCCATAAACACGAACCTCCTGAGCAAACCCAATGGTGAACTTGCACAGAAACAACCTGAGGCCACATGCAAACAACTTGTTAATCCAGTCGGGCTTATAAACTTACTGGGAAAGCTTGATTTGCACGGTGTGCCCAGGCAGCAGTGTGGCATACTTGGTGCCGGACTTGTGGTCAGTGGGCAGCACTAGCTCGTCCTTGAGCACATGATACAGCAAGATGTTCTTCAGCTGGTCCCTAGAGGGGGTGACCTTCAGCGCCTTGAAAGCGGCATCAGTGGGGGCCAGGATGGTCCCAGTGAACGGCTTCTTCGGGTCCGTCACAGCACCCAACAGCCCAGCGGCGGTGAGGGCCTTAACAAGCTCGGTATGCTTCTCGGAGTGATACTTGAGTGCGTCAGCAACGCTGTAGAAGACCTCACCTGCCAAGACGACATGCAAGCGGTAAAGGTTCTTTATGAGGCAGAGGTTCAGAGAGCTAACATGAAAGCAGAGAATGGACCCATGCAGTGCCACAGTTCACTCAGGGTGGCAAATGCACTATTAGAGGTAGAACTAGGAAGGGTGGACCTCGTTCCATCATTCTGAATCATGTGATCGATATGCTGTGCTGCAGGCAACCATTGCGAGAGATGAATTGAAAAGTGGCACGCAGTACATGACATAAGGTCTACAGGCACCACGGTCTTTGTTGCTCTGGTGAGAGTGTGTGAGCCTGTATGTGCCTGTATGAGCCTGTATGTGGGTCACATAGATGGAGCGATGAGACTGATGTGTGCATGGCTTGATCGGACACGAAAGGCATGAGAGTGGGGATTTCTGAGCAAAAAGGCATGAAAGGCAAGAAAGGGCAAGAAAAGGGCAAGAAAGGCATGTGTAGCGGTCTTGCCGAAGTCACCATGCCTCGCACCAGCGCAGTGCCATTGCGGGGCCACAAGCACGCAATCTGCCCCCACATACCTGACAGTAGTACTCGGTCCACGCTATGCAGGGTGGCCTCTCCAGCGGGGATGTCTCCCTTGGCGACCTTGGCCACGTGGCCCTGCATGTCCTTCACAGTGACACCAGAAGAGTCCTTGTTGAAGAGCAGGTAGGAATAGGGCTCAAGAGTTTGAGCCTTGCTGTCCTTCTTGACAATCATGGAACTCTTGAGGTCATATGGGAGCACGTGGTACCTCAAAAGGGTATCGCATAACTCCTCCTGACCGAGGACATCCGCAGCAGAAAGCCCCGTAGATTTGAGGAACGACGTGATCGCCTGCACGAGGATGTACATCAGACTGGATGCATATGAGTGATCTACAGCCGTGGCTTCTGCTCAGTACTTTACCGCGTCAGTAGGAGCCAGTACCGTGACCTTGCCCTTGGTGCCATCAAAAGCCTTTGTCGCACCCGCGCACTCAACAATCTTGGCAAACAAAGTGTGCTTGTTCTGTGCGAGGGCCTCGTTCAAGTGCTTCTGGGCCTGCGGATCAGGATCAGAACGGCTCAGCTCGGTCACGGCTCATGCGCTGGGTGACACAACTTGTTGGCTCAGGAAAGATCTACATGTCAGAATAATTACCTGCACACAGGATACGCATGCCACTATGAGAAGCACATATAGTGCGCAAATGCGAGCCATCTTTCCTCGCAACGATATGTCGAAACGCGTGCCGATCTTCGCACGACAGCACTGCTGCTCAATCGGCCGTTGACAACACCCTGTACATATAGAGGAGTGAATCGTACCACAGCACAATGTACTTGTGGGGCATCTACATATGTATGCCCAGCCACACGAAGGGAAGTGACATGGAAGTGTTGGAAGTGACACGGCTGCAGCTGCAGTATCAACAGATGACTAAGCTAATGATGATCCTGTTGGGGATCATCATTAGCTTAGTCATGCTAGTGAGCTTTGTTTCAGCTTTCCAGCTGTCAGCCATTGCAGCTGTCAGTTATTGCACTCTCATGTATAGATCACTATCAAAACAAAGCCTAGGATAAGCGTGGCGAATGCAGATCGCTTTATTTGTCCGCTTGCCCGCATCCTGCATTTCACAAGTGCCTGGCACACACCCGCGATTTCCGGCCAAACCTTTTATCACGCCTCACGCGCTTATATGTTCTAAAGGATTATGTTCGTATGTTATGACAACGACAAGATCAGCTCCGGTGCCGGCAGGGACGAAAGCAGAGTCGAGACCTGTCATAATGTGTTACGTTCAGTGATACATAGGCTAGATGGCCCAAGTTTCTGTTGTGGTCTGTAAACAGGCAACGGCACTTTGGTAACCCCAATCAAGATACGAACGCGTCCCCCGAAGAAGACGTCCCAGCACTGCCCTGCTGAGTGAGTGCCAGTCACGACTCTGACATTGAGAATGTGAGAGCTCTGCAATACTATTAACATATGCAAATGGCTGTATCCTGTCCCAGCAATACGGCCAGCGCAGCGGCCCGCTTCGCAAGCCACGCCCTCTCCTCCATAGGGGACATGCACACCAACCAGCGGCTACCACCGGACTACCATCTCCATCGGACCATCGGGGCACCGGCTGAATGGCCCAGCTGGGTGTTGGAGTTGACAGTCGCATGTACCACGTCCCCAATTCCCATAGGAATACCTCTTAGAGACCGACACCTAGCCTTGCAGCAATCTCACCCCCCAGAGGCCCAGACCACGACCTCTTCAACTAATTTTAACAACAAACAAAACAAAAATTTAAGGTGCGGCAACCGCAAAGGGCTGCTAAGTCGAAACGACCAAACGCACCATCGGATGGGTCCAAAAACAATGGAATCCATACCACCAAGCAAGAGGAATACCCAAGCAGACATCCAACAACAACAACAACAACAAACATTTAACAGCCAAGCTTCAAGTCCAAGCTCACTCTGCGGGCTGCTCACTAGTGTCACATATATCAGTTTCAAGCCGCTCACACCACCCAAGATGAGGATACGTAACTTATGGCCCTTAGTCCTTGTTAGCCCAGTTAGCCCAGTTTTTTTAGCCCAGTTGCCGCACCTTAAATTTGTTTGTGCAGAAAAGAATGGTTGGAGAGCAGAGGGACAAGCAGGTTTTAGGGCCGGGAAGAGTACTGTTGACCATGTGTTTGTGCTTCGGCATCTCATTGAATCTACGCAGAAGAGCAGAAAGGTTCTCTATTGCTGCTTTGTGGATTTCCGGAAGGCATTCGATAGAGTACGCAGAGACTACTTGATACAAAGGTTGGCTGAACTAGGGGTTCATGGTCGTATGTTGCAAGCCATCATACAAATGTACTGGTCTGTTCCGCTGGTACCCAAGCTGCATGGCACAGTGGGCGATGCTATTCCCAGCACATGTGGAGTGAAGCAGGGCGACCCCCTGTCTCCACTCCTTTTTGGTCTTTTCATAGACGAGTTTGAGTCATGGTTACGCCAGAGGCTACCCAATGTGGGAGTGCAAATGGGCCGAAAGTTAGTTCAAATGTTGTTGTATGCTGATGACATGGTCTTGTTGACACACAATCCTATGGAGTTGCAACAGATGCTGGATGTTTTACACCAGTTTTGCTCAGCTAAAGGTATGGAGGTAAATGTCCGCAAAACAGAAATTGTGGTGTTTCGCAAGGCCAATACCCCAGAGGTGCCTGACCAATGGCTATACAACGGGGAGACTGTCCAACGCTCCGTTGAGTTCCGTTACCTGGGCATTATTCTGCATGAGACAAAAGGTATGTCATGCGCTATTGAATCTCTGGCCACGGCGGCTCGTAAAGCAATGTGGGCTCTGTTCCCAAGATTTAAGCTAGCAGGGATCACTGATGTTTCTATCAAGTTACGGATGTTCTCTTGCCTAGTTGTGCCAATCATGGAGTATTGTAGTGAGGTATGGGGACCGGATCTGCTGTTCTCTTGTGATACGCTGGACAAGCTATGGGACAATGAGCTTCAAAAGATTCAAAGCATATTTTTAAGGCAGCTGGGGAAGTTGAGGAAGTCTGTGCCAACAACTGTGGTGCATAAGGAGATGTGCATGAATCCAGTGGCAAAGGGTTGGTTACGAGCCTCTATTGATCTATGGCGTAGGCTTGGCAAAGTGCCCTCTGATAGCCTATTGGGCATGGCTGTGCGTGAATCTTTGGCATCTTACGCAGGCGAGGGGGTTGGTTCTGCTCCTAAGAGCTGGGCTGGACGGTTTATGCATACAGTACGCTCTCTTTCTCAGGGTAGAGACGCAGATGGGACCATTGCAGAGTTTCTGGCAACAAATGGCCTAGCTGAGCCGGACAATGATAAACTTGCAGCTATTCCATGGCTTAAAGTGTGGGGTACTTGGGATACCATGTTGCAAGAGCCATGGGACAAGGTGGCCGCATATGCAAACCCCAGGCAATCTGTCAGCTCAAGTTTGATCAAGCTTTCCACATATCATTCGTGGTTTATGACGGGAGACATCCCTCAGGAGGAGTTAGAGGCTGGCTATCCTCAGGGTATGCCAAGGTATATCAGGCACACATCAGGTATCCCGTTTACTTATGTGAAACAGTTAATGCGGTTTCGTACTGGTGCACACCATCTTGCTATTGAAACTGGGAGGTGGGCTCGTCCCAAACTGCCAAGGCAGCATCGTGTATGTTCAAAATGTTCTTGCACAGTGGTTGAGGACGAGGTACACTTTCTTTTTGAATGCCCAGCATATGATAGAATTCGTGAGAAGTATAATACCGTTTTGTTTGCACAGTTTGGAGGTTGCCAGGAAGCTTCTAGTACAATGAAGCATAATTCAGACAACGTGAGATTGTTCATGGACCAAGAGCCAAGTTTCCAAGTTGCAAAGTTTGTTTATGAATGCATGGAATTTCGGAGGTCGGAGGAATGTGAGGACTATAATCCTTACTTTGATTTGTCATTATTCGGGGATGAATGGCAAGGTCGTATTTTCGATACCTTTTCTTCTGGACCAAGAGGTGATATTGCTGAGACATTCACTTCTGATGGACCAGGTTCCAGTATTTCTGCCCATGGAGCCTAGGTTGGCTCCGTACGGGCGCCCCCTTTGAGGGGCCATGATGTAATCGTAATCGTAATCGTAAATTTTTGTTTGTTTTTTTTACTCAACCAAACAGATATCATCCCGCTGCTCTCGCCTCTGGGCACTTCCTGCTAGCTGCGCTCACACCATACCGCCTTGCCAACACATCTATGCAGTGTCCTTTCTCTCAGGCTCCATATCCCATACAGAACAATGTATCAAATTACAGCAAAAGGATACTACTAGCTTTAGCAGGCAGGCACTTGAAGCATCTTGGCCAAGCCACAGGAATTATACTTCTTGGCAGAAGAGGTTCAATAAACTCAGGGCTGAACTAGGCATGCAGGAGGAAACCTTACAAGCAAGAGTGAGAGAGGGACACCTACCTAGCTTCAGGGCATATGTCAGGTGGAGTATATATGAAAGAGACAGGGCTGTTCGGGAGGAGGGTGCTAGGAATAAATCTACTTTAGCGACATATATGCAGCATTACAATGACGATATCAATTATTTCAAGCCGCAGCCATATCTGTGCACATGCCCTCTGAGCAAAGGCATGGAACTCATTATGCAGCTGCGTGCAGGTATTCTTCCTCTCAACGCTATGACAGCAAAATTCGGTAGGCAGAGCGCTAGCAGGCAAAGTGCACGTAGGGAGTGCTGCAAGTCCTGTGATCTTGGCCCTGAATTGGGAGGTGAAGTTGAGTCTCCTGAACACTTCTTGTTTGACTGTCCTGTTTACCAGGCACAAAGGCAAAAGCTGTGGGAGAAGCTGACTTCTGACCCTGATGTTGCTGCAAAATGTCAGATATTGGATGGCAAATCTGATGAGGAGAAGCTGCATAGCATGCTTAATGAAGAGTTCTGGGGTGTAGACGTCGATGAGGAGTCTGGCTTAGTATATGGCCCTTTCAAGCATGCATTTAAGTGTATAGCTAAATATGTTGCAGCTGCTTGGAAGATTAGGAATGCTTATGCTCACCCTTCTGATGTGGCGTGAGGTCCAACCAATGGGGTTTGTTACCAACTATTGCTTGCACCCGGGCTTACAAGCCCTCCTTGCTTTCTCAAGTAGGAGGGAGGCTCTTACCCCCATTGGGGCAGTGGAGGTTTTGGGTGATTTTGACCTAGCTGCTGGACCTCATGTTTAGGCATGCATATATTGTCATACATGTCGAAGTTTACCCGTATTCTGTTCCACCTCGCTGCTCTTTGTGACAGCTTGAGGTGCGGGGCCTATGGCACTTATTGCTATGGCATATCATGAAATGTAATAGTAATATCATGATATAGTAATATATCCTTAAATTTTTTTGTTTGTTTGTTATCAAGACAGTATTGTGTACATACTTATGTCAAATATCCAGCCCCTGCATGCAAACAAACAGACAAAAATTATAAGGGAGCAACCAGTTACTACACTTCATGCTCCACCGCGCCACTTGTATAAACAAATAAACAAACAAATCAATCAATCAATCAATCAGAACGCAACACCAGCTATGCCAATGGCCAAACCAACCTAGGCCAAAAACACAAGGCTGCTGATCACAATCACGAAGCCACATGCAACCGATGGTGGATTTGCCACACACAAGCAGAGACTAGATGCAACGGCGTGCACACCAAGAGGAGACGAACACCACCACTAAAACCCAAAACCTGCTCCACTTCCATCACACAAGGGTGGCTCCAGGAAAGGCAGCAGGATCAAAGAACACCCTGGTAGGGGCTGGAGGGGGCTCCCACCACCTAGGTAGTGGTGAACCACCAACCTCCCAGCCACTGAAAGGCACCACATGGCACTCTGCATGCTTTGCAATAGCTTGCGTAATGCGCTTTCTACACCTCAGTACTTGTGCAGTATCCCATGGGTGTGTAAGATCCCACAACCTCTTCCTCCAAGCACTCTTCGTCTGACATGAAGCCTCCCAACTCCTCTCAGCTTCCCCAAGCACCTCCAAATCAGCACACACGCACTTCTCCCAAGTGTGGCGAGGCCTACCCACTTTTCTCTTCAAGTGACCATGTATTAAAGAATACGTGGCCATATGCGGCAGCCTGCCCTGGTCCATGCGACCCACATGCCCCAGCCACCTTAGCCTATTTGCTGTGATGGATGCTGACAGTCTGCATATATACCCCACATGACTTCCTAACATGCTCATTGGTGTGCCGATCTGACAGCCTGACCCCCAGGATGCTCCTAAGACACCTAGAGTGCACCCGCTCAAGCATCTGCGATTGCTTTTTGGTCAACACTCAAGCCTGCCATCAGTCACAAGCCACACTTCCCAAGTACTTGGAACTGTGACACCTCCTTTACCCCACCCTCACTTATCACCACCTCTGGTCATTGCTGCACTGGCACATCCCCCTCCTTCCGATCCTTGTCAATGGACAGTGAGGATCTCAGTCTTGCTTGCATTGATGCGCAACCCAAGACTAGCAGCAACCTCGTCCATAACTTGCAGCATGACCACCAGCTCTTCCCTGCTAAGACTTAGCAACACCATATCATATGCATACAGCAGAATGGACAACAGCTCTACACTACCGCCACTTCCACACCCATCCGCTGAAGCTTCCCATCTGCATGATAGGCTAGCTTCACCCCACATCCCTCCGGCATCTGAGCCATTGCCTGCCGAACCACAAAGTCCATGTAGATGTTGAACAGCAAGGGAGCAATGACACATCCCTGCCGCAACCCCCCATGCACATCAAACCACTCAGACACCACACCACCCATCCTAACAGCAGCCTGTGTGCCAGTATGCAAGTCCATCAGCAACTCTATCAGCTTTGTGTGCACCCCGTACACATGCAGGATGCGCCATAGCGTGTCTCGTGGTACAAAATATAAAACAAACAGAAACAAACAAACAAATATGGATATACATATAGGTTACCCCAGGATAAACCAAAAGTTACCCCAGGATTTGTGCACCTCAAGAAACAGCCTGAGTATCCTCCTCAACACCTTTAGCCTGCACTGCTGACCTGTTGATGCATCCAATCTACCAGCCAGGGCAAGTCAATCGTACAGCCCATGTGATACAGTCCTTCAATTGGTCCAATCAAGCAAGTGTACTCTGACCAAAACCACAATCAACACCACTCAAACGCACATTGATGGAAGCATGGTCTCAGTATCCCCTCAGAAAGGAAGATGCCTGTTGCTGTTCAGCCGCACACCCTACCAGACACTGGCTGGTCGGGTGTCTACACTGAATGAGACTGTGAGCTAGAATCAAGGGTAGAAACCAGTTGGCAGCGTACATTGTAGGCACCAGCCAATGACCAGCCAGTCATCACCTCAGCTGCAGGTATGGGAGAAATGAATGCCTCATTATGGCCTCAACAGGATCAACAGTGTCGACTTGGCATGTGTGAATCTTACATTGGAAAGGTCATTGGCACGTGAGTGTGCGGTGCCACGTCTAACGCCATGTCAGGCTCCTGGCAGAAACCAGCCCAGCTTTAGCATGACAGCAGCAGAGCCTTGTCCACATCCTTCGCTGCAGCAAGTAAATGCTACTGCCACAGCAACTGCCAACTGCTGCCTCGCTAAAAACGCCACTGCCACTAGCAGGGACCTCTACACCCCAACATTCAGAACCCCGCCACACCAAGCAATCTACACATACACCTAGCTTCACAAATCTGGCAAATAAACAGACCCCCGTTACATGGCCATCAAAATAGGACCGCACAGATGCTGCTCATTCCAGCAGCGGCTCGTCCTTTTGGGTATGTACTTGTTGCCTATAGACATGGTACAGCATAAATGCAGCACCAGGCTCCAGCAACACATCATGGCAGACCTTCCATGTAATGCTTTATCATTGCCACACTCCAGGCTCCAAGTCCAGCATGCATCGTGGCACCTACATTCTCCTTCATCCAACATAGCAGATAGCAGACATGCCATATGAGTAAAAACATGCCCAGTACATGGCACGATCAGGTCATCTAGCAGTATATGCTGCATCACACCACTATTTCCAGAGCATCCTGGGCCCTTCAATCAATCAATCAAAAGGCAAGACCAGCTATGCCAAAGGCCAAACAAAGGCCAAACAAACTATTTCGGAGAGCATCCTGGGACCTTGACATGGCTAAACCTTTCTGCTTAGCTACAGCTCAGTACTAGTTACAAGCTGCTGCACAACCAGCAGGTACCTATCTGCTGCTTCATGATGGGTGGGGGAGAGCTGCAGATACTGAAAACCAACTGAAAACCAAGCAGATGAAGCCGAATTGCACACGGTCCTGCCAGCATTATTTTTTTTATTTACAAGGACTCGGACGAGAGAGTCAAGCTCCTTACAAAGATTTAATTGTAAGGATTCTGACGGGGCCTGGACTCCCAAACTCCACACAGTGCGAATAACACAGAAGCAGGTGATGGCAGTGTGACAAGCGTTACACATCAAATTTTTTTTCAGAGCCTAAACACCAAACCCAGCAATGTGCCTGGCAAGAACCCATAAACAATATTACAGCATGTACTAGGACCTGCACCATACAGTTGAGCACTTGCTGCCACATTCAGTCTCCCGACCACTAGAAAGCACAAACTACCCCATCCACCCTCCACTCCTCAACCACTGCAAAGCACAAGCTGCCCCATTCATCCACATCCACTCCCCATCCACAAGAAAGCCCAAGTTGCCCGATCCACCCTCTAAACCCCAACCCTACAAAGCACAAGGTACCCCATTCATCCTCCACTCCCCAACCATTACAAAGCACAAGCTCACCCCGTTCTCCTCCACTCCCCAAGCACTACAAAGCTCACCCCATGATGGCTCCAAGTAACCCCAACCGCTACAAAGCCCTCAGCTTGATGCTGACCTCATCTGTAAAATCATCTCGCAGCAACTGAATGATGCGATCTCCAAAAGCCTGTATGGCGTCAGCTACCACACCCCATGGGCATTCCATCAGTGCAAGCTCCTGCAAGCTTCTCAGCCCTGTCAACTGCTCCAGCCCAAAGCCCGTCTTACACCTCGGGTCCCAGTCATTCGTAAGGCAGAGTTTGCGCAATGCTGTCAGTGCTGAGTACCCTTCTAATGCTGCACGACCCTGCACGGACCGAAACCCAAGACGAAGGTACTCAAGCCCACTGAGAGGGCCCAAAGCTGCAACATCCTGCCCGCTGTCGGGTTTAAAGTGCCCGATGTGGAGTTCACGCAGTTTCGGCGATAAGCTGCCAAGGCATTTCAGCAACTGTGCGGTCACATCGGCCGGCGGTTCTTCCCGGGCTCCGAGTTCCAGGTCCTGCAAGTTCTGGCCCGAGGCTTCCAGCCACGTGCACAGCTGCTGCACCTCGCTTGTGGTGTTAGCAATGAGCTTGATGGCAGTTACTAACTGAACGTGTGGCAGCTGCAGCAGGCGTGAAGGGCTAATGCCCAAGGCTTGCACCGACAAGTCCTGGATGTTGGTCAAGGCGCTCAACACAGCCATGTCCGAAAGGCTTGTCTCGCCGGAAACGGTTAGGCTGAGCTTCCTGAGCTGTGGCAGGCTGGTCGCTACTGCAGGGTAAAAGCTGGCACTGCTGCTGCTGCTGCTGTTCTGCTGGACATGAATACATGAGCCGGTGAGGTTTAGAGAGGTCAGGGTAGTAAGCTGCAGAAGGGAGGCGGCCATAGGGGGATGGATGGAGCAGCTGATGAGGGACAAACTCTTCAGATTGGATGAGGTAGGGGTGAAGGCTGTGGTCAGCGGCTGGCAGGGCCCCAAGGAGAAGTTCCGGTCTAAGAGCAGGAATGGGTCTGAAGGGATGCGAGCTTCTAGGTGAAGCTCATGTAGGAGAGGCAGCAGCCTGAAGAAGGCAAGCAGCGCCGTCCACTTTGTTGAATGATGTTGCTCTCTGCCAAGGGTTGTTGCTGCCGCTGCTGGTGAGGTCGATGGTTGTGGTGATGTGGAGGGTGTGTAATGCTGCTTGGCCGTACGCTAGGAGCCAAGAAGCCAGCTGTTCTGCAGCCTTCTTGGAGCTCAGGGTGATGGTGATGGTGGAGATGCTTTCTGGGGCGAGCTGATGGAAGATGTGGCACACCAAGGGGAGGACCTGAAGCTGCTGCTGCTGGTCTAGCTGCTCGAAGGCCTGTACAAGGACTGCATCGCGGAGTGGATGAGGCAGCTGGCTGAAGGGACACTCATATGCATCCATGATCGGGTCTGCGATGCACGAACGGGATGAGTATGCTTGTTATCTAGCATGCAGAGCCAACTCCTGCATACTTACGTACTTGAGAGGGAAGCACCACTGTTCTGCCTGAGAAGCTTGTGTAATGGGCCACTATAGTTGGTCCGGTGTTTTTGAAAGCGCCTTTTGTAAGCCCTGTTGTACTTCAAGGAAGCAGGAGCCGAGCAGACGATGATCGGCTAATTGCCAGCCTGGTTCCGAGCCAAGGGCAGACAAACCTGCAAGGCTTAGTTCCTAGCAAATATTGTCCTCTGAAGTACCACACATCAAGCAGGCAGTTCGTCTCCTGCTGCTTTCGGACATGAGTTGCCCACGGCACGCGGGAACACGGTGGCTGGTGATAGCACGAGTGTCGGCCACTATCCACGCAAGGAATTGATGCCATATCCTATGCCCATCACGCTGTTTGGAGTAAAATGGTGTGAGAGCAGTTGAGTATCACCCACTTCAGGTCCGACTCAGGTTTGACATGCCATCGGGTGCCTCAAGACGGTCGGGTGAGGTGACTCGGACTGAACAACTGCTAGATCGCATGCTGAGTTTTGCCCTATGTAATCAACCAGGGTAGGTACGCTCTAGCAAGTTAGCGACTATGCTTGTGATTGCCTGGGTGGCATGGTTGCCCTTGTTCATCCTGAAGATATGCTTACAAAACCAAGTAGACAGCAACTTGTCCATGCAAAACTCTGCCCAGATTTTGCACGACTACTACCAATACAAAAAGGGCCAGAAAATTGGACGCACCTATCCTAAGGAGCCAACCTAGGCTCCATTGCAGAAAGACTCAAATCCAACCAACAGCTGCAGAAGCAGCTGATCCATCACTGGCCCAGACATTACATTAGGTCAGACCTTGCCCTGGCCCCCCTTCCCTAAGAGCAAGGGCAAAAAAAGTTGGGATTATAGTCATCACGTTCTCCAAATACATCGCACTCCATGTGGCATTGAGAAGGTCATCACCAGATTACCAGATTACCAGATTACCCAATTGGCTCATCAGTATGGGTGCGAAAGTGAGAGGAACCAACCTCATCGCACTGCTCAAATCTGTACCAGATTATAAGATGTGTGGTACTCCATGCTCCCAAACACAAATTACATTATGGCTTGGCTCTGGGCTCAGCTCAATCAATCTATCAAAACGCAAAACCAGCTATGCCAAAATGGTCACTCAGGACCAAACAGCACACGACCCCTGCTGATGAACAGAAGCCACACAACCCCATGCCGGCCAACCATATGGATACCCGTCGTACAGGTGAACGACTTAGGCCACATAAACACTGCAACACAGAGTTGAAGCCAGATGCAACGGCGTGCACACCAAGAGGGCTATTAAAACTGGAGCCCTAAACTGACAGAAACATGGGTAGAGGAGAGCAAAACCCTGGTGGGAGCTGCTGTTGGCTCCGTCCCACCAATTCAGGTTGACCCCTTCTGCTGCTGCATCTACTGCTGCATATGCGGCTGGCTCTGGGAAAGGTACTGAGTAGCGCTCTGCATATTGCACTGCACTTTGCTGCCCCCTCCTCCCAGAGGCCCTCAGAGGTCTGCTTATTTGCCCTGGGCTCAACTCCTGTATGCATAATGTCTCACTTATTCTACATCACTATTGATCCATCTTCCAGCCTCGCGATTGACAACCACCACCCCGATCTAATGAAAAGCGTTCTCATGTCCCTACGACCGAAAGCCCGTGTATGCAGGAACATGACATAACATAACATCACAAACATTCAAGGTGTGGCAACCGCAAATGGCTGCTAGGTCGAAACGACCAAACACACCATTGGATGGATCCAAAAAGAATGGATTCCATGGCTGCGCTAGAGGCCGCGTCCTCAGAGGTTTACTTCACCATATGCAGAAAGAATTTAGCCCATTACATACCCAGTGGGTTCCTGTGGATTTTATGCAAAGATCCCCTCACAGTAACACGTACAAGGATGGTACGAGTAGCTTAGCAGAGCCTATACCAGAAAAAAATGAATGCTCGCACCCATCTGCTTGCCGCTGGATCCATACACATCTCTTTATGCCACAAATAGTTTTAGCCACTATTAGTTCCTGTAATTGTGGAATGGATATATGCTGAACCTTCTGAAGCTCCCTTTTCCAACTAACCCTGTCCAGGGTGTCGCATGCAAACACGAATTTGGGGCCTCACACCTCACCCCAGTATCTGGGTATCAAAACAACCAGAAAGGAGAACATCTGCAATGGCAGTATCTGATGTTGCTGCCAACTTGAACTTTGGAGAAAGTGCCCACATGGTTCTGGACGCAGTGGTACCCAAAGGTTCAATGAGCACCAAACAACCCTCTTCATTCGTGCTTGAGATGCCAAGATAGCGGAACTAAACACCAGGCCATTGCACTACCTCTCTGGCAAACAACCAGGGTTCTTGCACCATTTTTGCCTTTAGGGGACAGCCTACACTGCCCCTCTAGTCCCTCACAGGACCCATCTGCTGCATTTTTTGCAAGTTAATGATGCTACCGGTATCGTGGCCCTGTTACATGAGCCCGCAAGAAGCACCTGCTAGCCCACTCAAGGGAACACAACATGATCCATCATGCAGGGAGGACAATCGTTGGCCATTGCAATGTTCAGACGGAGCCATGATACTGTGCCATGCCTACCCTGCAGGTCCTTCTATACACTTGCTCACGTCAACTCTGCTTCAACTCGCCCGCAGGATATTCAGCGCTAGCGCAGTGGCAAGGGCATGCAGGCAGTAGAGTTGTGGCCGAAGATATTTTGCATGCACACATATTACTTGATAGTTGGAGACCACGAGGAGAACTTGCAAGGCTTCCCCAGCCTGCAGACATACCCTTTCCACTTGGGACGCTTTATACCTGTCGGCTTCTTGTAGCAGTTTAAATAGCTCTGCTGGATAGTACACGTCATAGCAACTCTACATAAAGAACCGCGGGGGCTGCCAAACTGGTCACGGCACTGCTGATCGTACTGCTCTTGTGTCTTGTACACCTGGGTTTTGTATTTTGCAGGACAGCGGCAACCCCTAGTGGCTACAGGTAGAGCAGGGCTTGACTCTTCTGCGACATCATTGGCAAAGGCAGCACCATCCCCCTCGTCATTCATAACATAAGATCCACAGCAGGCCTCTTTGGAGGAACACTTCATTGTGACCCATTCCCATTGGAAGATGGCGGCACTTGTACTGCCACATGCGCCCAGCTGCACCATCCTTTTATATCTTTTCATGAGTCCTCTATATTGCTTAAAATGTTCCCGTAATAGGGAATAGGTGGTATTAGCAGACACAGCGAGTGCTGCCATCAAGTGACGGCCAGCGGCTTCATCCTTGCAGTCCTTGCAAGGTGGGGCTGAGTACAACCATCCTGTAGAGGTGAAACCTATGCACTCCTTCTTTGAATTACAAGCTGAGGCGGGGTCCTGTAGAGGCTCACAGTTGATGGTGCCAGCCCAGTATTTCTGCTCCAGATTTGGCAAAAAGACGTAGCCTTTCTTTAGGCACTGTTCATGCTGTGCTTTGGCATGTCTGATCATGTAGGTAGAAATGGACACTAGATGCAGGAGGCGTACTATTAGTATTAGTCCCATCTCGAGATCGATTTTTCTTGTATTGAAAAGGGTATCGTCTCGGCCAAGATCTATTTTTCTTGTATTGGTCCAACGATATATAGACGGTGAAACAGCTGTTCATGTGGCCATGCTGGAACCGGTGTCTGGGAGTCTGCAGTGAAGCAGAGTTTGGGATCGGGCTCTCAATTGGATGGTGACAGACTGACAGGCGTCACTTTGTCGACAGTCACTGGCCCGCACCGGAGCGTCACTGGAACGGATTCAACACGTGCCCGCTTTCGTTAACTTATACCCTTATAGGGGTATGGGGAACTGCAACAGGAACAACCCGAAAGAGTTTCCACGGATTCTCAGATTACAAACTAGCGCGTGCCCTCAAGCATGTGAGTCACCTGCCAATGACCATTGATGCGCCGGCTTCTGAGTAAGCCTCCCATTACTAGGTCTTCCCGACTCCATTCGGTAGGTATTCGGCCCGCACCCCGTGGCACATCTTAAATTCTCTATCTTAACTTCCTCTCAGCAAGTACCTGGAACCGATTGACAGCAGGTTGCGACTGGTTGATGGAACAACAGCTAATGGCTCTGAGCGTGGTTCTCGGGTGGGTGATCTACGTGGAAAGGGCATGGTGGGCCATACGGTGATTCTGGATTTAAATGGAGAAAACTTGAATATAGCAGGCAAGCAGTTGGAGGCACCGCCTACATCATTGTTTATGAATACAGTCGCACTTGCAACCAGTTGAGTGGGCGTGCATCCATTTGCTGGGCATATATCCATTCCAGTAATTCTACTTATTGCTTTCAGCACATGATGCTGCCAAAAGGCCAGTCTCGATGGAACACAAGGTTTTTGTGCTACTTACAGTAGCGGTATGCCATCACTCTCAAAAACAAGTCTCCTTTGAATTTTCTTTTCTTTAAGGTATTCTTACTGTCGTCTGCTGAACGCCCGTTCTACAGTCTTGCCAACCTTTTCTTGCCTGCTCAATCTTCTGCCATGTACTAACTCTGCACAATCCTCCCGTGCATGCTGAAACGTGTATGCTATAGAGCAGATGCTCAGTCTCTTGTGCTGAAACCTGCTGCTTGAAATCAACTCAAGCTCGCATCTCGTCTGCACCGTAACATGCTGAAGCCATCTTGATCCGGTCATCCCGCTTATGGTTGCAGTAACGTATGCTCACCCGTAATGCAGCAATGTTGCTCCATTAGGTCATTCTGTTTAATCTGCTGAAGCTTTCTTTGCTTACATGGTTAATGGAAGGAAGATATGCATATGTGAGATAACTTACATATATCACATAGTTTGAACCGTGCAGCACCCGGTAAGTGACACCAACTTGCTTTACTTACCTTGGATACATCACTTTCAAACTGCTGAAGGCATGCTCAGGTGTGCATCCCTTGATCTGCGCAATTTGCGGAGCATGCAGCATGATCTGTGAGCTGTAGGATCTGCCCAATTTTGTTGCTTTGGATCATTGACACTCTCCTCAAGCATGCACTGCATGCTCTGTTAGCTCAAGTTTCCCTGATCTTCTGATTCAATGCGTGAACTTTGGTCTTCACATCAAGTTGCTCAAGCCTGCAGTGTCTGCTCCAGTAGTTCAAAGCTTGGGGTCGGCTGATCAAAATCGTGATCTCTGTTCTAATTCATCAAGCTTGCTACGTCACATCAACTCAATATGCTCAGGCCTGCAGTCTCTGCTCAGATACCTCGAGCCTCGTTGATATCTGTTTTTTGTGCCGCAGCTTCTGCTGATCAACGGGCTCAAGCTTGTATTAACTGTCTGCTCAGTCTTTTTAAGCATGCTGCTTCTACTTGTTTCCCCCAAGCTTTCACCGCCTGTATGCATTCACAGGCGCAGTATGCATCCAATTGTTCCTTGCCATTTTGCTCAAGCTGCTGCTCAGGTATCATGTGCTATAGCACATCTAGCTAGATGCACTGTTGTTTGTTAGAGCTGGCATGCTGTGCTCCTTTGCTCAAGGTTGCTCTTTTGTGCTTAACCCTGCCCTATATTTCAACCAGATTAGAAATCTCTTAGGCATGTCTGCATTAAATGCTCGGTCTGGCTTGCTGCTGCTCATGGTAAGGCGATTTAGCAGTTGAGTCCTTAGCAACCCTGGTTAGCCCTGAAACACTGGTAGGCATGGTTTCCAAGCTGACATTCTTGACTCCATGGCATTTTTGCAAATCACAAAGTATACCGCGCTGGAATGCTGTGTCAGCTTTGGATTTGCTTCTCCAGCAACTAGCAGACTGGTTTCGCTGCTGCCCTGCACCTCCTGCACCTAAAGATAACCACATACTCCTCCTGAACTGAGCCATCGTACTTGCAAGAGGCCCTGAGGCATACTGCAGCAGCAGGCACTGCAGCATCTGCGTGCTTTTGACCCTTGAAGCTGCCCTTGCGGGCAGTGAGCTTCAAGGATCAAAACCCGCTTGCGTCCTTTGGCTCCCTGCTGGACTTCATGGCCCCTTCAAACCGCCGGCCAATCAAATCATGTGAGCGGAGTAACCAGCACCTTGTTGCAGCATCAGCAGCTGCAGCAGAATGTGATGAAAGTGAAGAAGCAAAGTTCCTGATGGCAATCGTCCTGTGCTGGGCTGTTAAGTTCCACATGTGTCCAAGCAATCCATCTGCAGCAGCATGTTGGCTTGGATTCTCAAGAACCAGAGTTATGATGGCCTCTATGGGCCCCTGCAATTGGGGTTTAAGCAGCCAATAGCTCGCTGCCAGCTCCTAAACCAGCTCCGGGATCAGTGGATGGCTCAGCAGCTGCAAGGCCACCTCATCGGAAGTGGAGGCTGATGCCTCTCGTGGGTGGTGCTATCAAGAGCTCCGAGGCAGTGGCAGCAGCACCACCTGTCCGGCTCTAATAGCTGCCAAGCACAGCAAGGACACTAACCTTGGAGACTTTGCAGGCGCTGCTGGACTGGCCTGGGGTGCAGTGGACGGCTAAGCAGCCAGGGGCTTTCTTGCCTACTGAATGCCACCATTTCATTGCTGCATCCAGGTACACCCGACGGGCTGGCCCTCAGTCTTCGGTGGTTTTGCAACTTGTGCTGGGGCTGATATAGCGGGGAGTGTGGACACCGCAGATGCTCGTGCTTGTGTTGGAAGCAACAGCAAGGAGGTTGAAGCATGACCTTGTGCGCAAGCTTCTGGGCGTGACGGGGTTGACATCGTCTGCTGCTGAGCTGGTGCGTGCTCGACTGATAGTAGCAGCAGAGGGTGTAGCAGTGGCGGGATCCTACAGCAGGGTTGACTCAGAGCCGCTGTTAGTGGGTTACGGAGCAGCTTGTTGGCTGGGAGGGTCTGGAGTGGTGTTTTGAGGGTCTTCTGATGGTGGTGATGGAATGGTGGTGGTCAGTGGTCTCCACCATCTCAGCACTGCTGCTGCTGCTGCTGTAAAATCAGAGGTCCAGGGGTTTACTTCAGCTATGCCCAGGGCAGCGCACTAGTAAGACATGATAATATTGTCAAGGAATTATGTTATGATGACAAAACTGTAAGGTCGGTTGGTTGCGGGGAAGAACTGCCTCTAGTTTTGTTTGTGTCTGCGGTCCTGATCTGTTCATTCAAACGTGGCATGCACTTCTTGGTGCATCAAGCAAGCAGAGGGAAGAAATTGCTACGTAGCCTCCTGCAAGCCAGGTTTGACCAGAGTCAAAGCAACCAGATGTTGCGTTGACATCCTAATACGGTGTGTCGGCTTTTAGCTGTTCACTTCTTTCCTGTTTGTTTCAGTTGGTTGATGACTGATCCCAGTGCGGCAGTGCCCTAACGCGTAAGGAGTCGAAGAGTCTGAAGAGTGCCTGCTAAGTGCTAGCCCAGTGACACGGGGTGCGTCGAGTGACCCACTCCAGGCCACATGCACGGGCACGATACACGAACTCATCGTCGCTTCTTCAGCACATGATAGCATCTGCAGATCAAGTTTTAGTCTGTAGTGGTGAGTGAAGGGATAGGATATACGTACTATCGGCCTCCTTTGACCACTACCGATCCAAAGAGTCACAGACGGCTTCTCAGTCATTGCGGTACTACCACACCTAAGCTCTGGGCACATTTCAGCATGCATAGGACGCAAGAATGGCCCCTACATACTGAAGTCAACGAAGTAATACTTCTATACCTTCTTCGTGGCACATGCACACGGGCTGAGCTTGCTAACGTGCTCCGGACATGCCGGCCAGTGCATGGAGCTTGGCTGCATATACTTCAGTCTGGGCGCTTTGTTGGAGATCTGGGATTATGGAATCAATCACTGGCAGGCTCTGGTGGAGATGGAATGTCCAGGGTGCTGCGTCTGGGTGCCCGTGGTATACCAGAAG
Organism: Pseudopediastrum boryanum; assembly: GCA_963556185.1. Taxonomy (NCBI): domain Eukaryota; kingdom Viridiplantae; phylum Chlorophyta; class Chlorophyceae; order Sphaeropleales; family Hydrodictyaceae; genus Pseudopediastrum; species Pseudopediastrum boryanum. The sequence continues at coordinate 5,738,905 of OY744506.1, forward strand.
TCCTGATGGACATGGTACAGAAGCCAGAGATTGACGAGAGTATCCGAGCAGAGTACGTGTTCTACAGGTCGTCATGCACAAGCGGACCCTCAGATGACCGGTGCTGACTACTGAAATCGTTGCGCAGGTGCATTTCTGCAACTCTTATCCTCCTGGAAAGCTTGGCAGGTGCGCCTGAGTCATCAGTCATAGGTGAGCACAGTTGCCAGAGAGACTAAACATAGCCGAGTGCAAGGAAGTGCAGGCAACTCTCTCCTAGACCACCAATCTGCGAAACTTCCACATGGCCCTTTGTGTTGGATACGTAGCAAGTGCATGTATCCAGCAAGAAGTGGAACAGCATCATCACCAGTGCTACCTATTGCTACTGCAGGGCCAAAGTGGTGGCGGGATGCTGCTGCAGCCATGGGCATGTCCACTCAAGAGCTCCCCCAAGAACCACACGCAGTCGTGCAACTCCTGCACCACACCCTCCCCAGCTACGTACAGCTCCTGCTTGGCGACCAAGCAAAGCCCTGGAATGATCCACATCATCTTTCTGTTCCTCTCCAGCGCGCAGCAGGAGCAGGCAGCTCAGTAGCAGTGGCACTCATCATCTCAGCAGCACCAAGCGTCTTCTGGCGGCCCTGGATTCTCTCTAATGCCATTTACGCAGCAGTGGCTAGCAGAGGGAACCTTGCCATCTTTCAGCAGCTGGTTGCAGCAGCTGCAGCCGCAGCCCCCAACGACTACAAGGCCACAGTGTTTTGCTTCACCGTTCACTTCCACAGATGCTGCAGCCCGTCGTGCAGAGCCACCATCTCATGGTTGCTTGAGCAGCACAACTGGCAGCCAGAGGAGGTGGCTAATGCCATAACTAGTTCAGTGGCCAGGAAGGGCAAACACCATCTTCTGCACCAGCTGCTTGGGGACACAGGCATCCAGTGGACCCCTGCACAGCTGTCTCAGCATTTGGCAGAAGCAGCAGCCATGAACGAGCCCAGCCTGGTCAACACCATCATGTCAGCTACTGCAGAACAGTGGCAGCCTGAGCACATCACCCCAGCCATACAAAGATTAATTTCGTGGCGTGGTGAAGCTGACAATTGCGTCCTCAAGCTGCTACTTGGGTGGCCAGGGGTTAGCTGGACTTCTGCAGCAGTTGCAGGCTTGCTTGTGGAGTGCTTAGGGTGGCTATCCTTGCCCTGGCCTGCTCACCTGTGTTGGGTGCTGCAGGAGCTGCTGACGCTGCTACATGGCAGCTGGACTGCTGAGAGCTTGGCAGAGCTGCTCAGGGTGTGCAGTGGTACCCAGGATAAGGCTGGGCTGCTTGTAGTGCAGCTGCTGCTGGAGGTGCCAGGTGTTCAGTGGACACCCACGCAGCTCGTGCCAGCACTCGCAGAAGCAGCAGCAACAGAGGCAACGGGCTCTGTATGCGCTTCCCCAATGGTCGAGCAGCTGATGGGGTTCCCGGGGGTGCAGTGGTTTTCTGGGGATGTGGCACCAATTTTAACGGCAGCAGCAGCAGGAGCAGTGACAGCAGCAGCAGAAGACTTTGATGGTAGACTACATTGGGAACTGGTTGAGCAGCTGCTGTCAGCGCCAGGGGTTCACTGGACTGCCCCTGATCTGGCGCCTGCACTGAAAGAAGCAGCAGCAGCAGACGACCCCTGCCTTGTGATGCTCTTGTTTGGTGATCCCGAGTGCTCCAGCTATGCTAAGGCTATTGACAAGGACTTGCTGCAGCACCTGCATGATCTGGAGTGGTCCCCTTCTGACCTATCGTCTGCCCTTTTAGAGGCTGTAGCAGAGGGAAGGCGTGGCATGATGGGGCCTCTGTTACATGCAGGAGGCGAAAGGTGGCAATGTGGGCAGCTAGCCCCCGCCCTTCTCAATGCTATTGCTCTGCTGAATGAAGAGAAAGAGCCGGTGGAAGGGTGGGAGGGGGGCTGGGAGGATCAAGAGGACCCTTTCCTTACTATGAGGGAGGTTGATAAGCTGCTGCAACAGCCAGGGATTGAGTGGTCTGCTGCTCTACTAGCACCAGTAGTAACAGCAGCAGTCAAAGCGGGTTGTTCCTGTGCTTGCTTGGCATGCGTGATGTCTGCGACACGGGATGCTTGGCATGCTGATCAGCTGCTACCAGCACTGCAGCAGTCAGCGGCAGCAGGGGGTCAGCCACAGCAGTTGCGGATGCTGCTGCAGGTGCCAGGGGTGAAGTGGGAGGCTGGGAAGCTGGCAGCAATGTTGGAGCAGCTGATGGAACAGAGTAATAATCAGCTGCTGGTGGAAGATTGTTCCAGCACGCAGTTGCTCAATGCGCCTGTGAGCAGCTACAGCCAGATCAAGGAGATCTTAGCTGTCAAGGGAGTGCAGTGGCAGCCGCAGCAGCTGGAAGGGCTGTTGGTACGAGCAGCGGAGGAGGGACCTTCGGAGTTGCTGTCACAGGTCCTAGCCATGGTGCTCTGGGAAGTGGAGGGGCACTGCTGCTGAAATTGGTGAAGGGTGCAGCGGGAGTAGTGGCAGAGGGGTTGAAGGCCAGGGCGAGGTGGCACACTGTGAAGGTGCTGCTGGGGAAGCAGGGGGTGGGGTGGAAGGCGGAAGATCATATGGAGGTGCTGGCAGCAGCAGGGAGGTTGGGGAGGAAGGATGTAGTACAGCAGCTGCTGGAGATACCTGGGGTGGGGTGGAGGGGGAGGACCATGGCAGGAGCAGCAGCGGCAGCAGGGGGTGGGAGGCACTGGGATGTTGTGCTGCTGCTGCTGAGGGTGGTGGGTGCTGACTGGACCTCCCGGGAGCTGCAGGGGGTGTTGGATGGTTCTGCTGAGCAGGGGAAGTGGCAGCTGGTGATGAAGCTGCTGAGAGGGGTGCTGCGTGCTGCTGCTGCTGGTGGTGGTGGTCGGGGTGTGATACGGTTAGAGCATCAGCTGAGGAGGGTGCTGCAGGTGGCTGCAGGGCAGGGGTATGACAACATGGTGCGGCAGCTGCTAGGGTTCAGGGAGGAGGTAGTGTGGCAGGCAGAGGACCTTGTGGCTGAGATACTGGCTGCGGTGAAGTACAAGAGGTGGAGTACTGTGGGGGTGCTGATTGGGGTGGGTGCGATGGGGTGGGGAGTTCAGCAGCTGAGGGGAGTGGTGGAAGCAGCAGCAGCAAGTGGTAAGGGGCAGTTGGTGCTCAGGTGCTGTCAGTGGTGTCAGGGGAGAGGTGGAGGGGGGAGGATTTGGCAGCAGCGGCAGTAGCAGCTGCTGAAGGGAAGCACTGGGGTGTGCTGGAGCAACTACTGCTGGTGGTGGTGGTGGTGACAGAGGGGGAGGAAGAGAAAGAATGCGGATGGACAGGGCAGCAGCTGGAAGGGGTGTTGAGAGCAGCTGCAGGGCATGGGGTGGTGGAAGTGGTGAGGAAGCTCCTGGGTTTGAAAGGGGTAGGGTGGGATGCGAGGACGTTGGCAGCTGCAGCTGCAATTGCGGCTAAGATGGGACACTGGGATGTTCTTGGGGAGCTGCTCAGGTTGCCTGATGCTGGCTGGACTGCTGCAGAGCTGAGTGGGCCTTTGCATGCAGCAGTAGCATCAGGTGGTCTTTCAGGAGCAGAAACAGTGGAGCAGATGCTGGTAGCAGTAGCAGGCAATGGCGGCTGGAGGGGTGAGCACTTGGCAGCAGCTGTGGTGGAGGCGGCTAGGAGGAGGGAGTGGGAAGTGGTGCAGCAGCTACTGGAGGTGCAGGTAGTGGGTGGGTGGCCAAGGGGCGTGTTGGGAAAGGCGGCAGCTGCTGCTATCAAAGCTCACCAGACAAGGGTTTTGTTGCTGCTATGGTCCAGGGCAAAGCACCAGTAGATGGTGCTACAATGGTTGTGCAGAAAGATTTTGTATGTCGTTGATGATGCGTTGGGTTTTTGGTGGAAGAGATTCAATTCTGGTCTTACGGTCTGCTTCCTTGCAGTGCTTCTATGTCTGAGGAGGTCTTGCTGTTTAAAGGTTGCTGCATGTGCTGATTAGACTTTTCCATGTCTAAGCAACAATTGAACTTGATCTTGTAGAGGTTCACATACCTTTACTACTTGCTGGCTGACCATGGTCTGTGTGGTCTGCTGCTGGTACTGGTGAATAGTCAGTGGTGGGGCTATTTGATTATGATCCGGAGCCTTGTGTTACGGCATGGGTTTGTTTGGGAACTGACATAGGTGGTCTTGCATCATGGTTGATTGACTGGTGACTGGTGTATATTGCCAGGGACCTCCTTGCTGCTGGTCGTCTCCACCATTCCATCACTGTGGCTGCTGCTGCTGAATCAGAGATCCAGGATTTTGCTGCAGCTATGCCGAGGGCAGGGCACTAGTAAGACATGATAATGGTGTCAAGGAAAAAGTTATGATGACAAATAGTCCGTAGCGGGGTAGGTTGCGGTTGGGAAAACCTGGCTCTAGTCTTTGTCTGGGTCTGCGGTCCTGCTATGTTCATTAGAATGTGGCTTGCACTTCTTGGTGCATCAAGCAAGCAGAGTGAAGGCATTGCTCCATAGCCTCCTGCAAGCCAGGTTTGAGCAGAGAGTCAAAGCAAGCAGACATCTTTAGATGTGTGTCGAACTCTAGTTAATGTTCATTTCTTTCCTTTCCTTTAAATGGTTCATGAATGGTCTCAGTGCCTTAGTGCCTAAGGAGTCGAAGAGTATGAAGAGTGCAGGCCTCCATCACGTCAGAGTGAGTGCGGAGTGTGCCGAGTGACCCACTCCGGGCGCACATACACGAGTCCTACACGGCATGATAGACGAACTCACCGCCGCTTCTTAAGCACATATAGAGTGTGCAGATAACGTTTGAGGGTCGTGTGCTCAGCACATGAAGCTGAAAGGACATACGTAGATTGACCTCCTTTGACCACCGATGCAAAGAGTCACAGATGGCTTTTTAGTCATAGCCGTGCTACCACACCCAAGCTCCTGGCACTCTGTATCATGCCTGGGATGCTAGAATGGCCTTTGCATTTGGAAGTAAACGAAGTGATCATTCTATACCTGCTCCGTGGCACATGCACACGTGCTGAGCTTGCCAACATTTCGCTCACCTGCCGGCCCTTGCATGGAGCTTGGCTGAACATACTTCAATCTAACCGCTTCATTAAAGCTCTGGGGTCATGGAATCTGGCAGTAGCAGGCTCTGGTAGGGATGGAATGTCCAGGTTGCTGCGTCTGGGTGCCCGTGGTATACCAGACATTGTGATGGACACGGTACAGATCAATCAATCAAAACGCAAGACCAGCAATGCCAATGGCCAAACAAACCTAGGCCACAAACACAAGGCTCCTGATCACAATCACGAAGCCACACAACCGATGGTGGATTTGCCACACACAAGCTGAGGCTAGATGCAACGGCGTGCACACCAAGGGGAAACAAACACCACCACTAAAACCCAAAACCTGCTCCACTTCCATCACACATGGGTGGCGGGGAGGCAGCAGGATCAAGCACCACCCTAGTAGAACACGGTACAGAAGACAGAGATAAACGAGATGATCCGAGCAGAGTACGTGTACCAGAGAGTACAGGCCATCATGTACAACGGAGCCTCAAGTTGCCGGTGCTGACTGCTGATGTCCTCGAGCAGGTGTATTTCTGTGACTCTCATCCTCCTGGAAAGCTTGGCAGCTACGCCTGAATCATCAGTCATAGGTGGGCACAGTTGACAGAGCAACATACCCCATACCATAGCCAGTATGCAAGGAAGTGCAGGCAATCTTCGCCTAGATCACCACTCTGCAAAGCTTCCACAGGACTTTCACCATGACTTGCGTTGGATCCGTAGCAAGTGAATGATCCAACAACATTTGGATCAGCATCATCAGTAGTGCTACCTGCTGCTACTGCAGGCCCCAAGTGGAGGCGAGATGCTGCTGCAGCCATGGGCATGTCCCTTGAAGAGCTCCCACAAGAACCACAAGCAGTTGTGCAACTCCTTCACCATACCCTCCCCAGCTACGTACAGCTCCTGCTTGGTGACCCAGCAAAGCCCTGGAGTGTTCCACAGCATCTCTCTGCGCCTCTCCATCATGCAGCAATAGCAGGCAGCTCAGCAGCAGTGGCACTCATTGTCTCAGCAGCACCAAGCATCTTCTGGCAGCCCTGGAGAATCTGTAATAGCATTTGTACAGCAGTGACTAGAGGGGACCTTGGCATCTTCCAGCAGCTGGTTGCAGCAGCCGCAGCTGCAGGCCCCAACGGCTACAAGGACTCAGTTCTTTTCTTCGCTGTCGAATCCCACAGATGCTGCACCCCATCCTGCAGAGACATCGTCTCATGGTTGCTTGAGCAGCACGACTGGCAGCCAGAGGAGTTGGAAGATGCCATAACTAGTTCAGTGACCCGGAAAGGCAAACACCATCTCCTGCGGCAGCTGCTTCTGGACACAGGCATCCAGTGGACCCCTGCACAGCTGGCTCAGCACTTGGAAGAAGCAGCGTCCATGAACGAGCCCAGCCTGGTCAAGACCATCATGTCAGCTACTGGAGAACAGTGGCAGCCTCAGCACATCACCCCAACCATAAAAAGCTTCATTTATCGGCGTTGTGAAGCTGATGTTCGTGTTCTGAAGCTGCTACTTGGTTGGCCAGGGGTCAGCTAGGCTGCTGCAGCAGTTGCGGGCTTGCTTGTGGAGTGTCTAGAGGACCTACCGGAGCCCTGGCCTGCTCACCTGTGTTTGGTGCTGCAGGAGCTGCTGACGCTGCTACATGGCAGCTGGACTGCTGAGAGCTTGGCAGAGCTGCTCAGGGTGGCGAGTGGGGCCGAGGATAAGGCTGGGCTGCTGGTAGTGCAGCTGCTGCTGGAGGTGCCAGGCGTTCAGTGGACAGCCACGCAGCTCGTACCAGCACTCGCAGAAGCAGCAGAAACAGAAGCATGGGGCTCTATAACCGCTTCGCCGATGGTCGAGCAGCTGATGAGGTTCCCAGGGGTGCAGTGGTCTTCTGGGGATGTGGCGCCGATCTTGGCAACAGCAGCAGCAGAGGCAGTGAAAGCAGCAGCAGAAGGTTATGATGATGACTACATTGGGAACTGGTTGAGCAGCTGCTGTCAGTGCCAGGGGTTCACTGGACTACCCCTTATCTGGCGCCTGCACTGAAAGAAGCAGCAGCAGCAGACGATCCCTGCCTTGTGATGCTCTTGTTTGGTGATCCCGACTGCTCCAGCTATGCTAAGGCTATTGACAAGGAGTTGCTGCAGCACCTGCATGCTCTGGTGTGGTGTCCTTCTGACCTAGCGCCTGCCCTTGTAGATGCTGTAGCAGAGGGGAGGGGTGACATGGTGGGGCCTCTCTTCCATGCAGGACGGGAAAGGTGGCAATGTGAGCAGCTAGCCCCCGCCCTTCTCAAGGCTGTTGCTCTGCTGAATGAAAGGGAACAGCTGCTGGATGGGTTGGAGGAGTTGTCGGAGGATGAGGAGGAACCTTTCCTTACTATGAGGGAGGTTGATATGCTGCTGCAACAGCCAGGCATTGAGTGGTCTGCCACTCTAATAGCACCCGTGGTAACAGTGGGGGTCAAAGCTGGTTGTTCCTGTGCTTGCTTGGCACGCATGGTGTCTGCGGCACGGGATGCTTGGCATGCTGATCAGCTGCTACCAGCACTACAGCAGTCAGCAGCAGCAGGGGGTCAGCCACAGCAGTTCCGGATGCTGCTGCAGATGCCAGGGGTGAAATGGGAGGCTGGGAAGCTGGCAGCAGTGTTGGAGCAGCTGATGGCACAGTGCACAGATCAGCTGCTGGTTGAGTATTGTTCCAGTGCGCAGTTGCTTAAAGCGCCTGTGAGCAGTTACAGCCAGATCAGGGAGGTTTTAGCTGTCAAGGGAGTGCAGTGGCAGCCACAGCAGCTGGAAGGGCTGTTGGTACGAGCAGCGGAGGAGGGACCTTCGGAATTGCTGTCACAGGTCCTAGCTATGGTGCCCTGGGAAGTGGAGCAGCTGCTGCCATTGGTGAAGGGTGCAGCAGGAGTAGAGGCAGAGGGGGTGATGGGCAGGGCCAGGTGGCGCACGGTGAAGGTGCTGCTGGGAAAGCAGGGGGTGGGGTGGAAGGCGGAAGATCTTATGGAGGTGCTGGCAGCAGCAGGGAGGGCAGGGATGAGGGCAGTAGTACAGCAGCTGCTGGAAATGCATGGGGTGGGGTGGAGGGGGAGGACCATGGCAGTAGCAGCAGCTGCAGCATGTGGTGGGAGGCAATGGGACGTTGTGCTGCTGCTGCTGAGGGTGGTGGGTGTTGACTGGACAACGCGGGAGCTGCAGGGGGTGTTGGATGGTGCTGCTGAGCAGGGAAATTGGCAGCTGGTGATGAAGCTGCTGAGAGGGGCGCTGCCTGCTGCTGCTGGTGGTGGTGGGGGTGTGGTATGGTTAGAGCATCAGCTGAGGAGGGTGCTGGAGGTGGCTGCAGGGCAGGGGTATGACAACATGGTGCGGCAGCTGCTAGGGTTTAGGGAGGAGGTGGTGTGGCAGGCAGAAGACCTTGTGGCTGCGATACTGGCTGCGGTGAAGTACAAGAGGTGCAGTACTGTGGGGGTGCTGATGCGGGTGGAGGGGGTTGGTTGGGGAGTACAGCAGCTGAAGGGAGTGTGGAAGCAGCAGCAGCAAGTGGTGAGGGGCAGTTAGTGACTCAGGTGCTGTCAGTGGTGTCAGGGGAGAGGTGGAGGGCCGAGGACTTGGCAGCAGCGGCAGTAGCAGCTGCTGAAGGGAAGCACTGGGGTGTGCTGAAGCAGCTGCTGATGGTGGTGGTGGTGACAGCGGGGGAGGAAGAGGGAGGGTGTGGATGGACAGGGCAGCAGCTGGAAGGGGTGATGAGAGCAGCTGCAGGGCATGGGGTGGTGGAAGTGGTTACGAAGCTCCTGGGATTAGAAGGGGTGGGGTGGGATGCGAGGACGTTGGCAGCTGCAGCTGCAATTGCGGCTAAGATGGGGCATTGGGAGGTTCTTGGGAAGCTGCTCAGGTTGCCTGGTGCTGGCTGGACTGATGCAGAGCTGAGTGGGCCTTTGTATGCAGCAGTAGCAGGTGGAGCAGCAGCAGCAGTGGAGCAGATGCTGGTAGCAGTAGCAGGCAGTGGCGGCTGGAGGGGTGAGCATTTGGCAGCAGCTGTGGTGGGGGCGGCTAGGAGGAGGAATTGGCAGGTGGTGCGGCAGATCTTGGAGGTGAATGTAGTGGGTGGGTGGCCAAGGGGTGTGTTAAGGGAAGTGGCAGCTGCTGCTATCAAAGCTCACCAGACAAGGGTTTTGCTGCAACTATGGGCCAGGGAGAAGCACCAGTAGGTTTTTATAAAGGCTCGGCAGGAGACCTTGTGCGAGTTTTTTTAAGCATTGAGGTGCCATGAGGTGAGCCGCCGGCTGAACAAAGTTAATGTAGGTTTAAAGCATGTTCCGGCCTTCTGCAGTCTTGCTGAGCAGAGAGTGTCTTGTACGATTACCATATTACCAAGTGACCCCATCCAAGTTTTTGGCAATACCTTAACAAGGATTGAGTCCCTTCACTTCTCTCACCAGGCTTAGGAGGAAGCTGGCCTGGACGCATTGCACGGGTTTGACTGGCTAAGGCTTGCATTTCCGCTTGTAGTTTCCTAACTTGCGATTGCTTAAGACGGGGTCCGAACGCCTCAGCTTCGTGAACTGCAGAACTTTCGGCAGTGACGATGCTTCGGTACAGAGCAAGCTATCCTCTTACGTCATGCAGCTGTCTCGCCTTGGCGTTGGAGCCTGTGGTGTTGCTGAAAGCAGGATACCGGGTAGTGGATGTCGTAATGTTACGAAGGACTGGCAGTTGATATGGTCCGGGCTGCCAGAGGGTCAGCCACGGCAACATGGGGTGGGCCTGTTTCTTAACTCGAAGTGGTCCCGTTGCCTAATCGACTGGTCTGCTGTCAGTGAGCGAATCCTGGTAGTCCGTGTGAGAATCAGCAGTGGGATAAACGCCTCAATCGTGGTAGCATATTCGCCGACTGATACCGAGTCCACCCCTGAGGAGGTCAAGGAAGCTTTCTACCTGCAGTTGGAAGCTATCTTGGCAGCGCTGCCTTCCAGGGACATGCTAGTCCTTCTGGGTGACTTCAACGCCCAGGTTGGCACTGATCCAGAACCGTATGGGGGTGTTATGGGGCCTCATGGCTTTGGGAAGCAGCAGCCTTCAGGGAATGGTGAGCGACTCTTGCAGCTGGCTGGTGCCTTGAACCTTCGCTTAGCCAACACCTTCTTCAAGCACAGCAATTACCGGACTGCTACTCACAAGATGGTTAATAGAAACAAGCAGGATGTGCTCAGGGTCATCGATTACATAGCTGTCTCCAAGCGGTTCATGTCAAGTGTGACAGACTGCAGGGTCTTTCGCAGCTTTGATACAGGTGGCTCTGATCATAGAATGCTGGTGCTTACGATGCGCCTCCGCTTGTCAGTGGCCAAGCAGCACAGTGCGAAGGGACAGCCAGCACGGCCCTATGACTGCAGCCGGCTGCAAGAATCTGCAGCAACTCAGCAGTGCTTTGAGCTGGCAATGTCTAACCAGTTCAGCCGTCTGGTAGGGGCTCAGTTGCAGAGCGCACAAGACGAATGGACACAGCTAACAGCGGCAGCCAGCCAAGCAGCCCATAAGGCTGGTCTAAACCTCAAGCCTCAGCAGCGGCGCCGAGATTTCGCTATATCCGATGCGACCTTGCAGAAGATTGAGCGGAAACATGCAGCACATGCAGCGGTGCTGTCCTCTCCTAATGATGCTACCAGGGCAGATTACAGGGAGGCCAATAATGCTGCTAGGCGAGCGGTTAAGAAGGATCAGGAGCGGTACTTCAAGCAGCAAGCGCTGTTTGCGGAACATGCTCTAAAAGCTGGTAATCTAGCCGTGTTCCACAAGCATGTCCAGCGGATCTTCAAGGAGCAGCAGGGCAGTAGCTCTGCTGCTCCTACAGCTGTGCTAGGGGGTGCTGATGGCAAGCAGCTGTTCCAAAGCAGGGAGGAGGTGGTGAAGTGCTTTGCTGAGCACTTTGCTGATGTCCTCAACTGCCCTGCCAAGCTCGACCAGCAAATGCAGCAGACCATTGAGGAGTTAGTGCAGAAGATGGAGGCAGGGCAAGGTGCAAACCAGCAGAGTGAAGCAGCAGCTCAGCCACCTACTGTGCAGGAGGTTGAAGAAGCTGTCTTTGCCTGTCGTAATGGGGCAGCTCCTGGGGTTGATGGTATCGCAGCGCCTATGCTAAAGCTCAGTGGGACCATGCTGAAATGGTTGCACAGGGTCATTGTGGCGGTGTGGGAGTCAGGGAAAGCGCCAGTGGAGTGGAAACGTGCACTGTTGGTGGCACTGTATAAAGGCAAAGGAGAGCGCAAAGTGAGAGATAGCTATAGGGGGATAAGCTTGCTAAGTATACCGGGGAAGGTGTATGTCTTGGTCATTTTGGCTAAGATCAGTTCTCATATCGATGCACAACTGCTTGATAACCAGTCTGCTTTTAGGAAGGGGAGGGGCCTCACTGATGCTCTGTTCACCATACGCCAGGTCATCTCTAAGTCTGTAGCATTCGATCAGCCTCTATTCATGGCTTTTGTGGATTTGCGTAAGGCATATGATTCTGTACCGCGAGACACGCTATGGCGCATCCTGCATGTGTACGGGGTACACACAAAGCTGATAGAGTTGCTGATGGACTTGCATACTGGCACACAGGCTGCTGTTAGGATGGGTGGTGTGGTGTCTGAGTGGTTTGATGTGCATGGCGGGGTGCGGCAGGGATGTGTCATTGCTCCCTTGCTGTTCAACATCTACATGGACTTTGTGGTTCGGCAGGCAATGGCTCAGATGCCGGAGGGATGTGGGGTGAAGCTAGCCTATCATGCAGATGGGAAACTTGAGCGTGATGGGTGTGGTAGTGGTGGGTGTGTGGAGCTGTTGTCTGTTCTGCTGTATGCAGATGATATGGTGTTGCTAAGTCCCAGCAGGGAGGAGTTGGTGGTCATGCTGCAGGTGATGGACAAGGTTGCTGCTAGTCTTGGGTTGCGCATCAATGCAAGCAAGACTGAGATCCTGTCCATTGACAAGGATTGGAAGGAGGGGGATGTGCCAGTGCAGCAAGGACCAGAGGTGGTTATCAGTGAGGGTGTGGTAAAAGAGGTGTCACAGTTCAAGTACTTGGGAAGTGTGCTTGTGACTGATGGCAGGTTGGATGTGGAGTTGAATATCAGGAGGGGTAAGGCTGTGGGGAGGTTTAAGCAGTTTGAAAAGATGTGGGGTACCAAGCATCTGTCATTGGCTACGAAGGTGAAGTGTTACAAGGCATATGTGTTGCCAATTCTGCTGTTCGGGAGTGAGTGTTGGTCCCTGACCAAAGTGCAATCGCAAAAGCTTGAGCGGGTGCACTCTAGCTGCCTTAGGAGCATCCTGGGGGTCAGGCTGTCAGATCGGCACACCAATGAGCATATCAGGAAATCATGTGGGGTAGCCACCTTGTCAGCATACATCACAGCAAATAGGCTGAGGTGGCTGGGGCATGTGGGCCGCATGGAGGAGGGCAGGTTGCCGCATATTGCGTTGTTCTCTTCATTACATGGTGACATGACGAGGCCAGTGGGTAGGCCTCGCCATACCTGGGAGAAATGCGTGTGTGCAGATCTGAAGGTGCTTGGTCAAGATGAGGGGAGCTGGGAGGCTTCATGTCAGATTAAGAGTGCTTGGAGGAAGAGGTTGTGGGATCTTACGCACCCTTGGGAAAGCCAACGGTTAGTGAGGTGTAGAAGGCGCACTAAGCAAGCTATTGATAAGCATGTGGAGCGCTATGTGGTGCCTTTCAGTGGCTGGGAGGATGGTGGTTCACCAGTACCTTGGTGGTGGGAGCCACCTCCAGCCCCTACTAGGGTGGTGCTTGATCCTGCTGCCTCCCCGCCACCCATGTGTGATGGAAGTGGAGCAGGTTTTGGGTTTTAGTGGTGGTGTTTGCTTCCCCCTTGGTGTGCACGCCGTTGCATCTAGCCTCAGCTTGTGTGTGGCAAATCCACCATCGGTTGTGTGGCTTCGTGATTGTGATCAGGAGCCTTGTGTTTGTGGCCTAGGTTTGTTTGGCCATTGGCATTGCTGGTCTTGCGTTTTGATTGATTGATTGATTGATTGAGTTTCCTAACTAGAGTTTCCCTGCATCATGGTGGGGAGAATGTCACCAGAATGAACGTCTCTGCCCCAACTAGCATGGGTAGGCAAAGTAAGCGAGCACACGAGCTGTGTTGGTAGTTAAAGCTAAATGAAGCTAGATAAATGATAAAGACAAGGGGTACATGCAAGAGTTCAGCGCACTCCTACCAGGCGAACTGGACATGCAGGATGTCTGGGGTGCCGGTGGCTGCCACGGACTTCGTCTAACACTACTTCTGCATGGTTTTCCAACATCCCAGCATACTTCGTGGGCCCTGACCCGCAAAAAGGCAGGAACCTGGCCGGTAGTTTCACGCAGGGATCATGACAACCCTAACCTAACCTCGTAGTCGCACTCAGCTGCTCCAACTGCTAGTCCACGCACCTGCACTGGGAAACCCAGCAAAGTTATCCTTGAACGAAGCCTCATCAAACATGAGGGCAACCGATGGCTGGCTTGTTGACTTACCGCACTACCGCTGCACCTACACTGGGCTTGTGACACTCTCTATATAGCATGTAAAACCTTCTGACTGACGCGATGACGATACCACCAGGAATGATTACGAGGATGTACTGGCTGCTTTTGCCTCTTCTTCAAGCACAATTACTAGTGACCGCTTCCGCTCAATGCTCCATCACCATGCATACTCCTACAGGCTCCAGGATCACAGAAGCCGATATTCGGTGCAGAACTCCAAGCATGGTCTCTGCTACCGTGCATCGAAGCCTGTACCTTTCACAATCAGCCACCAAAACCGTGTCTCTCTGGACGGAGTGTTCAAAGCGGGTTGGCGCAGCTCCATGCCTGCTGACGTTCTGCGGGGCAGACAAAATCACATTGATTGTAAACATTTCCCATGTTCGGCGCGATGAGGTCTCTGGAGCTCTGTGCGTGACAGATAGCGCTTCTGTGACCATCCAGGACAGCATTGCTAGCCATAACCTCGTGAAGGAAGGAGGCTTGATTCAAGCACGGGATTCCGCACAAATTCATCTCAAGAATACCAGTTTCAGCAATAATAGGGCAGTGTTGGGTGGTGTTTTGAGTGCCCACGACACTGCCAAGGTTTCTATCAGCAACTGCAGCTTCCAGGGCAACCATGCAAGCCAGGCAGGTGGTGCAGTGTATCTGGCGGATGAAGCAAGTGCTGAGGTGGTTAACAGCACATATGAGGACAACTGGACCTTAAAACGTGGGGGTGCCATCAGTGCACTTGATGGAGCCACAGCCAAGATAGTTGGTGCCACATTCTTGCGTAATAAAGGTATCCAGCGACCTGACGAAGATTGCTCTGGAGCGCGAGGTGGCGCTGTTTTTGCATCGGGCACAACCGTTATTAACATCCTCGGCACATTGTTTATGGAGAATTCTCTGAATGGGACGGCATGGTCTGGTGGAGGGGCTATTTCCGGGATTGACCACGCAAGCATTACTTTGGAGAAGTGTGATTTCCTCCATAATGTTGCTGTGGATAGGGCTGGTGCTGTGCATGCTGGGAATTTCAGCAGTATAACGCTCAGAGGCTGCAACTTTAGGCATAATCAGGTGACTGGTCCAAATGCTGTTGGGGCTGCTTTGGATGGTTTGGCAAATGCTACATATGATGTTACAGATTGTCTGTTTGATGGGAACATTAATGTTAACAATTTTGGTGGAGCAGCTAACTTGAACCAGAATGCTACAATGAATGTGCGTGATAGCAGATTCATTAGGAATGTTGCTGAAGCTGGTCCTGTAGCTTACGTAAGCGACAACAGCAGCTTCACGTTGGTTAACTGCACGATGCTGGAAAATGAAGCGGAGCAGTGGGGAGGTGCTGTGTTTGCTGAAGGGGATGCTTCCAGGATCACTGTCAGCAGCAGTCTTTGCATAAACAACACTGCAGGGGCGTCAGCTGGATGTCTGTCAGCCCAAGGTCGCTGCAATGTCTATATAGAGCAGAGCACGTTTGAGGGGAACACTGCTGCTTCTGGAGGGGCTCTTAACCTGGGAGGCGATGTGCAGGTGGTTTTGAACAACGTAATCATTGCTAAGAATAGGTGGGTATTGAGCGTATCGACAACTAACTTGTATCGGCGATGCTCTACGAAGGGCATGCACTGATATTGTCCCTGTCTGTCTTTCAATCTGTCTCCTTGCTTCTAAAAAGATGAAGGCACTGGTTGTGGCCAACCCCTGGTAGTTCTGGCTATCTTTTGCTGCATGCTGCAGCTAAGATGGCATCATATGACGCCATAGTGCAACTGCCCTCTGCTCTACAATTCTGAGTGCGTCCCCCTTGTGTAATGCTGCCTTCGGCACACAGTGCCCTTGGCAATTGCTCAGTAGAGTCAGATGAAGCTTCTCATCTTGCTGCCCTGCTTGGCTGCAGCCGCTGGTGCGTCTATGCCTTGCCAAGTTGTACTTTCCGCTTTGCACTGCAACTGAGTGGTTGTTTCTGCTGTCGGTGCTGCATGGGATGCAGGGCCCACCTTGGAGGCGGTGGTATCAATACCCCCCAAGTCAGCAAGGACTTCACCCTGAAGATCATGAATTCCAAGATATCTGACCATTCGACACACAAAGGAGGTGGAATCCACGCTCAGGGGGGCAAGGTTGCCCTTGGGCCCAATGTTGAGATCACTCGTAACACAGCTACAGACGATGGAGGTGGTCTGCTTTTCATAGGGGTGAATGCCACCATGCAGCAGAGTGTCAGAATTACTGGCAACACAGCAGGCTCTACAGGTAATAGCTGGGAGTTAGGTGCAAGCGAATGTCTATGGCAGCTGGCAAAATGGCACATGGCTAACTCCACCTGGCACTGCTGTAGTGCTTTGCTCCCCACTGCTTCTGGTTTCTGCTCTTCCCCGTGCCCAAGCTGTTGCTTATTGTTGGGTGCAAGATGCACAAAAGCTGACCCCTGCTGGCATAGCTGCCTAACCTATTGCTTCTGCTTGTATGGGCCCACCCAAGCACCAATCATGACTGCTGCTTCAGCAGATTTAGATGGCCTTGTAGCTGCTTGTGTTGTCCCTCTGTTATCTGCAAGCGTTACATGTTTTTCCTGTGGGTTCAACTTTGCATAACATGCCGCATCGTCATCTTTGCAATACATGCTGCAGATCTGTACAGTTGACAGCAGGTATTGAAGGATGCATGGAGGCAAAAGGTGGTCTAACAAATAGGGGAAAGGCAAAGGCACATGGTGAATGCCAGAACACTTGTATGTCGAGGAATGTGGAGGCAAGTTTTGTCTTGTATGAGAAAACCAATGGTGATCCCCTGACCCGGGCAGAACCCAATGAACCAATCCCTTACTATTATAGCAGAGCCGTTTTATTATTCTTAATATATATGCACATCCCATCATAGATAATTATGTAATGGGGCAGTAGGCTCCCTCAAGCAGCCTTCCATCATAGAGAAGGAGGGGGGGGGCTGAGTGGCTGAGCATGAGATACCAAGCAGAAACTCGGTACCTTTTTAACTACTGCTGCTGATGAATGGCTGACTGCCTCTTCCATCTCATGTTCGTACAGGTGGTGGGATATCATTTTGGCCATCCCAGCTGGCATGTGCCAGCCAAGAAGCACCTTGCTCTGATCCTGTTGTGCTGGAGATGTCGAGTGACACTCTTGTGACTCAGAACAAGGCCGGCCTTGCTGGTAAGCACTCGCTGATTTACCAAGTCCAAGCGAACCTCTCTTAGTATTCCTTTATACCCTTTGCGGTTGGCCCTTTATACCCTTTGCGGTTGGCCCTTTATACCCTTTGCGGTTGGCCCTTTGCGGTTGCCGCACCTTAAATTTTTGTTTGTTTGTTATACGCCAAGCTGTCAAGCTATGGGCTCAAAGTGAGGTGGTTCTTGGTTGTGCAAAGAGGCTGTGAGTTGAAGTCGATACACTAGTGCTTTGGCAAGCTACCTGACAGTGCTTTTTTGTCCGATGGAACAAGCAGGCAAACAAAGGTGCTGTCCATGGCTCATAATACGTATTTCTGCATTTAGTTGTTTTCATATTTCCTTTTAGCAAGACAGAGAGAGAGCAAAAGAGGTCTACTCAAGGAGAAAGTGTACTGTTCTCCAACGTGGGGTTGTGGGAAGGGTTCCTTGGTGGAAAGATTACAAGCGGCCCTTATGAAGCCTTGTAGCGCATCAACGTCTGTGCCACCATTTACAGCATGTTTTAAGCATTCCAAGTCCTAGTTTACATGCAAAGCTAATTGTGTTGCCAGACATATTATGCGTTGCTAGCTGCTTCCAGGAATATTGAGTCTTCGTGAATCTCTATGCAGGTGGTGGGCTGTTTATAGCCGGAGGAGTTGCGAAGTTAGAAGCTGCCCTCAAAATGTACGGCAGCAGCGTCTACGGCAACACAGCTCGCCTTCAAGATGAAAACATCTACGTCATCTCAGATGCAGAGGAGGGCTGCCCCATTGGATATTTCAGCAGAGAAGGGAGCGGCTGGTGTGACAGATGCCCTTCTGGTCAGTACAGGGTGGATCCAGAAGAACCTGATTGCACCACCTGTGACGAGTCACGGGAGAACTGTACCCTTGGTGGCGCTGCTCTTTTCCCAAACCCTTTCTTCTGGCACAGCAATGGGGGCCCCAATAGTCATAATCCTGGGTGCAAGCTGGACAACATTATAAGGTGAGGAAAGCCTGATGCTCATATTGCAGGAGCGAGCGAGCTTAGTGGTCACAAGAGGAGGTTGGGCAGCGAGCTGCTTCTGTCCTGCACTGCAGGCAGCTCAGGCGGTTAGCATGAGTTTCATATCTGATTACCAGGTTACTATGCATGACATGGGAGTACTTTATCAGTCAGTCCTGTATGTCATGGTCGAAGCAATTGCAATATTGGTGCTTGTTGAGTCCAGATTTTCCAAGGCCAGTGGACACCTTCTGGTTGTCTCTCCTATACTGGCCCCAACAAGCTGACAAATAGGGTGAGCTGTAATTCACACCAACACACACCCACTTCTGATCAAGAGCCTGCCAATCTCACTGGTTGCAGGTGCCCAAATCCTCAAGCCTGCGACCACAACGTCTCTGCTCTTGCCGAGTACCATCCCTACAACCATCATGGCAACATGGAGAGCTTTGCCAACTGCACTGAAGACTGCTGGCTGGAATATGAACGACAGCAGTGTGGCCTGGGCTATATGGGGATGTATTGTGGCTTGTGCCAGCCTGGGTTTGGTAAGACAAGCGTGCTATCATGTGAGCCCTGCCTTGGGATTGATTCTGACACTGGAAAGGGTACCATTAACAAGCCCGGTGTTTGTGGCTTAATCTTTATGTACATGGTAATCATGGTTGTGTGGGTTCTATTCACGTCTTGGGGTGCCAGAAAGGAGGGTTCGGAGAAGAGTGGGAAGGACCCTGAGAAGCCAAACGATGCTGAGAAGCCAAACGATGCTGAGAAGCCAAACGATGCTGAGAAGCCAAACGATAGTGTGACCTGGTACTCTGACATCGGTTTCATTGATGCTTCTAAAGTACTTTTCATGTACTTGCAATACCTACTGGGTATCATTGGCAGATTGCCCCTCAATTGGCCGCCATTGCTGTCAACGCCCTTGCGCTGGAGCACAACGCTTATGGGCATGATCCTTGGTGCACCTGCTTCATTGGACTGCCTTTTTCAAGGGTCTGGATCGTCCCCAGTTCACGTTGCAGGTGCTAAGGCTTTGATTAACCTCTGTACTTTCATTGGCACCTTCGCTGCTGCGCTGGTTGTTAGTCTGCTTGGTTGGGGTTTGTGTTCTCTTACGCGCTGGTCAAAGCTCTGGAAGATAAGTGAGCTTAGAGAGTTCATTCTTGTTGCAGCTCTTGTCAACTGCTTCTTCTGGTATCCCACGATTGTGCAAGTTGCTGTGGGGTTGTTTGCATGCATCCAAGGCTGCGATGGCAACAGGTACTGGATGTTGGACGTTCGGTTTCAGTGCCCCCTTGATGCTCCCTATTCGCCTCAATGGCTTTGGGCTATGGGGGTTGGCATTCCTGCCTGCTTTTTCTGTGCTGCAGTACCTTTGGTTGTCGCCATTGTGCTCACCTGGTCTCTGTGCAGCACCGATCCCAGCAGTGGCACACGGAAGCTGTACAGTTCCACATTCAGAAGGCGTTTTGCGTTCATGTTTGCTGGTTATAATTATGAGATTGATCGTAAAGTGTCGCGCAATGCCAGCAGTAGCCGCTGGGGGTGGTCTTGGTGGCCATGGTGTACGACCACCAACAGCGGTAGCAGAAGCAGTAGTGTGCATGGCGACGATAAGCCTGCAATGGTTGGTCCTAGGCGTGCTAAACGGTGGTGGGACGCAGCGAAAAGGAAGCTACAGGCAGGTGCAAGCAGTGTCAAGCACGGGCTTCCGTTGTTTTGGGATGTTGTGATTCATGTGCAGACCGTACTTCTGGTGCTGTTGTCTGTCTTTGGCCTGCTCCTTCATGAGTATCACCAGTTGCTGGTGCTCTGTGCAGCATTCGGCCTGTACCTCATCCTCATATTGTGGCTCAAGCCCTTCCGGCCAGGTCAGCAGCAGCTTCAAGCTGCAGCAACTACAGTGTTGTTTTGGACCTGCATTCTCAGTCTGTTCTTTGTACAGCCTGCTGGTATGTCATATGCAGAGTACGTTGCCTGGCAAGGAAAGGAGGCGCACGTGGTGGCATGGTTTGTGGTTTTGGTCAATGTGGCCTTCATGGCAGTTATTGTGTTGATGCTCGGCCGGGAAGCACGGCGTCTCAACCAGTTGATCTCAGGGTTTTCTCATGCTCTTGCCGCAAGCCGGGAGAGATCGAAAGAGCTGCGCAACGAGGTTGTGTGCCGATCTCCAGCATATACCAGTAGTGAAGTTTCTAGGGTTTGGGGGGGCACCACCAGCTCACTGTCTGTTACCTTTGCTCCTGGATCTTCTAGCAGTACAACAATATCACCATTAGCTGCTACCACTGCTGCTGCTGCTGACATTGATGGTGTTTTGCAGAGCCCGTTCATAAGCCCGCAGTAGGCACTGTGTCTGAAAGGAACCCCGCTTTCATCACAAGCATCACCGGTATTTCTGGGGCTGTATGGAGAGCCACGCTCATTTTTAGGGTATGCCATGTTTCATGTTGGTGCAGTACTCTGCAAAGCATGTGTGGCAAGAACACCAGGTAGACCCAGACTGTGAGACCAACGTATCTTGTGGCAAAGGCACTCCCAAAGGCCAGGGGTTTGTTGTAAGCACAGTGGGTTTCTGGCTGAATGGACGAGCCTAGGAGTAAATTACTCAAGCTATAAAACCTTGTGACAAGCTCAAGGCAACAGGCACTTCACGTAAGAGTGCTCAGTAAATGTGTGCATGGTGGAGCCAGCACTAAGCATCTCAGCTGTATGTGTCCATGCTACATGCCCTGGCTAACAGCAGCTGCCAGATCCTACTTAAGACCAGCCCAGACTGGTTAACATGCAGTGTTTGTTCAGTGTGCGTGCGCATATGTCAAAAGTTGGGTTTCAACACAGAATGCCAGGTGAATGGCAGTAATTAAATGTGAGAATCAAGCACTTGCAGTTGGAACGAGCCTTATGGGGACCGGTTGCAACCTGCTCTCGGATGTGCTTAAAAGGTGTGCTCCTGGCATGGTGTGGGTGTTGCTGTCTCAGAGACGAGAAGTAAGCCCCGGGCCCTCTTTGAACATTTGCAAGCCCAAGGCGACTGAAGCCGTGTTGTGTGGGAGCTTTTACCTGGTTGTAGTTGCAGCGTTTGAAAACTTCTGTGGACGGTGCCTGTGGATCTGGTTCAAGCTCTGATTGCAGAAACTCAGCATGCAGAGCATCTATTGGATGCATAACGATCAAGTTGGGGCACGTTTGTGCGGCTATAAAGTTGCCCATGATATACATGTACCATCCATCCACCATCCAGCCTGTACCAGTAGGAGTGCAGGCATTGTAACAGATCGTAGGTGTCCTTTTTAAGTGTGCCTTCACTGTGAATCAAGGGTGGTAAGTTCCCATCGTATGCTTTGTCAAGTGATGTTAGCATGCCACCTTTGATTATGAACAGCTAAGACTAGTGGTCATCTGCAGAACCTCTGGGATATGATCCAGTTGCTGTGCAGTCTTGTGTGTGGCCTGTGAACCACAACCATAAGCAGGCCTAGACACCTTCTTGCCACAGCCAGATGCTTATATGACTCAGTTTGGGTGGTACATGTCAGTGCACATCAAATGAAAAGCAGGCCATCTTGTGGAGTCCTCCTACGGTAGGAGCACGTAGGCTCCCAGCATGTGCATTATAGGATTGGTAATGGAACAGGAGCCGGTTTTGTGGCTATGCTAAGGCTATGTGAAGCAGAATATTTGGGACTACCACTTTGTTGATGGGCTATGTGAAGCAGACTATTTGGGACTAACACTTTGTTGATGGGCTATGTGAAGCAGACTTTTTGGGACTAACACTTTGTTGATGGGCTATGTGAAGCAGACTTTTTGGGACTACCACTTTGTGATGAACACACAGGAAGTTCTTGTGCAAAGTGACCGTGGGACTGTTTGCATGGGACTGCTTGCATGGGTATCATGGTTCTGGCTGCTTCTGTTCGTTGCATCATTACATAATTACATTGTTCCATTTACGCTCGCTCCACCATGAGCGGCGTACAGGTAAGGAAGTAGTCTTTACTACAGTGAGGGCACCCGCCTCCTGAACACACTCAATATGTCCTGGCTCGTCATATCACCAGTTGCATAGTGTTTTATGAGAAAATCATCTGAACGGTGCTTGGATGGGTGTTTTAGACAAGGCTGAGTGTTGTCTGCCACCAACTGGGAGCAATGTGTTTGGGATTGGTGTGGGTTGCTCAGGGAAATTTGGGCAATGCTTATGGACCGCGCCACTAGCGTACTGGAATGGATCAGAGTAGGGTTGAAAGGGGTTTGGAGCAGCTGCTGCCATCTGTGAAGGGTGCAGCAGGAGTAGAGGCAGGGGGGGGGGGTGAAGGGCAGGGCGGGGTGGCGCACAGTAAAGGTGCTGCTAGGGAACCGGGGAATAGGGTGGAAGGCGGGGCATCTTAGGAATGTGGATGGACGGGGCAGCAGCTTGAAGGGGTGTTGACAGCAGCTGCAGGGCATGGGGTGGTGGAAGTGGTTAGGAAGCTCCTAGGATCAAGAGAGGTAGGGTGGGATGCGAGGACGTTGGCAGCTGCAGCTGCAATTCTGGCTAAGATGGGGCATTGGGAGGTTCTTGGGGAGCTGCTCAGGTTGCCTGATGCTGGCTGGACTGATGCAGAGCTGAGTGGGCCTTTGTATGCAGCAGTAGCAGGTAGAGCAGCAGCAGCAGTGGAGCAGATGCTGGTAGCAGTAGCAGGCAGTGTCAGCTGGAGGGGTGAGCATTTGGCAGCAGCTGTGGTGAAAGTGGCTAGGACTAGGAGGGAGTGGCAGGTGTTGCAGCAGAGGTGAACGTTGTGGGTGGCTGGCCAAGGGGCGTGTTGGTTTCTGGTGGAAGAGATTCAGTTCTGGTCTTACGGTCTTGCTCCCTTCATTGCAATGCCATTACGTCTGATGAGGTCTGCGGCCTGCTGTTCATTGGTTGCCGCATGTGGTAGACATTTTCATCTCGAAGCAACACTTGCAGCTTGACTATCTTGTATTGTATTGTTGACTATCTTGTAGAGGTTCGCAGCAGAAATTGTACTAGTAGGTTGCTGGCTGACCATGGTCTGTGTGGTCTGCTGCCACACCTCCATCTTTGCTGCTGGTCCTGCTGAGCAGCCATGCACCCGACCAGCAGGGGCTGATGGGAGGTGTGCCCTCTTTGGTTCTATGGATTCCTGATTGTGATAAAGAGGCTTCTGAGTTCATGGCCTGGAGATGTTTGGCAGTTGGAATGGCTGGGCTTGCGTTTTGGTTGACTGACTGGTGTATATTGCCAGGGGTCTTCTTGGTACACAAAGTGTGTTCAGTGGACGCCAACTGTGCCTTGCTATACAATTGGTGAGGCTGGGACTACACTGCATAGGCTTTGTAGATTGTAACTGTAGATGAACCAAACTGTTTCTGTGATTTGACATGGCATGGACGAGTGAAGCTCAAGTGGAACTGAGCGAAGATTGATCCATTCCTGTAAGGTCAGTTTAATGCTGACCAACGGATTATAAAGCCTAAGTGAGAGCACCTCGCGGTGGCTTGCCGCGAGAAGTTCTGCGTGCATGGATGTCACGTTACGAAACAGGGGCAAGGGAGATACTTGCTGTGCAGTACAGCTGCAACCGGTTTATTGCTTTGCCAGCAGCGCACTAAGGAAGATATGTCGCTGTTGCATTCTAAAGGACTCGATCCTGCTCCAGTCACCTGCCACCTGCGACTCTCGGTGCGAACTCAGGGCACTCTCTCGGCTTGTTGAAACTGGCTGGCAGTGAAGGTGCACATACTTGCAATCCTAGTACGTTTCATGGCAGGTTCCTGATCCCACGTATGCGGCACTGCTGCTGCAACTGTCTTGAGATTCACGAGCTATGCCTGCACACCAGGACACAGCCCTTGCTCGCCTTGGTGTGCTAGTAGGCCACCTTGAAGGCCATGAGGGGGCCTCCAACAAGCAAAAGGACTCGGCAATGGTAGTTTGCACGCAGAACTGTGCGAGTGCTACTTCCGGAACTATCATGCATGCAGAGAGGGGCATCAGCAGAGCATTTCCGCAAGCCAGCAGCATGGTGGCTTTTCCTGAGCCTGCACACGATGCTCTGGATCTAAACGGGACGCTGTCGCCAGATGAGCTACGCGTGAAGGCCAAAGTCCGAGCATTCATGGTGAGGGAGGGTCCCTAGCGAAGTGGCTAGGGATTGGCTTCACCAATCTCTTACATTACCAAATCTAGTTACATACAAGCCTTCCAGCCCGCAGGACCTTGGTCTGCCCCTCATAATGAGCTGACACTTCACGAAACCGAGCCAGCAGTGGCCTTACAAGAATATCATTCGTGCATGCAGGAGTCTAGGGTGGCCCCCATTATTGCGGATTACTATGAAAAAGCAGAGTTTCCCTATGAGCTGCTTCCTGACCTGGGCGCGCTCAACATTGGGGGTGCCACTATAAAGGGCTACGGATCCGCAGTAAGTAGTTGTCCCATATGTAGCAGTAGCCAGAGGTGCTGCATCTGGTCCAGCAATAACCTCGTAGCTGAATACATCAAATCCATGGCAGCAGATAATGGCAGTCAACCTCCAACGTGTGCAGCTGCCTTGTTGCATGGCAGGTGCATGCAGGGAAATTTCTAGATCACTCAATCATATTCCCAATGTCCCAATACAAGGGCCACACGGAAAACCCAAAGAGAAAGCAGTGGCGTCGCGCCCTGCATGGCACTGGCGCCTTCCCTCTGCAGCCTGCATCAAAACCCTCTAACTCATTATTTCTGATTGCTTACGAACAGCGACCTGGATACAACTCCACCTCGCTGTCTTCCTAACAGCCTGAGTGCATTGCCTATGGCCCTTCTGCCATGGCATGTCACGAAATGCATCTGGCACTACTGCTGCGCCGCCAATGCTCCTAATGCTGCTGCTAACACCGCTGCTGCTGCTGCTGCTGCTGTGTCTTAGGGTTTAAGCTTGATGCAGAGTGCCCTAGTGGCAGTGGAGATGGCACGTGTGGATGTCAGCCTGGCAACATTCTTCCTGGCACAGCAGTTCTTGGCAGTGCTCACATTGGGCCGCATGGTGGGTGGGCTGGGGGGGGGGGCTTAATTGTAAACCCTAATTGCTTTGGTGGAAGGCCTTTATGAACTCACCGCCTCCATGACATCTTTGTGTGCACTAGCTTGTTGTGATTGCCCTGGGCCTGCCCTGGGCCTGCCTTCAGTGGTGGAGTAACGGGAATATGGCCACATATGAGGGGTGGCAAGGGAAGGGGGGGGGGGGTTGAGACAGCAAGCAGAAGGAACCCAGCCAGGCCACGAACAAACAAACAAACGCAATGGCAGCCTTACCTCTCCTCCTTAGGAGCTCTTCTTTTAACTGATTAGAGCTCCATGAAGGATCATGACGCCTTTTCCTCTCCCCCATCCTCTTTCTTCCCACCACACTCTTTAGGGCAGTGAGCAGCTGAAGCAGGAGTTGTTGCCGGGGTTGTCTTCCTTCCAGCTGATAGCTTCCTGGGCATTGACTGAGCCAGATCATGGTTCAGATGCCTCTGCCCTGAGCACCACTGCCACCCGGGTGACTGGGGGGTGGAGGCTGAATGGACAGAAGAGGTGGATTGCTAATGGCACATGGGCAGATGTGCTGATGGTGTGGGCACGGAATGCAGAGACGGGAAAGGTGGGGGGGGGGGTAAGGGGAGGCTGGGGTTAAGGTGCGGGGGGCGGGGGGGGGGGGGTCCAAGTAGGGGGGAGTTTTTTTTTTCCGGAAGAGGGTGGGGGAAGCGCTGTCTCCACGAAAAGGGGGGGAGGTGTTTGAAAGGGGGGGGGGGTAAAGAAGGGGCAGAGGGTCCAAGCATGGGAAGGGGGGGCTACGAGGGATGCGGATGTCCTCAGAGGGAAGGGTATGAACGAAGAAGGGTACTGGGGGGGAACGGAAGGATGCAAATAGCTCTAGAAAGTTACTGGTGAAAACACGGGATAAAGCCTGAAAGAGGCAGTTGCTAGTAATTGGGGGCCTGAGTTGGTGGTTTATGATGTGGGTATCCAGATTTTGATCGCAATTCCAGTAGGCATCCTGCACCCGTGAAAATCACCAAATCGAACCAATTGGTATAACTCAATCCAGTCCCAACTGTTGTGGCAATGTAGGAAGGGGGCCAGTAGGGGCTCGAAAGCGCTGGGAAGGGTATTGGGGGGGAGCGGAAGGATGCAAATAGCTCTAGAAAGTTACTGGTGAAAACACGGGATAAAGCCTGAAAGAGACAGTTGCTAGTAATTGGGGGCCTGAGTTGGTGGTTTATGATGTGGGTATCCAGATTTTGATCGGCAATTCCAGTAGGCATCCTGCACCCGTGAAAATCACCAAAGCAACCCAATTGGTATAACTCAATCCAGTCCCAACTGTTGTGGCAATGTAGGAAGGGGGCCAGTAGGGGCTCGAAAGCTTTGGGAGGACATTTATATGTTTGGGCATTGTCTAAAGGTGCACCTAACTTCAGTCTAGCTGCAGAAACCAATGGGTCACAGGACCCCGACTTTCATCTGGGTAGCATGAGACAGTGGCTCTCTTTGAAGCTTTCAAATGCAGGGCGCCAGAGGGAGCCGCCTGAGCCAGAGGGCAGCCACTTTGTTGACCCAACTGAAGTACCTCTGCAAGGGTTCCCGAGTTTTTGTTTTTTATGCTTGATGGATTTGCTTTTGATTGATTGCCCATTTTGATTGATTGCCATCGATGATCAATGGACGCAATATCATCCCACTTTCAGGACCTTGCCTATGCTTTGCCTATCTTTGTCTCATCACCCCCACCTCCTCCGTGCCTATCTTTGTCTCATCACCCCCACCTCCTCTGCGCCCTTTCCACACAAAACCACAGCCATAATGCCACCAAATTGAGGTCTTGTCATACAATCCACTGCTGTTTCATAAACAGTTCATCTTGTTTCACTTGCTGTGTTTTTGTCTGTAGCCAAACCTTTAGACTTCATTGTCGTTGTAATGTAGGTGAATTGCTTCCTGGTGCGGCGGGGTGCTCCAGGGTTTACTGCCACCAAGATGGCTGGTAAGGTAGCGCTGAGGGTGATGCAGAATGCTGACTTGACCTTCAATGATGTGTTTGTACCTGATGCTGATCGCCTGCCTGGAGCTAACAGCTTTGAAGATACAAAGAAGGTGGGGGAGGTGGCGGAGGAGGGGAAGGGGTAGGGGGAGCCGGGGGGGGGGGGGGGAAGATGAGGCGGGAGCTAGAGAACGAATAATGGAAGCCGCCCGAAAGAGCGGGAGAGGGTGAGGGAGGGTGAGGAAGGAGGAGATTGAGGACAATGGAGGTAGGTGCAGACGGATGAAGCTTTTAAGACACAAAGAAGGTGAGGGGGAGGGGAGTTTGGATGGAGGGGGAGCCGGGGAGGTGGAGGGGGGCCGGAGATGAGGTGGGGGAGGGGGGGGGTAAAGGCTGGGGGGTTTAGGGGAGGTCGGATCGGGGGTAGGGGGGTAGGGGGAAGCTAGGATGGGAGAGGTGGTTAAGGGGGGGGCCAGGGCGGGCTAGGATGAGGGGGTCGGGCCGGGGGCTAAGAACGGGAGGGGGATGGCTAGGGTAAAGGGGAAAAGGGATGGGACTAATCGGCAGAGGAAATGGGAAGTTGGACGAGGGGATGGGTAAGGACGAAGCGAAGGGAAAGTGTGGCCAGACAAAGGGTTGCCTGCTCTTATCAGAGTCCTGGCTTTCAGGAATGATCCTGTTGGGCACCTGTGAAAGACGTGAGGGGGCCATGGGTGCAAGGGCTTCATTGGGTCGGCGTACAATGAAGACCGTATCTTAGGTGTGCTGCCCATTCTAACTAAGAAGAGCATGTTCCATCCCAGGCTTAGGCATGGTACCAAAGCAAGTGCGGTATTGCTGTTAAGTATCCTGCTGGTCGTGTGGTACAGCTGCGCAAAGTACCATTAGTTTTGAGGTGCCATTTAACCCAACTGCTAGTCTCCTTATCAGTGTTCTAGAACATCAAGTGTTCTAGAACATCAAGGGTCTTGTCATAGTGTTACATTTCTCAAGGTGACATCTTGCTCAACTTGGCTGCCATCCATTAGCTACAGCTCAGTGGTCATGAAGAGCAAAAGCAGTAACCAGGGCAGGCGGGTGTCAAGGATCTACCAAGTGCCCTGCTGTAGATAACATGCACGCGCTGTTAATCCCCTCCCCTCCTGCCACCCCACCCCCACCATCATTTCTACCCCGCCCCCATTTTTATCCCAAATATCTATTCTAACTCCCACCCTCACCACCAACCCACGCACCATACGCCGCACTCAAGTTCATGCTGTACTTGCTGTTGTTTCTTCTTCTGCTAGGCGTTAGCTACCAGTCGCATCATCGTGTCCTGCATCCCAATGCAGCCCCACTACCCCTACTCCTATTCCCATCACCACCCTGACCCCCACCCACATTTCCCGTCCCAACCCCCTATCCTAATTTCCACCCCCATCCCCTACCCTCAACCCACACCCCATAGTCCTCTTGAGGTCACTGTTGTCGTTACTGTTCCTGTTACTGTTGTGCTAGGTGTTAGCTCCCAGTCGCATCATCGTATCCTGGATCCCAGTGGGTGCAGCCCCCATACCCCTACCCCTGTGGTACCTGTAATATGGTTTAGCTCTTGCATTTACTCGTTGTTTTCAAACCCCCAGTCACAGCCCCTGTGCCACCCCCAGCTCCTTCGCCAACCTCACCTCACACCCCTGCTGCTGTTGCTTCTTCTTGTATTAGGTGTTAGCTACCAGTCGCATCATCGTGTCCTGGATCCCAGTGGGAGCAGCCATGGGAGCATATGACATGGCAGCCAGGTACATGCAGCAGCGCCAGCAGTTTGGTGCCCCTCTGGCATCATTCCAACTGATGCAGGAGAAAATGATGAGGAGCCTCGCCAACATACAGGTAAGCTCAGGGACAGGGTATAAAGGTCTAGGGTCTAGGGTTTTGTCTGGTGTTTAGGGTTTACAGGTTTACAGGTTCACAGGTTTCATAGCTTTTGCACTACGGCCTCCTGACTTCACGAATACCATTTCTTCGTCCTTGCAAGGGCTTTGTACCTAGTGCTTTACTTTGCGACGCAAATGGCATGTGGCATAGAGGTAACGATGTAGCCATCTTGCAGCCCTTTTGCGGTTGCTGCACCTCCAATTTTGTTTGTTTGCTTGTTTGTACCCAGCGGGTTTTGGAGGCCTCTCAGCTTACCGGTACCCTGAAACGCCACAGCTGTACAATGTAATATAAGTTCACATAATGCTTTCTCAAATGGATATGTGGCGTATTGTGGATCGTCCCGACTGAACTATGTGCGTAGATCCAATAATGTAAATACATTTACCCAGCTCATTCTCAAGCTGCTGGACCAGTTAAGGAGTGCGCCCCCTATACCACCTGTACCCTTCCCCTGCCCCCCCCTTTCCCCCCCTTCCCCAGGCCATGTTTCTGATGTGCACTCAGTTGACCCGCCTTGCTGAGTCAGGGCGCATGCAAGACGCTCAGTCATCTCTCACCAAGGCATGGGTCAGCCTCAGAGGGCGGGAGGTAAGAGTTTGTTTGCAAGTGCCATCCCAGAGGGCTTGATACGCCTAGCTTTAGCCCTCTCCTTACAGTAGGCCTTATAATTTACAATTCTGTGCTGTTTGATTGCGCTAACAATTTGCAGGACAGCGGCAGTGCGCTGTACATGCATGCCAGCTTGGGGTGGATTGGAGGAGTGGTTTGAGGGCTGGAGGCATGCATTACAGGTTCGCCCCATCTATGCCTGTGAAATGCATTGCACACCGTTGATCAGCTACCGCGCAGCTCTCTTACCATGCAGAAATATGATCCAATGCTGTCATGTAATATTTGCACGCAATCACTGTAAGATATTGTCGTTGACAATCCTTCCAGTGTGTGGAAAATGGGCCTCGTCACACACTCCTTAGTCCATAAGATGGTTTACTTGAGACCTTACTGCAAGTTGCTGTCTCAACTTCTTGTAAAGTACATCCTACTTCCTAACCCTGATCTCAATTATTGAACCTTTTTTAACCTAGATAGTTTAAAGCACAAATGTTGGTTTATCCCTGCACGCAAATCTAAACCCTAGTGCTTGATTCCTTGCCACATCTGATGTTGTTGCACTGGCTGGACGTGTGAAGTGCTCGGAGGCAGTGGTGTGGTTTATGCGCAATGTTGTCCTGCGCTTAAACCTAAACCCTAGCCCCAAATCCTTGATGTGTTTTGCTTAAGGTTGGAAAGGACACGTAAATGCAAGAGCTAAAGCATGATACTATCGGTGATAGCAGAGATGGTGTAGCTTGCTGCTCTGACCCGTGAGGTGCTGGGCGGCAATGGTGTGCTTCATTCCTTGCAGAAGTCTCCTGCCCTAAACCCTAAAACCCTGCCCTAATCCCTAAATATCGCTGCTCGATCTCTTTCGCTTCAGCTTGCTGCTCTGACCCGTGAGGTGCTGGGCGGCAATGGTGTGCTTCATCCCTTGCAGAATTCTCCTGCCCTATACCCCTGCCTTAAACCCTACCCGTTAAACCTAAACCCCACGCTGGATTTGTTTTGCTTCAGGTTGCAGCGTTGACTCGTGAGGTGCTGGGCGGCAATGGTGTGCTGGCAGATTTCCTGGTGGGCAAGGTGTTCACTGACATGGAGGCCATCTACAGCTACGAGGGAACATATGAGATCAACACGCTGGTGGCAGGCAGGGCTGCTACGGGGCAGCCAGCATTCAGAGCACCAAACAGGCAGTGAAGTGGAGGGTGAAAAGGGTCCGCTTGAGTGAGTGGGTGGGTGCAGGTTGGTGGGCACAGGCAACAAACGGCAGACGAGGTGCAGTCGGTGTGGAGGATTAGATGGGTGGGACGGGTTTGGCATTCAGAAGTAGGTTCGGTCGACATAGGGCAGGTGAACTCGGCTGAGGTTGGTGTGTAAAAGGAAGCTGTTGCGGCGAGGTGGGGTAAAAGTTGGTTACTAGTCAGTCCTATGGTCTCGTACTGCCAAAAGTTGCCGGACACTCCATGTAGCGTAACGTTGGTGTGGGATCATGCACAGATTATTCTACTATACTCAGGGTTTCTTTTGTTACTTAGACATGCAACTAGCTTAGTGCCTCTGCTGTGTAGATTATATATTGTCAGGTCTAGTGTCTGGGCTGTGCTACTTGGAGTGTCCGGCAAGTTTTTTGGCAGTACAGAACCCGCATAGGACTGAGTAGTAACCGACTTCTAGCCACCTCGTCTCAATAGAACTTCCTTTTACAGATGACTGGGCCGAGATCGGGGTCCTGCTACACTTGGAATTGCGCAAACCCCCGCTTAACTAATAGATGGTCGTGTTATGACGGTGCACGGCGACAATCATAAATGAATGGATCAGGTTCACTGGTAATTACAACATGGACCAGACTACAGGGGCTAATAGCAACAAGCAGTTAATTGCAGTGTGACTGCAGGGATTTCCCCCCTTCTCTGCGTAGTTCTCTCTCTCTCTCTCTCTCTCTCTCTGCAGTGTGACTGAGGTTTGTGTGAGTGTATTAAGAGCGGGCGTTCTGATGTCCAGTGGGCCTTTTGCTTGCCCTTTGACAGGCAATAAACAAGAACTGGAGCAAATTCCGTAGAAAATTGGGGACTGCTGTTTCCTGGTCAGGAGATAAGGGCCGCCATGTATGAAGGGGAAATCTATTGATTCATGCCCCCAGCTCGGCAAGCCCAAGACGCCGATCTTAGAAAAGATTCCCAAGTTTAAAGAGTGGCAGTTCCACTTTGACACTGCATCTGTTCCATTGGCGTTCCAGTTGATCCAAACGCAGAATAGCGTGTCCTGAATTCGTGGATTGTAAAAGGAAGTTCTATTGATTGGGGGCGAGGCGAGGTGGCTAGAAGTCGGTTACTGGTCAGTTTTAATCAGTCTTATGTTTCCGTAGATATGGATTGTAATTTAGGGCTGCCCCTCCTGCAACACATAATCAGGAGGAGTTAGAGGCTGGCTATCCTCAGGGTATGCCAAGGTATATCAGGCACACATCAGGTATCCCGTTTACTTATGTGAAACAGTTAATGCGGTTTCGTACTGGTGCACACCATCTTGCTATTGAAACTGGGAGGTGGGCTCGTCCCAAACTGCCAAGGCAGCATCGTGTATGTTCAAAATGTTCTTGCACAGTGGTTGAGGACGAGGTACACTTTCTTTTTGAATGCCCAGCATATGATAGAATTCGTGAGAAGTATAATACCGTTTTGTTTGCACAGTTTGGAGGTTGCCAGGAAGCTTCTAGTACAATGAAGCATAATTCAGACAACGTGAGATTGTTCATGGACCAAGAGCCAAGTTTCCAAGTTGCAAAGTTTGTTTATGAATGCATGGAATTTCGGAGGTCGGAGGAATGTGAGGACTATAATCCTTACTTTGATTTGTCATTATTCGGGGATGAATGGCAAGGTCGTATTTTCGATACCTTTTCTTCTGGACCAAGAGGTGATATTGCTGAGACATTCACTTCTGATGGACCAGGTTCCAGTATTTCTGCCCATGGAGCCTAGGTTGGCTCCGTACGGGCGCCCCCTTTGAGGGGCCATGATGTAATCGTAATCGTAATCGTAATCCTGTACTGTTGTTGGGCAGGGCACTACAGGAAAACAAAAGACGCTCCAATAAGCAGATTACAATAAGCAGGCACATTGGGCAAAACTGCCAATCCATGCTGCATACAGTTGAAGTTGCCCTGCTGCCAAGTGCCAACAGCAGGTCAGTGTCTCCCATGGTAAAGCACATACCAATCACCAATTACCAAATGGCCCCGTCAAGGCCGGGCACCGGTGGGGGCAGCGCCACCCACAAGGAGCCAACTTAGGCTCCAACGGCATACTCAACTTCCTGTCCAAAACTTACATGTTTGGACAAGGTCTTTGTACTTCGGGAACAGCTGGTCACATACTCAGTCAAGTCTAAACGTTATGTATACTGTTCTGTTCAAGAGCACAGCCCCATATCAAAATCCACCTCCACACATATGGAGGTCAACAGGATGCCTGCATCAATAGCTCCATCCCAAGTATCTCAACGGACAACCACTGGGCAGCCACATAGGTGGGGCAACATGTCATCCCGCCATTATATCATGCTCTAATGAGAGCAGCTGGGACAGTGCAAGCAACCAAACCCTATCTACACACTGATATACAAATGAAAGAGATGCTGGCAGATACCAAGTACTGTTCAATGCAGGGGAGGGAGCAGGAAGATGTTTTATAAACCCCATGTCAGAACTCTCAAAAGAACCCCCTCAACGACCATCCTGTAAATATACAGGGGCGTTAGCAACCACAGAGTCCTTTCACTCCGCCTGGCGTTGACTTGTAGATGGTTGTTGCCACCAAGTGTCCCAAGATGTCATACCCCCTGGGGGTCAGGTGCAGCAAGTCATCCTGGTACAGCTTCCTCTGTGGTTCAGACATCTGCCAGAAGTCAAACTGCTGATGTGGCAGCTCCAGCAGTTGAAGCATGGGAAGCTGCTGCTCTTTCTGCCGCTGCCACCACTGTAAGGATGTGCTGTGGATGGCAGCTGGTCTGGCTTGCCTGAGAGCGGCGGACGCGCGTTGGTTTGAGCTGCTGCTGCTGCTGGTGGTGGTGGCTGTTCCCTTTAGGTCTCCTAGCCGCTGCTGCTGGTAGCTGTTGACATAGTCCCGCATCAGTTGCTGGAGCTTTAGTCGTTCTCCTTCGTTAGGGCTGGTCCTGCCTTCGAAGAGGTTTGGGAAGGGTGATATTGCTAGTACATTTGCTCCGCTCTTGAGAGCCATGCTGTAGACCTGCAGTGCATAAGGTCATGTGGTTGAGAGACCTTGCAGAGTCTGTGGGCCTCAAATGGTTACACAAGGGTGCTGGAGCTGGCTGAGGGCAGCTTCATGGGGAAAAGCCAAGGATTGTATTCAGTGGAAAGCAATCACTAGGGATCTAGGAGATGCAGGGATGAAGGGATCTAGGAGATGCAGGGAGTTACCAGAGTCGTGCATGCTTCAATCCTGCAACACACAGTCTTGACTTGGCCTTTGCTGGTGCTGATGCTTGCATGTCATCGGCAACAACAACAATCACTCCTTTGGCATGCAAAGCTGGTAGCGGTACAGGATGGAAAACTTACCTCTACAAGCCTGGGCATGACTTGGTTTGCTCTGTAGTCGCCTGCTCCTAGGTCATTAATACCTGCCATGACCACCACCCATGTGTATGGCTGGCGTGCTGCTGCTGCTTCTGCTAGTGCTTTCTTAGCCAACGGGACGAGAGTGAGGTCCAGGGTTTTGCCGTTGGCATCCTTGGCCTTTTGCAAGACCCCCATGTAGTCATAAGCTGCACATCAGGAAGACAGCAAGAGGTAGGATGTAGGGCTCAGCAATTAGCAGCTGCTCAAATGATCAAAGCTTGCACAAATCGCATTAGCTTTACCTTTGATATCTATGGTAATGTCTACCGGCCTCTCCAGCTGAGACTGCAGAGACCTTTTCAGTTGGATAGCATAGGGATGGGTACTTTGAGCGCTAGGCACAGCACCCCTGGTGAGGGAATCCCCCAAGGCTAGAACACGGAGGTTGCATCTTCTGCCAGTGTTGCAAGTTGCGCAGGATGCCCTTTGCACGCTGACAGCAAGCAAGAGGGCAACGCAGACATTCACCACTAATAGCGTCCGGGGCAGGATTGCTAGACCCATTCTTTTTGTATAAGGACGAGTTGCAGGATTTGCCAGAGGTCTGAAATGCACTTAGTGCGTGCGCGTCTTCTTGTGAATCACGTGAGGAGCGATTCAAATTTCGCAGAGCTCATGCATCCAAGTGACGGTTGCAGTTCACGCAATTATGCAAGCATTTGCGTTCTACATGGATCATCTCAACATTGTTTGGGCTTCCAACCTTCAAGTATCCCAAGTGGGCAGTGCACTACAGCAGAAGAGCGTTGGCGCTCAAGTGTGCTGCACGTCACCACGATTAGTGATATAAAGTTCGGTTGGGCGGCGATGTTCACGATGCCTGTTCATGGGGCCATACATCGTTCCCATGCTGAGCCAGATGCATACCCCTACCAGCAGCACCGCACATAAGCTTCCCTCGGCCACAGTCTGCACCCACCATCGCGCACACAGGCGCAAGCTCATCGGCAATCCATATCCAGCAACAGGAACCACCAACCTATCAAAAGGATGGCCCGCGATGAATCACAAAAGCACTGACCTATAATCAAGCAGGGACCAGGAGTGAAGGCCAAATCCCCCAGAACTGAGAGACTTGGTGCCTGTCAAAGTAACAGCAAATCCAAAGACCAGCCCCAAACAGAGGACTGAAAACACACAGCCAGCGCGGGTACATCCACAGGCGGACTGCCAACGCATGCACGGGCAGACAACAGACATCTTGTACCTGCCCCTCTTCCAATACACACAGCACACCATCGCCATGAGGCCATGTAGCACGGTGACCAACCCTCCTCAGTAGTAGTTCAAAAACAGCTTCAGCTGCCTGTTGACCAGCTCCAAGCTATCCAAGCTCGCCACATACTCCTCCACCCCAAGCTGCCCCGCTGCACCCCAAGCATCCCCCTCACTCTCCCCCGCAAGCACCTTCCTCAGCTGGCTGCTCACATCCTCAACCCCTGTGCATACATCCCGCAGCCTGCCTGCCAAGAACTGAAGATCCTGTGGTGTCCCCAGCTTAGCCATGTCCTTCCGTGTGGCTTTTGGCAGTGCTAGCTGTAGCATGGCACCTGAAGCCAAAGTTGTGGTGTTTAGGGTTGCGTCTTCCATCATTGCGTCTTCAGCCCCATCTGCTGCTGCAGCTCCTCCCTGGTGGTCCTGGTCTGGGTGGGGCACACACTGCAGGAAGGGAACACGCAGCAGATGTTGCGAGTCAATTCGTTGTCCAGCAGGCAGTACAGGAACATAAGATCATACTTAAGATAGATCAATGCTCCGCCTGGCACCAACCACGGAACCTCAACCAGACATGCACGCTTAGATTGTAACTGATCTATAGCCACCCTGGATTTAAGATTTCCATCCTACAGGTAGTGCTGTGAGGTGCCTCGCGGAAGTAGGGATTGTTCCTCGTCATGCGATTTGCCAATGCAAAACAAAGCGCAGCGTGCCACAGCTATCAGCCGGCTCACACGCCAAACATATAAAGAACAAAAGAGCGATTGTTAGTTGATCAGTGGCTGAAATGACCGGACTCGGTGAGTCTACCACTCACCTGCAGGAAGTGCAGCAGCACTATTGCACAACAACACTCCAGGAGGTTCAGCTGCTGCCGCGTCTGACCCAGCAATGTAGCTGCTCCTGTTGCTGCTGCTGTGCGCGCCATCTGCCGGCTGGCCAGAGGGTCCAACCCGACAATTCCTGCTGCTGCTGCTGTGCTGCCTGTTCCGTCTGGCCCTGGTAGTGCTGCTACACCTAGGTTATCATAAGGGCCCCAGTCCCTCAGCTTCTGAGATACATCAGCATCTGACAAGAGATTGCCTACACCAGCAAGCACACGGGGGTTACTTCCAGATATGTGAAGCCTTTACCATTGAGTAGGAGAAGCAATTGACTGGGCGGTGTGTATGGTGATATCCACCCAGCTGCCTTGTGTGCAGCCACAATTAAGGTTGCATACAACGTCCACAGCGAGTAGAGAATAGGCAGTGTACCTGGACTTACGAACTATTTTAAGGATGGACATATGGTGGATGCTTGCATTGCTCATTGTCCTATGTCGCACCCTTCTCAGGTTCTGAGCCTCAAGGCTGTGCACATATGAAGAACACTCATCACAGCATTGGAGGGTATGTACAAGCACTTGCCTCTCTCAGCAGCACAAGGTAACAGGGGTCCATACAATCACTGCTTTGTTTTAATGTATTGTGAACAAACCTTTAATGACCTCACAGGCAGGAATCAAACTTTACTGACTTCCACTTGAGCTGGACCTATCCTCTGACAGGGCAACCACCTATTCTGGTTATGGACACATACCTGGGGTGTGTGCAAAACCCAGTAGATCCTCCAGGTCTTCCGCTAGTGATGAGAGGTCCATCAATGCTTGCTGGGCGGTGTCTCGTAGCAGCAGCAGTGTGGGACGACCATGTTGATCCATAGTAGGCTGCAAAGCAAACAACAGCATACGTGCTTAACATTAGGCACGCCCACAACTTCTGCACGTGTTCCAGTGCACTGGCCCAGCAGACGTCCTCGTTTATAGCCATGGGAGAGAATATTGATTACAAAAAACTCGATGTTTAGACCTACCGTATTATCAAGGACATGTCCACTACTCTACGATGCAGGATCATCCATGACCAAAAGGTTCTGAACACGACCCTCTCCCCACGCAAGACATTTGCAGTATCACACAGATTGCTCCTAAAGCACACTCTACATAAGATACCAGGAGCTTGCAGGAGAGCATCATAACCAAAAGTCAGGCCTTTTCAAGCACCTCTGCTCCATGCCCACAACAGCAACCTCTACCATACCCAGCCATCCCTGGTGACATGCCAAACCCAGCAAAACCGAGGTAATCAACCCAACCCAGGAACCACAACACACTGCACCCGTGTTAGCCTGATCATCAAGACCCGCAATAGTCAGCACCCCTGGTGACCGGGCCTCGGTTACATGCCAACCACCATCCACAACACGAAGCACACATCATTTTGCATGCACCCTGTCATCTCGTCTTCAGCACCTTGTTGATGAACGGCCTATCTCTGTCACATCACCCTCCCCTGCTTTTCTAACCTGTACCCTACCTCCAAAGCACCCATGCTCACCTGATTTTGTATACCTGTGCACAGCAACAGCTCCTCAGGGTTCCCATCTGCCGGGCTCACCAAGCCAAACAGCAGCCGTGCTAGATCCCCTCTCAAAGACAGGAGCTGCCCGAGCCGCCACCTCTGCTGCCGCCGCACACTGGGTGCCAAGTGCTCCGAGAACCCTGCCCGGATGCGGTACACCAAGGGGCTCATGTGACTGCTGCTGCCGTCCCGGGCCTCTAAGCCGCAGAAGAGGGACCAAAGCGCCCAGATGTGGGGCTTCAGAGTCTGGAGAGGACAGTTGCAAGGAACAAAATGGAGTTTCAAGAGGAAGCCAGGAGGTTGCAAGGTTGGAAAAGGGTTCTCATGAGGAATTCAGGCATTGACAAGGACTTAAGGGGGGTCTCAATGACTGAAGAGGATTGACATTGAATTCAAGAGGCCATCTAGGAAATGCAGGGCATGGCACAACATAGATCCGGCATGGGGCATTATCAGCCTCAACTACTAGAAGATATAGAAACCATAGAAACCTCCGAGCCAAATGCCACAGCAGCATGACATTAAGAGTAAACAACTGCAGTAGATCGGGTCTACATGGACATCAACAAGCTGTGCGTGGTGATTGGGCAAGCTGCCGTATAGTGGCGCCATGCCCAGATGTTCTGCCTTCCACGCCTGGAACTGGCTTTGCAGCAATAACCAGCACAACCTTTCCTGCATCATTTCCGCATGCCATGTATCCAAACATCACACAACTATTGCCCGGCAATAACTCTTTGCAGCGCCAGAGACAACACTGCCAACCATGATCACCAGTACGCCCATTGGCGCTTGTCTGCACTTCAAACATTCTTCTTAACACAGGATGTCATATGTCGTTGGTCAATCACTGTGGTGCTTGCAGCAGTGCTAGTGCCTACCTGTGCAGGGCTCCGGGGGTCCTTGAACATGGGCGGCAGCTGACTGAGCAGCTTGACCGCCAGCACCACCTGCTCCAGCTCCTGGTCACCAGGCTCACCACCAAGGGAACCTACGGCAGGACAGCAACAGCTCTTCTGTGAGAAAGCACTGTCGCAGAGATCAAAACCAAACCACATGGCAGAGACTCATTGTGCTCTGAGAGCCTCGTGAGGCACAGGCACATTGATGCAAGCTACAGGTTTATGTATATGAGACTCCAACATGAGACTCCATCAACCTGCACTGCAATTATTGGGGATGTGCTTCCCAGTCAAGTAAGTCCAACATAAAGAGGTAGTCACAGCAACTAGTTTCTTGTCAGGAATCAGATCAGCAGAGGCACGCACGCCAACTTCTTGCAAATGTGTCGTACTGGACAACATATTCTCCAGCTAAAGAGCAATCAGCTTTTGGTTCATCATCCCTTGGGCCAGGAACATCAGGGTGCTCAGTGCCTGGGGCCATATCTATATCACCCGATACAAACGTAAAGTGACTATGTCACTACAAGACATGCATATGCCAAGCAACGCTTGGCAAGTATGCAAATGTCACAGACTTAGCGAGTGACATGGGGCAGTGGCGGAAATGTGATTGCGTGCAATTACCGTGGGGATTTGCTTAATATACCGGTAGCCTCCATGCAGCCATGCATTTATGGTAACATGCCACTCCGAGTGGAACCCAATACCTATAGTCCAGCTGGAAGCAGCATCCAAACACCTTGCTCCCTCACCTGAAGCCCCTGCCTCCTGCAGCAGCCGCAGTATTAGCTGAGTATGCGCTGCTACAAACGCTGATGCTTGCGCTCGCACATCCTGGCTGCCTGGGGCACTGGCTAGCAGCACAAGGACCAACCGCAACACTGGTGTGACTATCTGGTACAAGCGCTGCCTGCAGTGTACAACACACAGGCACACACTCTTAGGCGTTCCCCATAGAAAAACACACAGGAGGCGGAAAAGCAGTGCAGTGCATTAGGCGTTGTATAGGCACACAGCGGATTTGTACGATTTAGGCGCCAAATGGATCTCAGATGCTCAGGACTGCCTGGCTGAGACGATCCTTTAAAAACCTTCCAAAGTGTGAGCTACCTTGCAAACTGTGAGATGCAAATGACGAGAGTGGCTGATGATGGGAAACGTTGCAACCATACGTTTCACCACCAGCAGCAAGCATACTCCCATGCCTTTTCTGATAGCTTGCACTCTCAACCCCAATAGGACAGCCACACCCTTGATAAGCACATTAACATGCCCCCCTCTCATCCAGGAAGGAGGAATGTCAAATTCAAGCAATTAGCAAAGCAGAAATGACACTGAGGCATTGATGTACCAGCTTCAAAAAATTTTGTCCGTCACCAACAACGATCATTTGTTGCGTCAACTCACAATCATGCACCACAAGCCCACCTCCCGCCACTCACCTGAGGGTGCCTTCCTGCTTTGCTTTGGTGACAATGTTGAGCTGCTCTGGCCGGCAGCCAAGCGCTTTGCAACCGCACAAGTCGCTTAGTGCCCCCGCATCCTGTACAAGCTTAGCGCTGGACTTGCGCCCCGCACCAGTCCCAGCATTCGCTAGCCGCAGCAGCAGCCCCAGCTGGGCTTCGATGACATGCAAAGCTGCCTTTGATTGGCTTGGTGCTTTCATGAGTACGTTGTATGGCTCTGTAGGGATGCTCTTGAGGATGGCTTGAGGGATGTTTGCTTGCCAGATCTCAGCTGCAATCTCTGTGCCCCGGTCAGCGCCTATCAACGCACCTAACAAGTGCACAGCTACAGCCTGCAGCCGGAGGCAGAAGAGACATTGCGGCAAAAGATGTGTTCAAAATCTTCGCTTACCCAAGGCAATACAGACTACGACTCAACATGAGCTGTTTAAGAGGCTTGTGCATAGCTCAGACGACCCCTGACCCGGGCTAAAGCAAGCCTAGAGATCTTTGGGTTTTGCCTGTTGCACGAGGAGATAGCTCACTATCAAGCATCTCAGGCAGAGGACACATGAAGGCCAGTGCTGAGTGAAGAGATTACCTGATGATGCACGTGTTGACAGAGGGAGGTTGGTTCCCAGTCTGCTTATAATGGACAGAGCTTAACCCAGTCCTCTCCATACCTCCATGCTGTCCTGCATGTAATGGACCCCTTCCTATGAGCCACTCCTAATTAAGAGTTTTAACCAGCATGAAACACTACTTTACTGCCATCATGAGACAAATTACTACAGCTCACAATATAGTACAGCTAAACTGCCATAG
This sequence comes from Pseudopediastrum boryanum, assembly GCA_963556185.1. Lineage (NCBI taxonomy): Eukaryota > Viridiplantae > Chlorophyta > Chlorophyceae > Sphaeropleales > Hydrodictyaceae > Pseudopediastrum > Pseudopediastrum boryanum. Next base: position 5,779,623 of record OY744506.1, read on the forward strand.
GCTCCACAGCTTAAGCTGCCATAGGACCGCGAGGTGGAACAGTGAGGTTATCAGCTATCAGGTGCTGACAGCTGCCTCAGATATCCAAATCGCAATGCACTGAGGACCGTCTGCCCATCATGCCATGCTTTCTGCAGTCAAGGAAGCCTGTTGCACCTACCTGAGCGCTGCCTCCCTTGGTTACTGGCTGCAAGGCATCTCCCGCCAGCATGCGCACAAGCACGTCCTTATGCCGCCGCAACTCCGCTGCATTGCCCATCTCCAGCTCCAACGGCCGACTGTCCAGCTGCCCCGCATTGACACCAGGGCCCAGCCCTTGAAGCAGGTGTGATAAGACTAGAGGTGGCAAGGAGCTCAGCTTGCTGCCACTGTGCGTGCAGCAGGAGAGGGGAGAGTGTGGTGGTTTGCATGAGTGGCAGACAGAGCTTCAGGCAATTGGAAATTGTCACATGTTCCTCAATCCAAAAAACAAGAGCCACACTGAGTGAGGAGCCTTGGATGCTCAGAAGAAAAAGCAGTGATAAAGATACCAATGCAGCCAGGCGTGAAATCCAGAGGAAGCTGCCAAGCCCCAGGCATTGCACATGCATAGCCAAACAACACCCAGTAGGTATCATCACCTTCCAGTTCTTCCATTTTTTATGAGGACGCTGCAGTACTGCTTCCTGGTCCGTTGGGCCAGTGATTCGCCAAGGAAAATTGATGTATTTATAACTTTACTCTTATTTGTTTGATTGTGGTGGCAACCATGTTGCAGCAAGCAGATAAATCTGGATTTGCCTGGATGTCGTTATAGAGTTGCGCCAGAGAGGGAAGCAGCTGCCCCCTGGTGTGCCTGCAAACAAGGCCCCATGTGGAATCCTACTAAAGCTTGTGATCTCTCCCCGTACCGGCAGAACATGAGGTACTGCAGCAAGGTGGCATACATCTCACAGCGGAGGATCCTGTGCCGAGCCCCAGCACGTAAAGCCTCCAGTATCAACCGCAGCAGCTCCAGACACTGGGAAGGATGGCGCACCTGCAGAGACAACAATGCATGCTGCTGTCAACTGCGTACAGCATGTGCTGGAGATTGTTTAGCTGCACTCATGTATGCTGCTGGGTACCATGTGCTGGCTGAAGCCTTACACTGCTTGCGCAAGAAATAAAAGCATATTCTTGTCCGGATTCTACAGCAAGGCACTGATGCTTAGGTATGGACTAATGCCTTGCCCTGCTGCAGTACCCCATATTTAACAACCAGTGCCAACCCCTGCTGAGTAGCATTGAGCGCTGCCAAGCCCACAAGAAACACAGCACGTCTGTTGCACGTGGTAGAAGCAGGTACTATTGCACGAAGGAGCAGCAGTAGCAGAACGACAACAGCCTGGTCTGGGGTACTGCTAGGCGCCAGATAGCCCTTGTGTGCAGGACGATGTCACCTCCACGGACAAAGCCATGACCAATACAGCTTGTAATTCACCCCGCAAGACATGCTGCGTATGTCACTGCTATCAGCATGTCTGTCGAACCAGCACACTAACAATTCAATCCCAGCTACTAGGCTTACGGGAAGATCCTCAACCCACCTACATCTCGCCATGGCCTTGCCCTGTTACTTACCCTGTTCAGAGGGTCGGTCAGCCCAAGGCCTTCCCCACTGGTCCCCAGCTCCTGCAGCTTGCTGAGCAGTACCCTACAGCACCCAGCCAGCACCTCCGCCAGATTGGTCCTGCCTCTGCTTGCCAGCTCCTTCAACTGCTGCAGCAAGAGACGCAGGGTAAAATGTAGGAACTCTGGTGCTTGGCCTGAGAGCAGCTGGTTGAGGATGGAGTAGTTCTTGGTGAAGATAATCTCCACCGTCTGACGCCATGCGTGAACCACAGCCAGCTGGGCACCTGCACATGAAATGATAGACGTCAGCCCTTTGCGGCTTTGATGGAGACTGCATCAGCTCCTTGGTAGTTGTGAAAGTCATGGGCCGCTACGTATCGCTTACATATGGGCAACCCAATACATCTAAGACTAACAGGTGTGAGCAATGTATGCCCGTACCATCATGTTTAAAAAGACCAAGAGTGCCCACAAATGACATGCATGAGGTGTATCAAAGTAGAAACAATCCATTAATCCCAGGGATCTGGCCAATGTGTACCTCTGGAGCTGCTAGAGTCACAACAACAGTTTCCACCTGGACGACCAAACAGCTATTCTGCCATACCATTTCGAAAAAGAAGATGAAGGAAGGCCCCTTCACCTCCTCAGGTCTAATGTTCTATCCTCTCACCTGACTGAAGAGCATGTGCATTCTGCTGCTGCACATATCTGAACACCGATGCGACTGCAGCCTTAGCCTGATCTGCTCCTGCTGCTCCTTGCTGCCCTCTCTGGCTTCTGTAGTTCTCATACCACCGGGTCAGCAGCCGCTCCAGCACGATATGGTCCAGGATGGGCTGCCCAGCGCTATCGAAAGACACCAGTCCTGCTCGATTCATGGCCTCGGGCTGGGATAGGAGCTTCACAATGCTGATGCCGTCCAAAATGATCTCATCCTGGAAGAAACAAGGCCAAACCACTTAGCAAGCACAGCTATGTGTGTGGAGCACAAGTAAGCAAGCCATTGAAAGGCTTGCATCAGAAAACTGGTACAATAATGCTATTGAATGCAACGGCAGAAATTGTCTTGACTGCAGGACAGCACACCATAATGTAGGATACACAAGAGTCGACCTGAACAGGTGCCTAGTTATTTTCAGTTTCTCAGGCCTATGGAATTGGTTGTGTCTGTTCACTACCCAAGTAGGCATAGTTCGGACCTCATTTATATTATTTTCAGCCCATTGTGAATATGCTGAGCAGTTACACCGCTGCAGGTGCATGCATTTGTCACAGAACCACGCTCTGCAGATACTAACCTGCATTGATATCTCACTCAAGGACCCATCCTGTGGGTCATCCTTACAAACCGCAGGCAGCAGCTGCAGCAGCGTGGGCACCAGCCCATCCATCCCCGGCCTGAAACCCAACCCCCCTGCTCCTGCTCCACCCCAACCCCCAAACGCCTCATCTCCATCATCTCTTATGAGCAGGGCAGACAGCAGCTGCTCTAAAAACTCCCCTTGCTGACATTGCAGCAGCATCTGGCTGTACAGCTTCAAGGTGAAAGCCCTCTGTCGCAGGGCAGCCACCATTACATGGACGTCGTTTGCAAGCTGCGAGTGACCCCCTGCTGCTGCTGCTACTGCTGTACCTGCATCTGCAGTTGGGAGAGGCTGTCCCAACAGAGAGCCTATGTGTGGCAGCAGCTGCTCTGCAAAGCGCCCCGGGACAAAGAGGTTGGCAATGGGCTCCGCCGTTAGGGGGTCTTGGCAGATGATGTAGATCAGCTGCAGGCACTTGGTATACAAGGCAGGCTTCAAGATGTGCAGATCAGGGGAGTTCTGCAGGCATACCAAGAAGATCAGCACAACAAGCATCACTAAGCATTGTATACTCCTAAAGACATACCCAACAACAAGCAGAGCATACTTGGGTATACAATTGAGCTGATGTGCATTGCCAGCGGATACATAGCAGGCTATGAAGGCGCTCATTACCAATATCGAGAATACGCCAACACCGCAGGAAATCCAGAATACAGGCTTCTGTTTATACAGTCCCAATAGAAGCTGCAGAGCAATTGGCATGTCACTGCAAGCTTCATTGGATAAAACGCGCTTCCACGGAAGTGCAAGGGGGGGTCCTGTATCAGCAGCCAACAAGCTATGGGACCCACTCTGCAGCTCAAGGACAAACATGCCTGCAAGTGATCATGAAAGACATGGGCACACGTCTTACAGGGTCCACTTTGCTAGCGTGAGAAGCCAAGAGCAAGCTTTTTCCTCTATGGTGATCTTACCGCACTAGGCACATCTGTAGTGATACCTTGTGTTACGGGTTTCAGGGTTACTTTAGGGTCTAGGGTTGAGGCTAGTGTACAGGTAACACCTCTGTGGTGTTGCAGGTACCCACTACTTGCCCACCTGCAGCTGGTCGATGATCACCGTAAGGCAGCTGAACTCATGCCTGGGCAGCAGCCCAATCTTGTACCACTCCAATGGATTTACGCCAGTCTCAAAGCCAAGCATTAGGTGCCCTAGGGTTGGCGGTTCCACTGTTTCCAGGCTTGACAGTATTAGGTCCAGGATGGCATCAGCTCGGCGATCACCTGAGCACACGAACAAGCCAGGCACATGAGGCACATATTCAGAGCAGGGGGCTGCACTGTAGGTGCACTGGCAAGGGTTTGCAAACCAGGGGAGGACACATGCAACTGAATTGTTCATCCCCCAGACACAATGTTGTGGTTGCCTAGGAGAAGCTGTTGCTATGCAGCACCTTAGTGCAGGCTGTCGGTCCCAGGCGACTTAGCTTGGCCATCTTGTGCTCCTATTCCCAGTTGAAGAAAATGGAGAACACAGCACTAAGGGCCCAGCACAAGATGCAACAGGTGCGTAAACGCACAACGCTACACAGCACATTACAACAAGAACAGGCTAAAGAGTCTGAAAGAGTTCAGCGTGGGACTCTCACTCCCTTTCCACCTGTTGCGCTATTGCTGCTGCTGCCGCTTGTGCTGCTGCCGCTTGCAGTTGCCTCTGCGCCTAGCTCGCTCTCCGGCTGCTCGTCTCCCTCCTGCAGCTCCCCCAGTGCAGTACTAAGGCAACTGGCATAGCCGTGGCGCAGTTCCATGGCCTCTGTTTCATTCCCATTGGGTTGCAAGAGATCCACTAGATGAGGTAGCCGAGATACCAGATGAGCAGCCAACCTGATCGCCTGCACCAAGGGCAACAGAACCAGGTTTTGGCTTTGGCTCATGTATGGAGTGCGCACAGCATAGCCCCGGCCCCGACGCCCTGACTCAATTGAGAATAGTATTGCCTCAATCTGCTGTGAATGCTGACTATGCAGCCACACATTGTGTCTGCCAATAAACACCCACTCATCAGAACAGGAGTTACCAGTTGCCAGGACTAGAGAAACAGTCAGGCAGAGAGCCAGACTGAAGTCTGCAACAGCCCAAATGTCTGTATCTCTCTGCAATCTTGCCATCAGAAAGAGCCAACACACTACAGTGGTCCCTCTTAACATCAATGAGCATGTATGAAGCTTACCAAACAGTTTACACACACAGGAACCAGGAACCTCTGTGTACCTGAGGAAAGCATATGTGTTTGGCCTGTTTGCAAGTACTGCCCAGCATGCATTTTACTGTTTGTACCAGTGTTTTGCCCCACCACTGCCCTTCCTACCGCCTTTGGGGGGGTGGGGGGTGGGGGGTGGGGGGGGGGAGGGAGGATGGTGTACACGAAACTTTAAACTCACAGGACCCCACCAAATGGAAACGATTTGCTACAGGATAGCCATGGCTGTGCTCTGGTGCCCTACCTGTAACTGTATGTCAGTGCTGATGCTGTAATGCACGTACTGCATCAACGTGTGCAGCGTCGCTGACTTCACCAGCTGCCTGTCCAGCGGCTGGTAGCGGTCTTTGTTGAGCAGGGCACTGAAATCAGCAGCGACCGTCTGGTCAAGATCAAGCGCCAGGTTGAGCAGCTGCAGAGCAGCTGCTACAGCCGCCTGCCTGGGCGCTCCATCATCCCCTACCTCCATGGCAACCTGTGAGCAAAGTGAGAAGGATGAGCGCTTCAGTTAGGTAGGCAGGTCATTATTTACATTAGGATCGATTTAACATGCTGCGACTGCAAACAGAGTCCGTGAGATAGGAGTACATGTAAAAAGCAGAACATTGAAAGCTGGCAAATGCCCTTGGACAGGGTGCAATTTCCTGATCTCACGGGAACTTTGCTTATCTGCTGGTCATGCACTGAACATGCACTGCCCTTTGACACCAGGCACGTCAAAGTTGACACAAGGCCGAAAGCACTCTTTGGGTGGAAGCGTAAGCATGGCAAGCAGTCCTGCCCAAGGTGTGGCTTCAACTGCATTGTCTGATGCTGCTCCACCAACCCTCTATACTGGCTGAAACCTGCCCCACAGTTTGCTGCCATACAAGAGAAGACTACGCCGCTGGTCTACAGAAACGTCAGGAAGCAACCAAAGGTAAGCCCAGGGCTGCAGCCAACTGCGGAAGTAGGCGCTCCCACTATGTTCGCACACACTCCATAATTGTCAAGAAACCCTAGCTGCCCCCTAGCAATGTACCTACGCTATGTATTGCGAGCAAGCCTTTCCCACAGCTAGAAAGCCCACATGTCAACCCCAGAAGCCAAAGGAAGCAGTGCTTATCCTTCTGCATATTGCTGCTGCCTGTGACATCTCCAAGAGGATGCAGATAACCAGAAAAAAAGATGTCCCAAGTCCCATACGTACCCCCAGGTCTTTGAAGCCCGGCGCGAGGACCTGCCAAACAGCGTTAAAGACCACCTGGCCATCCATCATATCCACCAAGACCAACAGACCAGGAGGGGGCCGAGCCAGGACCTCTTGTGTAACCTGCGGTATGCTGGACAGCAGCTGCACCATCAGCTTGCAGTGGTGCAGGCACTCCTTGGCCAGCTGCCACTTCTGTGCTGGGTTCCTGAAGCAAGTCACAGCAACAAAAATCATATTAATAACATGCGTCCTCAGTTGAGGATGCCGACATTACATTCCTAGCCATCCTCGTTAGGTATGCAGACTGGACTGCCTGAAATGTCTCTTATGAAGAAATATGGTGTTTGCCATACCAGCGCTCCCAGGCCGAGGCCTCGCCCGTTGCTCGATTGCCTAGCGATATGATAGGCAAAGCAGGCAGGTGGGAGGATGCACCTCACAGCATTCCAAACATGTTCAACCCATGCAAGTGACCAGAAGAGAAGCAACCATGATAGAACATGCTGGCTTAAATGGCCAATCAGAAACACAATTTCGGTCAGTACCTTGACCCATTCTAGGGCACCTAAGAAGTATCATTCGGATCTCCGTTCCGCCCCAATGCAAGTCTGCTCTCTAACTGCAAATGATGTGCGGTACTATTGAGCTTACTTGTAGCCTCGTGATGCGAGTGGTTGTAAGATGTGCTGCATTATGAACCTGGTGTACTGCGACAGTCCTGCAGCCGCCATGCCCATCGCAGGACCCAATACCTGCGGAGAACACGTGCAACAATGACGTCAGTTAGTAGCAGCAGCTCGTAACCTCACAACTAAGCCCACGTGATCGGCATGCAAGCAGTTGTACTGACCAATCACATTACAGTAGTGGGGTAGAAGAAACAGCCTAATCAGCTTCAGCCCCAGGTCACGCCCATCACTACCATAACTGAAGCCACCATTGCTGATGAGCTAAGCACCTCCAGCTGTGGTTTAGGGGCTGTGGTTACATTTACACAGTGTTCGCATGCCCTACAACAAATGAAGTGCTTACAGTGGTGTTTGCGCGGTCTCTCTGAATCAGTGCAGCATGCCCTGCAACAGTTGCCATGCTTATGAAGGTGTTTGCAGGATCCCTACCTCCAACAGTTTGTTGAGGAGTTGTATCATGGACAGTGTCTCACTATAGTCCTCCTGCCGTGCCTCCACCTCATTCATCTGTGACACCATATCCAACCGGGAGCCAGCTGCACAAACACAAAGCAGTCCATCAATCAGCAGAGTCACCGTGAAGACGCCAAAAGTGTCTGGGCAATCATAGAATAAACATCCCTGAAACATTTAATGAGGGCTACACATTTAAAAGATCAGTTGGACCCTAACCCTGAAGGGCAAGATGTGTTTCACCGACTACTAGCAGCGCAGTCCTGTTGCGTACTTTATCCTAAGCACTACCAGATGCCGAGTCAAAGCCTTTGAGACTGTGTAGCGCTTGGTTCAACCAACACATTGTGTAAAAACCCACACGATATCTCCAGAAGAACACATCAATGCACCACCATCGGAAAGCTGCTAAACGACAGTCGTGCCGATGCACAAGTCCTAATTTCACTCCCCCCTCTAGATTACGGTAGCGCCTCCACAACACCCCTTGTCCCCTCCAGAATCTCTCAAAAAACTTCTCTCCTGCTTATTCACGCATTCCTGTTACCCCTTTCAGGACCACCCCAAGCCTCGCTGCCAGCAATTATCTCATTCCAGATTGTCTGCTATCATTACCTCCCCTCCTCGGTCACACACTTACCCGGAAACCCTTCTGCTGACATCATCCCTGCCCCAGGCTCAGTCACCACTGCACACTGCAGCAGCCGCTCCAGCAAAACAGGAGCCGCATCTTTAAACCTTGCCAGAGCCGTGAGCACGCTGTTGGATGCTGCTTTGACGGTGCTGGGCACTCCATGGCACATCACCTGGAAGAAAGGCTCCTGCATGGAATAGCCTTGCAGCAGGGGCTGGAGGGTGCGCTCAAGGGCAGTGAGCTCTGACATCATCTCCTGCTCTGCACCTTCACGGATGACCTTCCTGAACAGAGCAAAGGAAGGGTGCAGACCTCACAGGTGCTTAAGAGAGAAAGAACTGCACAGCATTTGGACCGGACTGCACCCGCAACATGACTCCAACCACAAGGGGGGTTCGTTGTGTGTTCAAAGGGGGGTTTCAGGTGCCTGTAAAGTGTCACGTGTCACAGCCTCCTTGGTGCAGTTCCGCTGAGCAGAAACACATGGCAGCACCGTGACGACTAAGAAATCATATTGTCTCATTAGTCAGTCAGTCCAATGTAAAAGATTGCATGTTTGCTGAGTGACAGAATGCTGCAACTGAAAAGAACTTGCAGCAATCTTTTGATAGAGAGTGCTGGCTGCTGCGACGCTTCCAACTCCGCACTTACGCAAAGAGGTTGAGGTACGCCACCAGCTTAGCCTCTGTGCCTGGATCCATTAGCGACTCATCAGCAGCAGCCAGCTGTCCAGCGGCAGCTAGGCCACCAGCTTGTGCAGCTTTGCTCTCTACCTCTCGGTAGCGTGCACACTCAACAAGGATCATCCTGTAGGAGAGCAAAGGAGGATGCCATTCACCACAAACATCAGAAGCAACAGCCAGGCCCAGCGTTCTATGGGTTATGCCAAGAGTGGACAAAAGGCCACACACAACACATAATCTTAGGTCTAATCTTTGTCTGCACAAACGAACATGATGAGGGTGGCAGTAGTTATATGTAGGGCCTCTTCAGGTGCACTTTCAGGTAAGCAGCAGGTACTCAACAAAATGAGTCAGCTCAGAGATGCCCCTGGAAGCAGAATTTGGGCGTAGTGTCCACGTTTGTTAAAATCACGCCATTGAGCAGACAATAAAACTAGGCCAGTTCATCTACCTTCGCCTTCCTAAGCGGCCACATACATTCCAGCCATGCTGCAGCGCTGCTGCCCGGCAGTGAGGGGCAAGGCCTGCAGAACCTTGCCCTGGCATAGGTCTGCCCTGGCTTCTTAAAAGGTTCCAGTGATACTGTATGGGCTTGATTAGTACTGGGTCGAGGGATCACCTCGGAACTCCGAGTGCCTTAGTGTCTATGTGTTCCACCTCGCTGTTCTTCGTGACAGTTTGAGGTGCGGGGCCTATGGCACTTTTTGCTATGGCACATCTTAAAATGTAATAAGAACATTGTATGGGCCGGGGATTACTTGGCGCGGGAGCAGCAGAAGTGTACTGTGAGAGGTTGCAGGAGGTGTTGGGAGCTTTGCCTGGGGCGAAGAGGATGGTGGTGAGTGGTGAGTGGGGGGCCGTCAAGGTGGCCACTGCATGAGGAGAACCCACTACAGCCCTGGCCCAGTGGTGGCTTCTTGAATCTGCATTGGCCTGGCCACCTAGTGGTAGGTTGGTAGTCCTACTCACCGGAAGAGCCTGTTCCAGGTAAACATCTCCAATTCAGATTTGTTGCTGTTCTCCCTGAACTGCACAGCGATGAAGCGTGCCCCCTGATGACCAACTGCCAGCGCATCCATGACACCAAGGAACCACACAAACACTGAGGGCACCTTCTCCATAGCCTCGTTCACCGCCAGCTGCACCACAAAGAGGAGGGACCCATGCAGTAGAGTAAGCAGGGCTCTCTTTCAAAAAAAGGCAGATCATCGGGCTGCTTAAAGACCTTCGAGAGGCTCCTTAGCAGATGGTATGCATGTAAGAAGGGCTGACAGCTATTGTGCAAGTCTACTGGCAGTTCTGAGTAACGGGGATGCATGAATATTTCTGTCTAAAACTATGTTCAGTCTAGACAACAGAGCATGCAGGAGGTCCACCTGGGAAACCTCATCCACAAGTACTAACCCCAAATCATCAAGCGCGTGCACTGATCTTCTACTGGTTGGGGAAGGTAGAAAATGAGCATGTTCATGTCACTGCATGCTGCCATGAAGGGATCTCGGCCAGTCCCTGGATGTTGAACTTGCCGCCAGACCAATGCAGCCATCTGTCCCTGTAATGCGCACTTACAAAGCTCATGAGACCCGAGACAAGCTGGTAGCTCTCCACTGCCATCCCATCATACCACAAGCCAGGGTAGGTCCCAAACACAGCTCCCAACACGTGAAGGAGGGAGCCCATGTCATCATGGAGTTGTGGCTGCTGCGGCTGCTGCTGGTTCCCAGCAGGGTTGTACAGTGTCATGGTGCCTTGGTTGTAGCCAGACAAAGACATCTGCCGACTCAAAGGGGTGGTCCCCCCAGCGCTGGCAGCACCAGGAGCACCAGCAGCAGTGGATAGCTTGCACTGACGAGTGCTGGTCTGTAAGAGCGCACCAGTGATGCTCCTGCATAATCCAAGAAGGTATCATTACCATGGGCCAGCTACAAGTAATCATATGTCTGTTACCCTGTAATGATCTGGCTGTTACAAGGCACAATGTCCGTCCCATCAGCATCACACATAAAACAACAATGTCCAGCATGGCCACCACATATTGGACAGGTATGCGCTGTGTACTGCTAATATATTGCCTTGCAAGACTCGTATCTCAACGCCATGCCGGCACCCAGAGCAAGTACAACTCGCTAATGACAGGCAGGACAATGTTACCCCAACTATACAGATACTACCACGATTGAACTGGCGAGCAATCTCAACCATGCACAGCCATATTGTTAGTCTAACAATGCGTAACTTGGCACGTCATGCCCTTCTCCACTACCACTCCAGAACGCTAGTACGGTACAACGTCGTCCTGGGCTAAAAAATTTCCAATTCTAATCTGTGATTAGGGAGAGCTGCAGCATATCGAATCTGACACCAGCTTCGTATTGGCAAGTCCGCCATCAGTTGTGTGCCTTTGTAACAATTGTGGATCAGAAGCTTGTGCATATGGCCTTATGGACTTGTTGGCCATTGGCATAGATGACCTTGTGTTTTAATTGATAAGAGCCGCAGCATCCAAGCATTTGTATCGTTAACCTGGGCACCATCCTACCTCCTTTCCATATTGTCGAACACCAGCAGCTCTGTGATCAGCCGGTAGACTGTCATCGCACACAGCTGCTTGTGCTCCTCCTCCACCTCCATCTTGAAGCTGGTGCCCTTCAGGATGCTTGCAAGGACTGCCAAGGCCCCGTGCTTGCCCGCAGCATTCAGCAGCTCAATGGGTGCGGCCACTGGCCCTGCCCCTGCTGCTGCTGCTCCTCCTCCAGCACGGGACACTGCCGCCCGCAGCAAGCCCCAGGCCATAAGCAGCACAGCGGTGTAACTGTTGTCTGAAGTTTGATCTGCAAAATTACCAGAAACAGCCCACTTCATACTATTTAAAGGACTGACTATGTCCTACCCCTACCATCTACCAGAGTATCCTCTTGGTTTGTACTAAGAACTAGGAAAAGCATTCGGGAGCTTGGCTGGCTCTCTCTACCCAGCAAGTTTGCTTCATGTCTTGATCAATGCCAAACTAACAAAGTGTGTGCTTGCTTGCAGCCGCTGCAACACCTGTTAGCACAACAAGATGATTGAACACCCAGCGTCGAAACAGGATGGTTGCGCCATGCAAAACCAATAGCATGAAAGTTCAACTGCATGCCATTCCCCTCTTTGGTATGGCCTGAGACACTGGCTGCGCTGCCTCCTCAGCAGCATCTAAATGATGCAGAAGCAACCTACAAGAGAAACACAGGTTGCGACGCCATAGCATGTCTCCTATCTTGTTTTCTTTGGTTGAGACTTCCAAGGTTATCTAGAGCCAGGCAAGTTAGGGGCATTGTCCACCCAGCCACTGAAACAACTGTGAGAACTGTCTGTTTGAGAGTGGCAACCCGTAACTAACCTGGCTTGAGCTTCTGTTGCAGCACTTGGTCCTGTGTGTACACCTTCAAGGCATTTGTCACTGCCTGGCTGTAGTCCTCCCGAAGGAAGGCATGCAAAGCAGCAAACAGCACTGTGTAGGCTTGCTGCTGCATGGCATGCGTAACTACAGTACCTGCAAGCCCAGCAACATCGGATGGATTAGCTCCAAAAGCACTGTTGGGTGATATGCTAAAGCAACTTGGAAGCATAAGAGGAACACACAATGCACCCCAAACACGACACCATAGAATGGCAGCTACCAATGCCGAGGATTGCTTGGCAGGGGCAGCATGGACTAATGCTGAGAATGTTGCAAATGTGTGCATGCATCAAATCAGGGATTGGTTTGCTCGTCTACATGTGTGGTGCACGATGGGCACATACCACCCTGTAGACACCCTGGATTAACAATTTGTTGCCATGATTACCACCTCAATGCCTTCTTTCTACCCATCATCCATGCGGTCACAGATGCCGGCGCACAACCCACCTAGAACTTCTCCCCCAGCCATACACCCACTGCGGACATAACCCCTCCATCTACTTCCAATCCACTGCAAGGAACCCCTCCTGCATTGGTCCCCGATCTTCCCAGGGCCAGTAGGCCCCATCTCCCCCGCCAGTGGCATTCCCACAGGCCATCCTATTCAGCTGTCACCTTCAACCATAGCCAGTATATCCGATGCCTTGCCCACCATCCTCCCCGAGACTCAAGGACATATCCAGAACCCCACCAGAGGCCTCTCCCTCCCTCACCCAACATACCTGCAGGGACCTTGTGCCGCAGTGAGGTGTATTCCACCAATACCACCAGCTCTCTCACAGTCTCCGCCTGGAGCACCTCAGGGCTGAGGTACACAGCATAAAGCAGCGCCTGGCACAGCATTGTGCGCTCCATGACCAACCAGCTGTTGCGAGGCGCCAAGGTGCCGTACTGGTCCTGAGTTTGGGTAATGCTTTCCACAGAGGCCTCCAGGCTTGTGTCCTGTGCGGAAGTAAACCCATGTGCAGATTCAAGGGCAGGAAATGCTGGTAAATCTTGATGCTGCTTCATGACAGCAACCATTGATTGAAATTGCCTGGATAAGCTTGCATGCATTGTATGGGTGGTAACCTTAAACTGCACACAAGCAACACCATAACGAATCTCCACGAACACACCAGGGCAACTAAACCTATGAATATGAGCACAAAGGGGACATACTCCTGGTGCAGGAACGTCCAACATGGTGTGGTTTTATAGCTGGTCTGGCTGCGAATCCTGCAGCTGTCAAGAGGCCTAAAACCTGCAGCCAATGCCAGATGTGCAAACCTAGGCCAAGTAGATCCATTAAGTTCCCCTATTGGTAAGGTGCACTTATATGTCAAAACCTGCCCCTCGGAGGGGAAAGGCGAGCTGCAGGGGATCAAGAATGGAAGGTGTTTCACCACATCGCTTGGCACGCTTTTTGCCAAACTGCTTGCTCTGCACACGAAGCTGTAGTATCTTTTACAGGCACAAAGGCAACACTTTGCTGGGACCCATTCTGTGACTTGCGGTCCCTACCTTGATCACAGCAATGATCCTCCTGATCAGCTTGTTTTCCGGGTCCTTCAGCAGCTGGCTGTTGAACCCCATCACCACACCAAGCAAAGGGTACTGCTGCCGTGCTGCAGATGCGTCTATCTGTTGCCCTGCTACCTGCTGGAAGAGCTGCAGAGACAGCAGGCGTGCTAGGCACTGTGCCGCATCATAGCGCTCCTTGAAGTGTACGCCAACAGCAGCTTCCAGGGAGAAGGTCCCCCACTGCAGGATTAACACAGGATAACTGAGCCGGAGCAGCCATGCTCAGCAACAACAGCACAGGCACGGACGCTAAGCAGACATGATGGAGGGGATAGAAGCTACTGCAACTTGCAGCACCGAGATACTGCACACCACATTGTTGTCCCCTGCCATAGCTTTTCAGTAATCATGCTGCACCTCATGGTGTATTTGGTTCTGGTGCTGCTGTGTGTTTCACCCTGCCCAGCCACCGCCTGCTGCTGCCAAGCAAACCCAGGCTCTGCAGACATTGCTGCATAGACATCGCATGCCCTGGATGATGGGGTGACCTCCTCTATGTGCTCTCAACGTTTCCTGACTAGACTGTCCCAAACATTTGCCCAAGGTTTACCCTTTCTTCAATTGAGCTGCTTGTTTTAATGGACGCCAGCAGTATAACTTACCATCTCATGTGCATATGTCAACAGCTCCAGGCAATGGATCTCATCCAATTTCAAGTCATTGCTCAACCTCCGGATCTGCACAGCGGTTGCTTAGTCTTGTCAGCTTGCTGGTGTGGGCTGGCTGCAGCAAACCACCCCAGCAACATACCATCCGCATGTCTGGTTCCGGGTCGATTGTGATCTCGCCGAATTTGGAGCTGACTACACGACCAGACTGCATCTGCCCTGCTGCGTGCGCGTTGGGGCCCTGCATGTGGCAGTTAGCAGCTGTCATTTCGAAGTTGGCATGGGTTGCAAAGCAAGGCCAAAAGGACCCCCTGTGCCCGTAGTGCTGACTCCAGCTGCTGTGCAGGACGTGCACGTACTTTGTACTCATGTAGGTTCAAAAAGGCAATTCGACTGGCCTCCAGGCCGAACTGCAAGGTTGAGGGGTCCAGGAGGGCCCCCGGCCTCACTTGCTGAACCAGAGACCATAGCTCGCCAAAGCTTGTCATGCCCATGGTTACAGCTTGTTGCTAACCAGCCACCCCTAGCTGCTCAAAGGGACGATAAGTAGCCAGGCAAGTCCCCGCGGTCCCTTGAGGAACCTTGATCTACGCCATGCTGGCAAAACATTACCATCAAAGCCAACTTTAATGACACCAGGGAAAACCTCAAGTGAGTCCCCTATTGAGTGAGGGCTTTTCCGAAGTTTGGCTCGAGCTAAAGCTGTTCCTGAAGGCTAAAGCTGTTCCTGAAGGCATTTCGGGATAGGGTTCATGGGGTTCAAAAGTCAGAAGCAGTACAACTCACCGCCGCCCCGCGAGCTGCTTTCCGGTGTCCGGTTGTTCTGCTCAACTTAACGCCGGGGCTCAATTTCAAAGCAAGCAGTACAGCTTATGCCCCAGACTTGCATGCACCCTATTGGAGGGCTGGCCACAAATGGGCCACCATGGAGGGGGCCCATCATACAACACACCAAAATCCTGAATCTCTCAGGCGAAGAAAACCCCACGTACAAGCCATTTCAAAAGACTCTGCCGCAGAGGTTGAAGCCACATCCTAGTAAGGCTCACGGCTGCTTGGGCCCACTGGCCCACTGCCTGCTGTTGAAACGTTTCCAACATGAGAAATATTGATCTTTCTCCAGTCATTACCCAGCTGTCAGCAGCGACACCAGCCAACAACAGCAGACTCAAGCTTGCTGATACAGTGACTGGGACACTGCTCAAACAGACTGGCTGACTGGGAAGTCCTATGCCCACTCCTCTTGTCTCGTATGGCTTCTGGCTGCTTGTCAAAACAGACATGTGAAAAAACTGTGGCGGGCCTTGCGATCTCGATCCATCCCAGCCGCTTCATTCACACACAACGTCAGAGAACATCAAGACTTGCCGCCTCTCGCATGTGCGGATGGCCCTCAACTCGACATCAAATACCTGGAGGGCAGGCAAACAACAGTCAGGTGGCAACAGTCGGTGCACACAGGGATGTGCTAACGCTGTCACTAATCCAGGCTCAGATTTCTAATGCTTTCGCAAACCCAGGCATCAGTGCCCTTAATGAAGCGTTACTGAAAACATATTTGTAACGGGGCAATTGCAGGGTCTACTGACCCATGTAGCAGACTACCAATAGAAAGAACCCGCCCATCTAGTCCAGGGTGGTGAACACATGTCACTCATCGCTATTACTCTTTCCCTGACTCACAGAAGACCTTGGAACAAGACACCAGCAATCTATGGGCGGGGACAAATCTCAAATGCAATCAAATGCAAATACACTGCAATCGTATGCATTGGCCCCATAGAGTGTGCCGCACAGTCACCCTCACCTCACACTGCTTGGCGCTAAAGAAGGTGCTCGGTCCGACAGGAGGCCCAAGCTCAGGGGAGACGATGACCCTGCGCTTGCCACCAATCTTCATGCCTTTGATCCCCAGCTCAAACCCTGCACATCAACATGTGAATGGAGCAAACACAAAACACTGGTCATGCGCCTCTGTGCAACAGTGTCTAACAAGTGGTCAACAGCTCCTTCGCCTGGAATCCCAGCAGCAGGATTTCATAACAAGGGAAGCAGAGGTTCATGCTTGGGGATGCATAAGCCTCTCGTGTCTTGTCATACATAACACATACCTGTCTATCCAACATGACATACGCTCGCATTGAGCACATGCCTTTTGCTATGCCTGCAAGGGAGTCACCTATAGGCACCTATGTAATGGTACCAAGCATGCACATGTCCAGTGAAACAGAGGACATGAGCTGCCGCACTTTGTGCAATCTGAGAGGCACGCCCCTGACAAGCCCTTTCATCACTGGGTCTCTCCACACCCCAATAAATGCTCCTTATCCCGGCCGCACCTGGTATAAGACCATTGATTCCCAGTCGTGTGGATGCAGGCTGCCCCTTCCTGTACGAGCTATCAATGACGGATGCACTCTCGTTATAACCTGTGTAGTCAAAGACCACTTCTTGGCCATCAACAGGCGACGAACCCTCGCCCACCTTGAAGTCCTTGTAGATGACGCTGCAAGCCATCATTGAAAGCCACAACCCATTACCATCTCGAACCTGTTGTCTGGCTTAAAGGGTGCTAATAGTGTGTAATTGGGCAGGCACCAAACATAGAAAGTGCTGCAGGCCGAACCATGTCACAGGGCCACAAAAGTGCCCTATGCACCAGAACCGCAAGTTGACCCATGCATCCAAAAAACTACAAGCTGAATCATCAGTTCTGCCGCCGCGAGGATGCATGCTGCTACTGAAGGAGAAGAAGCACAGCTCATTAAGCTGCCAGCGAGCCCAGGCATGATCCTAATATGCACATGTTGGTCTTCCATCAGTAGACGCTCACCCTGTTGAATCTACATTGTAGCCATCTGCCACCACCACGATATCAAAACCATCTCTGATGAATGCTGGGAAGTCCAGGGGAGCACGATTTTGTGCTTGAACCCTTTGATTCAAGGCGAACACCTGCGAACATGCCGTGCAGACTGAATAATGTAGGCACAGATGAGGGTGACATCCTGCAAGGTTTCAATGCCACCCAATCCCCAAATGTCAAACTCTCACCCTGCATAGCCTGACTCTTGAAGGGAAGGCATATTCTGAGCATGGCGCAGCACAGGCTAGCCTGTGCAGACATAGGCACAAATTCCTCTTTGCAGCAAGCCAAAAGACAACATAATGCTTGCATCGACATCCATCTGGCAACATCGGCTTCACCAAATCCCGTTGCGTTTCCATGCATACAGTCCAGTGGACTCTTAAGTCATAGAACCATCAACTGCCCTGTCAACCACCACACTGTCCTGGCCTTGCCTATTAAATGCAGCGTGCACGGCAACCTTATGGTCACTGTTTAAAGATCGGCTTGACTGAGTCTGCAGTAAAAGCTTCCTGCATGTCCTCAATGATGCATTCAGCGCCCTGCTGACCCTTCCTGCACCAGTGCCTTGCATGTCGCCTTCACCTGCTTGGCGCTTGGCGTCATGGTTGCTTCAGCTTCAGCAGATGTTATAAGGGTGGTAATGCCTTCCTGCAATAGTCACAGCATCATGGCTGCACCAACTCAAAACTGGACAATCAGTCACATCAACTGCCTATGATGCACAGACAAAGCCCTGCAATGTATTGCTGAGTGCTTGTTGCCAATGCAGACCTGCATGCATGCCCTGTCCATGGTTTTACTTCCATACGATTGGTCCATCCAGGGGTGCGCCGCAGTATCAGTAGCCATGGTAAAGACAAGGCCATGGCAAACGGCTACATGTAATCCAGGCAAACTGCAGTTGCAGGATACAGCCACACGGGCTGGGCAACCAGGCTTGCTCTGAAATCTCAGTGCTGCATACTTACTGCTGATTGTGGCTGTTGAGCAGCAGCTGCTGCTGCTGGTGCTGGTGCTACTGATCCAGCAGCTGCAATTGCTCCGAGCTGCAGCACAATGCCAACGACTGCATCTCTCCTGCTACTCTGCAGGATGCAAAACCACCCGGGATAAGTTTGGCTGTGCCAGACGCGCTCTGGTTCAATTCTGCGTCCTAGATCATCTGACAAGTTCCACCGCTCTGTGATACAGACGTGGCAAGCAGAGCTCGGCAAAGACCTTTCATTCATATAAGCAGGGCAGGGTGGGCTCCTTACCTTGCTGCCTAAAACCACTGGACTTTGAGCACAGGAAGCATCCTCACCGTCCGCAAAAGACTTCTGTGCTACGCTATGGCGTCTGCACGCACCATAACTGGCCTTACATGATATACGTTGATGCACAACTGAACAGGGCACCAGTCGGTGAGGGAAGTGGTAAACTGTACCGTGGACTAGGTGGACTGCTCTTTGTAGCCACAAATGGGATTGGTGACCTTCTGGAAACAGTGCCAAGCAGATTGCTGCGTTGAAGCTGCATTGTAATCAGCTATACCAGATGAGATGCCAGGGGCAATCGAAGGCCGGAAGCCTAATTTCAAATTACAGCAGCTCGGCAGTCCAGCCGTGACGTATTGTCTGTGCTCAATGGATCGACGTTTGCGAGCATCCATGAACCATCTAGCCATTAATAACCTCACATAGAACCTCCGTGAGCGGGGTGACCCTTTCCATCGTGACAACCATTCAGGCCCCGTTCAAGCCCGCGGCTGCTTAGCAAAGGGCTAAGTCCACTGCGCCTTTGGCAGAAGCATGCTCCAGAACACCATGCATACTTTTTTGTTCGTCCTGGTGGTGAGAAGTGCCACGGCCGAACAGGCTTTTGGGCGGGCCAGAACTTTTCCGCTGCACTAATGGCAAGCGTTCAATTGCCTTTGCTTTTGCGATGATCAATCATAGAATAGGCAATAGGAAGCAGGTATCACACGCCGGGCGGAAGCAACAACGATGGTGCTGCAGCGATGAATTCTATCTCAGAAGTTAGCACGGGGTTGATGGACAAGGCGTCCGACTTGGCTTTCCTCGATAACATTGATGAATTAAACACCGTCTGGCCAGACTATCAGGTGCGCAAGATGGGGTCGCAGGCCGGTGGAGCATGGACCAGAAGATCTGTTCCCGAACCCCTCCTTGTTGACCTGGCCGCTACGTGACTCACAGGATTTTCAGAACTCAGCCGACGAAGTGTTTGGGCCGTCCTTATTGGAGGCCTCAGCAGCGAAGAAATCCGCTTTGACCTTGACTAGCCCGAAGGAGTGGAAGGGCTCAAGTGGGCACCAGTCGCAGCCGTGGAGGTAAGACAAGGACACAAGCAGTTGCAAGACACACATGGCCGTCAGCTAAAGTGGACTGTGTTTGCAGCTGCGCACCACAGCGTACAGAAGCGCAACAACCGGAAACAAGTGCAGCCTTACAAGCAGGTGAGCCTCAGGGCAACCAGCAAATTGAAGATGCATGTCCTGGTTTCCCAGCACGCACCAAAGTCGACTTGGTTGTATTCCAAGGAACCTTTGCATTTGCAGGGCCTGCAGGACAGCAGAGAGAGGATGATCCAGGAGGCTTTCCTGTGGAGCTGTCCGAGCCCTTCACACAACAGTGGGTAAGTGGGGCCGTGCTGAAAGGCATGCAGAAGCAACCTTAAATGCAGTGGCTTATAGGGCGCAAGGGTCATCGGTAACCATCAAGGATAGCTGTGACGGGGCGAGCACAACCACAATGGCCATCTTGGTG
This sequence comes from Pseudopediastrum boryanum, assembly GCA_963556185.1. Classification (NCBI taxonomy): domain Eukaryota; kingdom Viridiplantae; phylum Chlorophyta; class Chlorophyceae; order Sphaeropleales; family Hydrodictyaceae; genus Pseudopediastrum; species Pseudopediastrum boryanum. The sequence continues at coordinate 5,799,689 of OY744506.1, forward strand.
GATGCTGTGGGTACCACTGCCTTCAGCCTCGTGACTGCATTTGTGAAGGTTTCCTGAAGATTCTGGAGGGGGTTGGGGTCATTCTTCAATGGCACTTCAAAAAGCCCTGCATGCCCGGTTTTTATACCTTGCTTCTTTATAGCTTAGGGCTGTGCGATGAAAATACGCACACGTTAGCTTCGAGATGTCATGGCGATAACCGTGCATACCACCAACTGAACCAAGCTACATTCTGTGTACTGCTGCTGCTCGCAGGGAAATCCCATCACTGCTCTCCAAGAGCAGTACTCTGCCATTGTGCACCAGCAGCAGCAGCTCATGCTCCGCTACCACCAGCTGGAGTTCTTTAAGCACAATCTCCTTCGCAGCCACAACCTGCCTGTCCCCAACGATGGTGCCTCTATAGATCTATCAGGTTCACTCCCCAACCCCGCAGATGCACCTCAGACTAATGGCAACATGCTGTCAGGGCCACTTGGCGGTGTGCCGGTCAGTACTCCTGCAGCAGGGGCATCTGATAGCCAGACCACACCAAAGATACCCTCCACAGATTCACAGCAGCTAGCAACAGCGGTATCTGCAGCAGCAGCACCAGCAGCCTCAGTACCTCTACCATGGCTCCCCAGCAGCTTATCCCTAGAGCCTCTACCTGGGGGAGCTTCTTTAGGGTGCCATGAATTCTTTGCAGCTGCAGCAGCAGGAGGAGCTGCTGGAGCTGGTCCACCTATACCCTCAGGCCCATCCAGCCCCTTGGATTGGTTGCAGTTCATGTCTGGCCAGGCATGGGCAAATGGTGTGGCATCAGCAGCAGCAGCTGGGCAGGAGGCGCAGGCAGACCAGGAGGGAGCAGCAGAAGGTTCAGGGGCAGCTGAAGCAGGAGCAGCAGGTGATGCTGCTAGTGGAGGCAGCAGCAGCTTTGGGGAGCAGGGGTTTAAACCAGCTGTGGAGGATGGACAGGTATGCCGGGGACAGGTACAATGTGCGATCAATGTACACGGTCGCATCTTATGGTGTGCTACAGCAACATGATTTAGGCGCGCACTTCAAACAGTGGGGTAAAGCATTGTTGCAGTCCAGGAAAAGCACACGTTTTCATCTCCAGCTTGCATGGGTTGCTGGCAAAGGGGACCATATGAACACATTCTCGGTCCGCATTGCGGCCTCACTGGCTTGTCCAGTGGTACCTGTGCAAAAACACAGGTCTTAGCGGGGCTCTTGTGGAGCCCGTATTGTACTGCTTTTGTCTTTAGGCATGTTGCCCGCGGTGCTGCTGCAGGGGCCCGATTTGGAGACGTCGCAGCCGCAAGATGCTGGTCTTCGAAGTTCTCAGGCGTTTGATGCAGCCTTTTTTCAAGCACAGCAGGAGCTGCAGCAGGGGAAGCAGTCGCCAGGGCCTGGGCTGTTGCTTCCTATGCTCCTGAATGGCGGCTTCAACTTTGCAGCAGCAGCTGCCGCAGCTGTACAACAACAGCAGCAACAGGCAGAGCAGGAAGAACAACAGCGTGAACAGCACGAGCAGCAGCAGAAGCAAAACAAACTTCTGGCGGATGCCTTTCTGCAACAGCAGCAGCAGGTAAGAGCATGTAGTTCTACTTTGACATGTTTCCTGCTCGTGCACAGTATGAACTCCCATGGAGGCTTGAATTCCATGACGGCTTTGTATCAGAATATTTGGATTGCGGCAGGCTTGTAGACTGCAAATTTCTTTGTTTTTGATGTCAAAAGGTGCAATGGAGGGCCCATGCCTGCATTAGCCATGGAATGGGAGTTTGGCACTTACTTCCATGGCCCTAGTATAGATCATGCGCTTCAGTGCCATCCCATTCACATAACACAACTAAGCTCATCTATCCATGGCCTTGCTCCAGCCAATTGGCTTTATCGTGATTGGCTGCAAAAGACAGATGCAGAAGCTTTGATTTCTGTGCTGTTTGGTTACAGGCGCTGCTTACAGCTTCATGCGGGCCAGCTGCTGCTGCTTTAGGTCAGGGAGCAGCTGGATTTCCCGCCCTGGCAGCCATGGCAGCAGCTGGTTTAGCACCCAACCTCCTAGGTCTGGATGCCATCAGTGCCTTGTTGAAAGACCCTGCAGCGGCTGCTGCCCTTGCTAAGCAGCAGCAACAGCTGGGTTTTGGGATATTTGGAGGTCCTCCGCCTCCCATGGAGTTCCTTTCGCAGTGGCAGCAGCAGATGCAGGCAGGTCAGAATAGCGACCAGCAGCGGCAGCAGCAACAGCAGCAACAGCAGCATCAAGCAATTGCAGCGGCTGCAGCAGCACAGCAAGCAATGCAGCAGGCAGCACAGGCAGGAGCGTTGCTGCAGCTAGGCAAGCAGGGGTCGGGGGTTGATGCAGCATCTCAGCAGAAGCAGCTTTTGCAGGCACTTTCGGTGCAGCAGTTCCAGCAGCAGCAACAGCACTTAATGGCACAACAACACCAGCAGCAGCAACAACAACAACAACACCAGCAGCAGGAGCAGCAGCAGCAGCAGTTAATGGTACAACAACACCAGCAGCAGCAGCAACAGCATCAACAGCAGCAGCAGGAACAACAGCAGCAGCAGCAACAGCAGCAGCAGCAACAGCAAGTGTTAGCCCAGCAACAGCAGCAGGAGCAGGAGCAGGCCTTGCATCAGCAGCAACAAGAGCAGCAGGCAGCAGCTCAGCAGCAACAGCCGCAGCAGTTGACAAGTGGCACAGGAGCAGCAGGAGTGGTGGCCGATGCCCTCGCAGTTGTCAGTCAAGCCGTAGAAGATGCAGCAGATAAGGCACAAAGTGGGGGAGGAGCTGCAGTGGCCCCTAGCGCAGCAACAACAGCAAGACCTGCAGCACCAGGCGCTTCCGCAACAGGATCTGTGCAACCAAGTGCTGCAAAAGGCGAGCCAAGGAAGAGCAAGGGCCATCACAGTGGGCATGGACACAAACACAGCAAGCATTCTTCCAGCTCGAAAGAGCAGAAGGCTGCAGCAGCAGCGGCGGCAGCAGCCCAGCAGCAGCAGCAGTCGGCTCAGACCCTACAGGCAACGCAAGCAGCACAAGCGGCAACAGCAGCAGCAGCTGCGACGCAAGGGGGGTTAGAGGCAGGGCAGACGCCTGCTGCTGCGGCAGCTGCGGCGGTGGCTGCAGCAGCAGCACAGGATGGTAATTCATCAGCAGCAGTGGCCGCAGCAGCTGCAGCAGCGGCGGCAGCAGCAATGGGTGGGAATTCCATGCAGGGCCTTCTTGCAGGGCTGCCTGGTGGGTCAGGGGTCTTGCCACAGCTTCCGGGGGGACCCTTTCCCTTTGGGGCGATGGATCCGTTAGCTCGTGCGATGGCAGCAGCAGCTGCCGCTGGTGTTTACGGCGGGTTTCCTGGGCTTGGTGGGCAGATACAAAACGAGCACCTTGCTGCAGCAGCAGCGGCAGCTAATGCTGCTGCTGGCCTCGGGCAGAACTCTATGCTGCAGAGTATGGGGTTGGGTGGGCCGGGGATGTTACCAGGTTTGGGGCGGAGTGTGTCGTGGCAGAACCCTCTCCTTGGGCAAGGGTTTATGGCTAGGGAGATGTCAGGTCAGGATGGGGGAGTAGCAGGGGGTCAGCTGTCAACGCAGCTCCAGCAGCAGCAGCAGCAAGGGCAGGCATCTGGGCTTATGGGGTTGTCAAGCTTCCCTGGGCTGCCAAATATCTTCGGCATGGGTATGCCTATGCAGGCCGCAAGCAGCATCTCTCAAGAGGGGAGCATAAGAGCAACCAGGACTGCAGGCGCAGGTGCTAGTGGTGCAGGGCCATCCAATGGTGCTGCGGTTGGTGCTGCTCCTGCAGCTACTGCTGCTTCATTGAACGGGACTGCTGTCAGCACGGCTGGTGCGTATTCAAATGCACCTTTCTCTGGCTCCACAGGTGCGGACCTGCCAATTATAGCTGCCTCTGGGTTCCTGCGGGCTGGCCAGGGTAGTACTGCAGCTCCATCTGCTGTTGTGGGAACGGCCATCACTCCAGACGAGCAGCAGCTGCTGCGAGAGGTGCAGCGGATAGTGCAGGCGTTGCAGCCGGATATGAGAGGCGATATGCAGCAACACCTTCAGCAGCTTGCAAAGGAGGCGGTGAACTCAGGCCATCGGCATAAACCTTCGGGAGGGACTGGGCCTGGTGCTCCCCTTGCGCCCGAGCTGAGTGAGGCGGCAGTGGCATGTATGAGGGTGTCTGTGAGAGAGGTCCTTGCACGGCATGAGCAGCAACAGCAGCAGCAGCGGAAACGCCGGCGTAACCAGCAGCAGAGGCAAGGGCAGGATGAGCGGGGATCAGGCGCTGGAGGGGCGACCTGTAAAGCAGCAGCAGATACAATGGGGGATGCAGGGGGCCAAAGTGTTAAGAGAGCTAGGAGGTCTGGGAGCGGAGGAGGTGGGGCTGGCACAGGAGCAGCGGCAGCAGTGCCGACAGGGGCTTCGGTGGTGGCAGCAGCAGCGGCAGCAGCAGCAGCAGCGGTGCTGAATGGCGGCATAGGTGGCATCCCGCTCATCAAGCAGGAGGCAAAGCAGGTGATAGGGGATGCCGAGGTGCAAAGGTTGGGGCAAGGCCTCATCCCGGTTCCTGGGCTCGCTGGGCTTCCAGGCATGGTACCGCAGCTTCCAGGATTGCAGGGGGCTGCTGCTGCTGCAGCGGCAGCTACGTTATCTGGAAACGGAACTGGTGGCAATGCAGGGTTTGCAATGGCCGCTGGGTTAGGGCCCCTATTGAACCCTATGTTATCACCTCTGCAGATGGGGCTGATGCAAGCTGCCGGTATGGGAGGTGTTCAAGGGAGGGGGGGTGTCCCTGGATTGGTGGGCTTGCAGGCATTAGGTATTGGCAGCGGGGCCATAGGCTCACAAGGGATGGTCGCTGATGCCTTTGGGTCTTCATTGGGCATATTGGCTCCTGCAGGCAGCCTACGGGATGCAGGCGGGCTCAGCCCTAGCACTGGGGGTGCTGTAGGTGCTGGTGGTGGTGGGTCGGTGGCTATTGGAGAGGCTGGAAGGGGTGGTGGGGGGCCCACGAGAAGCAATAGCACCTCACAGGGGTTACTGGTACCTGCTGCACCTAAGGGTTCTGCGGCGGCTGCCAATGACCTTCCGATGTGTCCTAGTGTGCTGTTGCCTTTAGCACAGATGTAAGGGCAGGAGGTGCAGTAAAGTGCAGGCCACTGGGGCCAGCAGCTTGAAAAGGGCTACTGTAACGAGGAGTTGAGCATCTTACTGTGGACTGCCCATGGGTACATTAGGGTTTTGCATAAGATAGAGGGGCGCTTTTTTGGCCTGCACATTAGCAGGCAGATTAACTGTTATCTTAGGTTTGGGAGGGGAATTTGCGTGTGGGGTGTGCCCAGACAATAATGGTTCTGGGTGCCAGGGGGAAAGCAGGATTCAGGGACCAGGGAAAGGGACAGCAGGACCGAGTGGTGCATGGACATGGGAGATGGTATTCCTAATAAACATTGTAGCACCAGGTTGCTGGCATTTGCCAAAAACAATTTTGGCAGGGTACGGTTTGTGGACCATGTTGTGTATGTGCAGTCTGCTTCTTTCTCCGAGTGAAACTAAACTGGGCATCAGAGCTAGGCCCAGTCAGGCGCCTTGCCTGTTAGGGTCAAAAAGGCGACTGAGCCCTGAACGGCGGAGTTGTAGCATATTGAAAAATTGGGCCTGACAAGTGTGAGTAGCACTTTGCTTTGAGAGTGGGCTGAGTAAATCTGCACCACAGGTATGGTGTGGCATCTGGACACCGTTTTTGTTGTGCATCTGGGAGACACACCTAGGACACAAAGGGAGACCAGCCATTGGGCGTCAGGCGGGGGGCATGGCTGGTGTCATGAGTCCTTGGGGAGTCCCATGTTTCCATTTCAAAGGCATGCGTCATATTGACATTGTTGGATCTTTGGTTGTGGATTGGCGGAGTCATGAAACGTCAAACCCAGTGTGCAAGCCCACCAGACCTATACTTAAAACAGCGTTGCATGGCAAATGGCTGACTGGTCATCTGAAGTTTTAGTGTGCTGTGGGGTGGAAAACCACCTTGACAGCAGCAAGATGCTGATTGAAGAGCGTTACCGAGTGTTGTTGCTGTGTTTAGTGTATAGGGTTGGCAACATATGCGGGTATACACAGCCATCTACTGTGTTAGTGCATGGGGTGCCAGACTTAACTATGTTGCTTATGGTTGACACTGAAGCTCCCTTGTTCTGCGTGCGCTGATGATCTTTACATGGCAACTCATCGACTACTACTTGAACCAAGTTTGGCATGGGCCACTTTGTTTGGGGGTTGTTTGCACTGTGCTTCTGCTTAGCTTTGTTAGGCAGACAGTTGTGTCTGCCTAACGAAGCCATGATCTTATATCTGTTTTTTTTGCAGGGTTCCTTGCCAGATTGACCATCACACTAGGGCTGCAGGTGGCAAGTACAGAGCACATAAGAAGATCTGGAGCATAGATGTTGATGGGTGGTTGTTATCAGCACCAAGATGATCATTAGAAGCAGCGATGCTTGGAGGTTGCCCAATGTGCTCAAACAGAGGGGCACATGCATCAGCGGTGCATTGGCGACCACCTGGAAAACAAGCCACATGCTGAGTGCTCAGTGCCTCGTTGCTGCCATGTGCTGTAAGCAGAAAAGGTCAGGGTCAGTGTGCGAGCGGTTCTTGTTTGTTCTGATACATGCACCTCCTGGCTGCAACTTGGATGTAGCTGTGTACAGTCCTCTGAAATGCTGCAGTGACGCAGCCTAAGTCTTGTTTTGAGGGACGATTTTGTTGAGAGCTGTATTGGTGGTCATTAAACTGGTGCCAGGCATTGGAGATGACGCCGCTGAGGGGAGGGGAAAGGGATGTACTCTAGGTTACAGAAGGTCACGGAGAAAGTGATTATGGATCGACAAGCTTCCGCTCAAGTGCTGCATTTTCTGGGAGCAGGAAGGAGGCTGTTTCTCTTTCTATATTTGGGGCTCGCTTGTTGGCTTGTGGGTATAGCGTTGTTGGACTGTTCTGTTTCGCTAGTCGCGTTCACGTCTATATGCACTCTTATCCGCATGAGGGGAGTCCTGCCTTACAAGGATGCCTGGGGTGCACAGTGTGCATCATTAAACCCTAACTGCCTGCTACGCTCATCTGACTGTGACGAAGTCCCTGGTTGTAGTTTGAGGCCTTTGCGCCTTTGTTTTGGGAATGTGTCGTTACTGGCCCTGGGTCTGTGAGGGATGGCCCCTGCTGTGGGCGTGTTGCAGTTGTTACATAACATAGATCACTGCACAGTTGTTACATAACATAGATCACAAGCACACATGGCCCCAAAATCGGCAGTCATTTTTGCAGTGTGCAAGGTAGGACCAGGTCCCCGTCAAGGTATGGGAACCTATCAGGCTGACGAGTGAGTGAAGAGCGCGGTGTGCAGGTTCTTGATGCTGTATGAATCTAGTTGAGGGAAGAGAGATCTGCTGCTATGGTTTATGGCTTAGGGTGGTTTCGCCAGCAGGTACTGACCATGTGAATGTTGCTGGGTGTCTGCTTGGTCAATTCTACTGGGCTGCATGCAGGGCCTAGGTATCAACCTCAAACCCATATGGATGTGGATGGGTGTCTGGTGCAGCAGTCCTGCTAGGCTGCATGCAGGGCCAATTGAGGCAAAACAGCTATGTGGCCCATTGTGTTCTGGTTGGATGGGTTTTTTCAAATTGCTGAACATTTGCTGGACGAATGGCATGATGCATGGCTGTTTGAGTATGTTTTTTTGTGTAACCTGGTATCCAGAGCCTGCTGCAAGGGGAGTCCTAGTGGTGGCAGCGGGAGGTGTTTTGTTATTATGGTGGACGTCATTTCGGAGAATGACACGTAGCATTATCTACTGGAGTGTGTGTGGGGGCAGGGCACTGGCAAGTACATGAGCCATCGGTCAAGAGCTGGTCAGACATACGATAAGTGCTGATAATTAATGGGTGTCTGCAATGCACCTTGTGAAATTGAGAGTGCCAGTGCTGTTTCCAGTTGCCGTGGTTTTGTCCCAGTAATGACTGGCTTGTGCAGAGGGGGCTGGGCATTGTGAGATGATCTCTGTACATAGTATTAATGGACTCAGGCTGTGGTCAAGGGATGGGTCCCTTAGACAGGGTATTGCTTGTCTGGGTAAGCAAGCTTCATTGATATTGCGTGGAGCAAGGGGTGGCATGTTTAGTATGGCAGCTGGTAATTACCGCCTTTTGCCACATGCCTCCACTTGTATATACTACAGACTTCTTCCTGTGGGCTTGCATCAGGGATCCCTTGTTGTGTCCGCGCTCTACCTGCTCGCGGTGGCTTGGGTGCCTTTGCGCAGATTGTTGTGGTTTCTCTTGCATACTTGTTCATCACTGTTTTGATGCCATTGGCCGATGAATTGTGGAGGGCCATTTCGACCATGCATAGGTTCTGTTTGTGTGTTGTCAGTTAGGCCCAGAGGAATAGGCTTTGAACCATTTGGTGTGCACGTTCGCACCATTAGAGTGTTCTAGCGCTGTGGGGGACACATTTTCATTCAATTGGTGCCCTAGAGGCCATCCCTTGTTTGTATGGCAGCAATGACATGAATCCCTACCAGTAGCTACTGGTGTGTGTGTGTGTGTGTGAATCGTACATTGGCAAACCCATCGGCACGCGTGCGGTGCCACAGTTCACCACAGGGGTGGCAAAGCCACTAACACAGATAGAACCAGAACTGGTGTACTGCCCTCTGGTCGTGCTGATGTGGTGAGTTACCTGCTCAATGCTTTGATGTGTATGATTGTGGGACCTGTCCACTTAACTTATGCATTTGGTTTAGCCTCCTAGAGGGATCCATGAATGGGCATCCTGGTTGGTGCTCTGGAAGCCATCCGCGCGCCCTCGTCGGATCCACCCAGTGGCGACTCAAGTGAATGAGCGCCCCTCCGCCAGCCTGATACGTTGGCAATGCATGAGCATCAACGTAAAGAGACGTAGATGAGTTTAAAAGTGGCTGAGCGACCATGTAGCAAGCCTCTGATCCGCTGTTTAGTATGGCTACCGCTTGCAGTGCGGGGCGGTTGGCCACTGGCCCGACCGGACGTACATTATGATTCCGGGGCTCAGAATATATGGCTAATGTACTATCGCCTATCACCCATCGTTTGGCTTGGGCACACAGCATGCGTTGGATGAATTGACATACTGCCTCGGGCCGGCGGCAATTTAAGGAACCGGGATGCGGAGCAAGTCAAGCACGCAGGATCCCGGATGCCTAGGCTATCGTCTGGTCCACGGACCAGTGCTATATCCTTGGGTCATAAAGTGCTCACTTGCCATACGATAGCTCGTCTGATGGCCTTATCTGCTCCCAGCTTCCCAAGGCATCCGTGATCAAAACTGGCATACCTTGCTACCTGAGCAGCCTGCTGCAAACCCTCGCCGCTGCTGTTCCTTATCAATTTAGTCCTCCTGCGACCATTGACAACAGCTGCAGCTCATTTTCATTATAACGCCGCCACACACTCTGACCGAGACCGACATGCGCCCCATGCGTGCGTGGCCAAACAAAGAGACATCCAAGGTGTGCATGTGACAACCGCAACAATGGGCCACTTAAACTGAACACGAACCGCTCTCAGACTATGCAAGTGCGGGCAAGAATCGATGGCAACTAATGTATAGAAAGGGATTAAACTCGTCAGGTATGTTGGAACTAATTATGCAGGCGTTCTGCCGACCTCCATATAGCACAGTTAAATGGCTAGCGAGTAGACAGACCCGATTCCTGCAGGCAGGCAGAACAGTAGTCGTGAAAACACCACTGAGACATATTGCCCGCACATTGCATGTTCACAATTTGAGGGTCAACATATACGACAGCAGGCCACAATCCCATCCCCCTCTCCTTCACCATCCACGCCAAATGCCACCAAGCTTGGTAGTAGTCAGCCACATGCCATGTTCAGCATATAACCACATTATCAGCTCAACCCAGAAGGGCGCCAATGAAGGCGCCACTGAAGGCTCCCATGGCAGCACTAGTGTCTACAGACCAGTCCTGATAGTCCAGAGCGCATCCTCCCCTGGTTAAGACATGATATAGGCTCGTAGTGAGCACCTCATCAGCACTTCCCCTTTCACGACACAACCCATCACTCTTCAAATGACCCATTTACTACCGGTACATTGCATCCAGTGCTGCTTCCTCCAGCTGAAGCAGGGAGCTAACTTAGCTTCAGCACTACGTTTCTTAAGAGGCTCCATTGCACCGCCCTCCGGGCCATACAGCACCCAGCACATAGGAAAAGTGAAAACTTCAATGTACACCCTTTGCCATTCACAAGCTAGTGGTAAGAGAGAGAGAAGAAGAACTAAGCAGAGAAAGGGGGGGGGGGGGAAGCTAGGGGTGGATGTAAGTACCGGTATGCCTCCTCCTTCAGCAGCACAACCTGCGCCCGCAGACCATATGGATGCACAGTGGATGCCGAAAAGATGTCCTAGGGACCCCAGCAGCTGCAAGCAACAACCATCGAGATTCACTGTCTTGCTGGCTGCTCTCTTGCAACGCTCTACCCAAGCACACCAGGCTACTGCTCACCCCCTGTACAATACCCAGTTTTAACAAAAGCCCACCCAAAACCACAGCCCCCAAAGATGAAGGCCCCACTGACGTAGCCCTTGCCCACCAGACATCTATTCACATTCAATAACATGACCACAAACCAACCTAGCAGGGGAAAGTATTCCCTGCAGCCAGCTCAGCAGCGCTATGTACAGAGAGACAGAGAAAAGGAGGAAAACCCTTCTTGCATACTCATTAAGGGAGTAGGCTTTGAGCATTACGTACAAACAGTATTCATGAAGGCAAAAACACCTCCTGGCAACGACACACAACTCCCCGCCCCCCATCAGCTCTAATCACTTACTGCTGCCAGTCCTGCTGCCAATCAGAAAGCAGCCGATGGTGCCAGTATCTTTTAAATATCCCACATCCCCCCTGAGGCCCCTAAACCACCGAGGCCAGCAGTGGAACAGGAAAGCAGCAGAAGTGTACTGCCTCGACCCCACAGTACTTGCAGGCCGAATGGCACTATTGTCACTAATTCTGTGAGGAACACCGTGCACCACGGCCTTGTCAGCCATTCTGCAGTACAGAGCAAAGACAGCAGGAAACAAAATACAGGGTATTAGTACTAGACATTAAGCAATGACCACTGGCCAGAGAGATCTTCATAGGAAGTCTTAGGGGGTTCCTGGTCAGCTGAGTTCTTGGGGAGAAATCGTTAACCTGTGGCGACCATCTCAGAGACTTCTCATTGGTTTGCGGTGGTAATCTCAGCTATACGCTCATTGATTTGTATACACCGTGGCAGTCTGTCGTGAACCCTGTGATTGTCGTCTAGCCTGCATCCCTGCGCTTTTACCTGTACAACCTCCAAGCTGGTTACAGAGATTAACTGTCACCTTCCACCAAGTCACCTGGTTGGATGGCAGTCAAGCTGCTATCTGCATCAGAATTCTACTAGCTGCCGATGTGGTGATCACTCGCATTAATTATTACCTGCGTTACTCGTCACAACCTGCATTTCTGCGCTCCAGCACTGCATGATAAGATCCTGCCATTTGACCCGCACTCTTCCCTGTTTTCAGTACCTGGGCCCACCCTTAAAGAGGCCTCCCAATACAGCCCCCAACTCACCTTCAAGAAGTATTCCAAGAAGTCCTCCACCCCCGCATTGGCATCTCCTGCCACCCCCGGCTGGTTCCCAAGCACCGCAGCAAACTGATCATCAAACATCTGACTAAAGTCTTCCGCGGCAGCCTTAGTCGCTGCTGCTGCTGCCGCTGCGCTGCTCTCCCCACTCGCCTCCATATCCCCAGCCCCTAGCCCATCCTGCTGCTGCATTCCTCCAGCACCCCCCAGTCCTAACTGCTGCTGCAGCTGCTGGAATCCCAGGGCGCCCCCAGCACCCCCCACTGCTGCTGCTGCTGGACCTGTTGCTACTGCCGTTGCCGGTGCAGCTACGCTGCCGGCGCTCTGCCCTCCTGAGCTTTGGGCAGGCATGCAGTTTGTGCCATTGACAGCTCCTGGTGCGGCTCCCTGCTGTGCTGCTTGTGCCTGAAGCATGGCTTGGAAGTTTGCCATCATGGTCATGAGAGCACTCGGGTCACTGAGCCCACCCATGCCTTGACCTGCATAAGCAAAACAGCAGCAGCAGCACATTAACAACTAACAAATGAGATGCATCACCTCACAGCCCCTTGGCCCCTACAGCACACGCAACATGAGAGCACTCGGGTCGCTGAGCCCACCCATGCCCTGACCTGCATAAGCAGTACAGCAGCAACAGCAGCAGCAGCAGTTTTAGTACATTTCATAATATGCCATAGCAAAAAGTGCCATATGCCCCTAGACAGCAGCAGCAGTTTAACAAGTAACACATGATATAGACCACTGCACAGCCCTTGGCCCGCGCAGCACGTGCAACATGAGCTCCAATCAGTTTGATAGAGTGTTGAGAGAGAAAGGGAGACCGCGACTGAAAGCTCTGACGACAAGAGCCAGTAATAGGCCAACATCAACTAATCAACCAATTAAAACGCAAAAGCAGCTATGCCAAAAGGTCACTCAAGACCATGCAGCACAAGACCCTAGATATGACTGGTCAGGCGTCACACAACCCCATGCCGGCCAACCATATGGATACCCCTCATACAGGTCAACCACTTAGGCCACATAAACAATGCAACACAGGGATGAAGCCAGATGCAACGGCGTGCACACCAAGATACAGAGACACAATCAAGAAGCGAACAACTAATATGAGAAGATGTTCCAAAAGATCAGGTTCTAAGCTCTGGAGCGCAGCCTGCCGTGGCTGCAATGACATATGTGCTTACTGGTCACTCTCATGTAACTCATTGTGCACCTTGAATGGGCGACTATGTAAAGCAGCAGCAAAAACAATGTTTTGCTGCAGACGCGTGATATCATCGCCTCCTTGAGAACGCTTCTACATGGGAAGTGACTGATTGTTATCCTGGCTATCAGGCGTACGCGTTTCTCATTTGCTGCTGCTAATGCAGTACTCGCCCTCCCAAGACATCACAGCTCTGCACAGGGGACATATACATCAGACCCCAAGCAAAATCCCTTCTGCAAGCAAATTTTCCGCACATCATACAAACCCAAATGCGCTTAATAGCAACACAGTACGCAAAGGCACGTGGACAGGGCTCTGTCTAAGACTCCAACTGCGGGTAGGCTGAGGATTGCGCTCATGCCAAAAAACTTGAGTAAGGTCTTAACCACCGCCTCACCTAGAGCATTCATGGCTGGGAGGTTAGCCAGGCCAGGTAGTGCCATGCCTGTCATCCCTGGGGCCATACCCGGCATGCCTTGCATAGCTATACCCATACTTGACGCCATCGCCATGGGCCCCATAGCACCCATGCTCAAGAGAGGGTTTGGGGTACCTGCTTGGCCCAAGCCCAAACCCAAGCCGGACAGCCCTGCAGGAAGAAAAATCAGCTTATGGGTGAGTCAGCCCAGACCGCATGAACCTTAACCCCTAGAAAAACTTGACCCTAGGTTACAGCCAACTTCCCAAGACCATGGATTTCAAAAGGAACAATCTCAGTTGTCAATCTCTATCTTCTCCAAACTGACAAGCGTGTTGATATCACGTACTAAACCAGCCAGATGGAAAATTGCAGTGGGCAGTGGTCAAGACGCATGCCAACCAGCTGTACTTGAGAATAGCTGTGATACTGTAAAAGAGATGGGCCGTGTCACAAGCAGGCAACAGACCAGTTGAGCACCTAAATATGGATGCAGTAGCTCATCTAGGATGATGGAAGGAAAGCCATGGACATGCAAGTGTGCATGCAGGGGCCACAAACTGTTGCCCCCCTGTTTGTTTTTATATTTGTTAGATATTTTTTTTGTACTTTTTTATTTTTTATTTTTTTTATTTTTTTTGTTTATTATTTTTATAAAGATCACGTCACGGTGATAAGACACCCCAGTGCCACACTCCATTGCTCATGTCCATCCATGTGCACGACCAGCTGCCTTAACACCACCCAACACTAGCACCTGTCAGGACACAGCAGGTGTCTGCAGCAGACTGGCTCCCACTGACAGACAAAGAGGAGCCCAGCCCCATACGGTTTATGTTGGATATGTGCATTCACCTGTCATCAGATGAAAAGCCCTCAGCCATGAATCCAACGGTATGTTCCTTTCCAACAACTACTTTCAAAGTTTCTTCAGTAGTAACGAATAAAGGAATATGCCCTCATCTTCAAGCAAAAGAGAAACTGGAACACCTCCACACAGCAATTGGAACACCTCCCCCACACAGCCATGTGCTCAACCCGGCCTCCCTGCACTCACCTACACCCCCCATGCCCATAGCATTAGCGTTCAAATTCGCCATCATGGCATTCAGCGGGTTCATGGCCATCCCTGCCATCCCCTGCTGCAGCATCCCAGCATTCATCAACCCAACAGGAGCCATGCCCTCAGTTGCCATCGCCACCGGCTGCTGCTGCTGCGGTTGAACTGGCTGTGCTGGCTGCTGCTGCTGCTGTTGGGCCACCTGCACACCCACTGCTTGCTGCTGCTGCTGGACTTGAGGTGGCTGGCCACTGCTCGCCCCCTGCTGCGGCGGCTGCTGTGGCTGCCCCAACCCTTGCACGACTTGCTGCGGGGCCTGCTGCTGCTGCTGTTGTGCTACCACAGGCTGCTGGTGCTGCTGCTGCTGTTGCTGTGGGAGTGTCAACCCGGGCGCCTGCACCGTCTGCTGCTGCTGCGCTACTGTTGCTGCCTGGGCTATCTGCAAGCCGCCAAGCTGCATGCCATTTGCTTGCAGTAGCTGCTGCGCCGCTGCTGCTGCTGCTGCCTGCTGTTGCTGCGGATCTAGCAGCATCTGACCTGAGCCTTGGGAGCCCAGCACCCCTTTGCTTCCACTGCGCATGTTCCCCAGCATAGCTGGTGTACTGGACATGCCATGGCCCCCCTGCACCCTCTTCAGGTACAGGCGGTACTTCTGTAAATGGCTTGCTACATTCTCCCGCGTCAGGCCTTCCACGTTCATCAGTTCTAGAATCTTCTTTGGTACAGCTTCTGCAGGCAAAAAGGAGAAGAACAGAGCTGGTCAGCACATGGCTGCAGCTTAGACTGAAAAGGGACACCTGTGTTACCAATCATGCCCCTACTTCGCATTACAAGATCCTTCAAGACTTCAAGAGGTCCTCCATTCTCAATTCGAGCAAACTATGTGTAGAAGACTCCCCATGTAGAAAACATGCCCAACTGTCCCACAGTGCCCAATTGCATTGCCACATGCAGCTGCTGCTCTTCTGCTGACAGATGGAGCGTCTTTTTCCACCCCCATAACATGCCTCCACATGCCCTAAACTTGCCCTTTCCAGCATTTACTGACCACCATCCCAACCCCTGTCGCCCCCCACCGACGTCCCCACCCCACGTTCCCATAACCCACCCTCTCCCCACTTACTATCTATTCCTAGTTGGTTGACTGCCTGCACAAACTGCTGGTGCATCTCCACCGACCAGACCACTCTTGGTTTCTTGCAGGAGTTCCCTTCCTCATCTCTTTCACTCAGACTCTCTCGCATGTCCTTGCGCTTCCTGCTCTCAGGCTCATCATGACCATCATCACCATCCTGTGAATGCAGCTGCGTCAAAGAAAAAAGATGCAAACAAGTGATCAGACACACACTAACAAACTGGTTGGAGTTATGTGGCGGGTGCTGCACGGCCCGCAAGCTGTGCAATGATATATCTCATATAAACAAGTGATCAGAGAGGCCTGTTTCTATGAGTTAAATCAGTGCACAGTACCCGCCACATGAGAGGCCGGTTTCTTAATCTTCCTTATATGGGATAGCATACTGCCAGCCACAAATACTAAACACAGCAGGGGACATCACAAGAAGCATGGTTCATCTGCCATCTCTGGTCTGCCACGTGTCTGCACATCTGTCCCGGTCACATTCTGCCAGAGGCACATAGACCCCAGTATCTCTGGTACAGAAGGGGGGGGGGGGGTAAATGCAAAATGTTCTATGCTTCTCAGAGGAGGGGTTCCAATGCCGTTGCCACAATTATGATTGCTGGCAGCTGGGTGACTATTTCCCCTAGGTCTGCGAGCAGCCAGCAACGCAGCTGCTAAGATGCATGGAGGTTCTTGCAGTACAGCTCTGCCACTGCTGCACGCTGGCACCTTTCTACATTCTTAAACCCCAGATACTTCCAGAACTTCAGGACCTCAAGTAATGGGCTTGTGGGAGAATATATCATATAAACCCGACGCCACAGGCTGAAATCTAGCAAGCTTGGACAGCGTAGAAGCGTAGGTCCGCAGCAAGATTCATTTTGACCATGTAACATGTTCCACCTTTGATCCTGGTGGACCTCGTGAAAACTCGAGAACATGTGATGATGTACTACAGATCACTGATCTGGGCAGTGCTGGAGGTTTGTACAGGTAATAAAAGCAGGGGAGAATGCGGACGAGAATAGCAGGGTCTCTCATGCAGTGCTGAAAACGAGAAATGCAGGGTCTGTCATGCAGTGCTGGTTCACCCACCATGCGGCTGTTGCGTCGAAGGATGTGCTGCCAGATGTTCCTGAGCTCTTCTATACGCACAGGCTTGATGAGGAAGTCGCAGGCGCCATGGGTGACCCCACGCATAACAGTAGCATGCTCTCCATTAGAGGACATCACTGCACCACAAAATATCAGACATAGGATTGACTATTTGCATTAAGTTGCAGTGGTAGTTCGTAGGATTCGTATGCAGTACTGTCCCAAAAGACCACATCGGATATGAGGAGAGGGGATAGCAGCCGTATGCGCTAACTGGCTTGGATATGTACCTTGGAAGATGGGGTTCAAAGCAGAGCCAAAAGTAAGGGGAGGGGCGCAGCAGGATGGAACATTCTAGAGGAGCAGATACGAGGGGCCCAGATGCTGCAATGCAGCTTACAGTTCCATTGCCAGATGCATGTGCAGGACGCTTGGGTGCGGCTGATTGCAGGACTACTACTGTAGGGGGAGACAATGGGTGTTCAGCGAAGGGACTTACTTATTACAGGCAGGTCCAGTTCCAAACCTATGGCCTCCAGTAGTTTGAAACCGTCCATATCTGCAGGGAAAGGTCGTTAGAATAAATCGATGCGGTAATGCTTCATTCCAGTCGGATCTACGCACCAGGCATGTACACGTCCGAGAGAACCAAGTCGAAGCCATGGCTCTTGTCCCGGAGCTGCTCCAATGCTGCTGCCGCCGTCGCGCAAGTGAGCACTGCAACCGCACAATGGTCATTAAAAAGACGTTTCAGACAGATATAAGCAACATCACAGGATTCATCACCTTCGTAATTACAGCGTCTCAGCATTTGCTCAATAACCTTCAAGCACAAAGGATCGTCGTCCACCACCAAAACCCGCAGCCCATTTGGAAAGTTCTGCCAGTTGGAGGAATTGCCCTCGTCTTTTACGACAGCCATGTTCGCATCTGCTGCTAGAGGAGGAGCCTCTTCGTCCATGGCCAGAAGGATCGCAACACTAATTGATCAGCTATACTTCTATGTAGTTGATCCAGCTCCTTATTAGACACTAGCAGTCGTCACACATGCTGCGTACTCCGTTCTCACATCGTAAGCAGAGGAGACACGCTGGTGTGCTAAGTGTCCCATCCTTTCACTCTACTGGGGTCGCGGTATGCATTTCTAAGCATGCCATGTAAGCGATCTGATTAGATAGATATGGCACAAGCCCACTTCATAACACACCAATGTCCTGTCAAAATGGTAGCAAGGATTGTGCCAACCTATGCAGATACCGGCCCGTTGGGGAGATGTCACACTCAACAGCTAGGTGCTCGCGAGCGCTTTCTGTTTAAACGTGTGAGCAACACACGGACACTTTGCCGGACAATTGTCCAGCGCTGCGAGACAGAGCGCGGTCCCCGACAAGAGGAGTGCCTCGGCCTGCTGAACCCCTGAAGCCTGTACCCTACTGACGCTCTCTTCCTTCCTTTCTAGTCCTCCATTCATCATAGCACCAAAACGTTGCTCTTTGCATTGTTTATTTACATGCTGCATATATCTTGCATGTAGGTCTCATTATCTTGCCGTCACTACACATGCGATCCATGTGGAGTACGGCCATGCCACGTTTCAGGATTCCAGCCCGTGCATGATTGCATGTGCTTACAATGAAGCTACCAATATGCCTCGCTGGCATATGGCAGCTCAGGGGATGCAGATACCTGACTACAGCCAGTGCATCTACAGGTGTGTCACTCAGTGCCGTCGTGGACGATCTGCTCTCTCCGAGCAGCTGCCTAAGTCTTCACTACTGACTGCATGCAGGGCCCATCCTAAATAGCTGGCACCCTGCTTTCAATCAGCCCAGATGTGGACATAGCACCTTGTCAACCGACAGACAGCAGCACCACTCAGGGGTGCACAAACAATCATCTACTGTCACCGAAACACTAAGCTGCCTAAACCCTCGGCTGGCAGCGTCATGTTGGAGCCACATCAGCACTGCAGCAAGACCCGCTGGATACCGTCTTACAGCTCAGCAGCAGCAGCAGCAGGAGAGGTGTCTGTCCCCATCCACTTTCATCCACCAAACGCCATCCCTCTCACAACCGCACCCCGCGCAGCAGCAGCAGATGCCATGCAGCCCTCTACCTTGGCAGCGCACCTCCCCAGCCCCCCTGCCCCTCCTAAGTATGCCACAGTCACACCCTCCCAGCAGCCACAGCATGCAGCAGCTAAGCTCTCTCACGCAGCTATGGCGTGGCCAGCAGCTGCCTGTAACAAGGGGAGTCAAGACCCTGATCCCCTATGACCAGGCTCCAAAACCCTTGCCAAGGATGCGGCGACCAGACAAAGGGGGAAAGCTGCACAGGCTGGTCATCAGGGTCCCACCCCAGGTGGAAGCAACAGTGAAAGGACAGCATTTGGAACTTGCAGGTTTGTAAGTGCTACCATACGGCATGACAAGACAAAAATTGCGTCTGGGGAACTGCTGTATTTTGCATTTTCATTCTCCTATAGGGTGGAGAAGTGATTGTTTGCCCACCCACCTGGCTTCTTGTGGACGGAACCCAAACCTAGGAGCAGCCCGGCTGCAGGCGATTTGCTGACTGACTTTCCCTATGCACAGTGTACTGAAACGTAGCGTTCGATAGGTACTAATCATATGGGTTTGTTCCAGGCGTTTCATTGCCATCGCCAGACAAATACTAGGGCTTCAAGCTAATAGTGTACTGTACTGCAGCTGCAGGGTGGTTCTGCCATACCGTTTGTATGGTCTTTGGGACAGTGGGATTGGAACCATCAGCAGCCTTTTGCACTTGGGCTGGCACTGAGGCTTTTGCGTTTGGAAATGGTAGCCTTGAGCACTACTTGTGAAAGGCTTGTGGCGTCTGCTTGTGCAATGCTTGCTGAATGTAGAATGCATTACAGGGGATTGATGCTCCCTAGGTTTCAAATGCGTGTGGTGGAGAGAGTCACAAAACCTGCATGAATGCTTACGGCAGACGAGACTGACCTATGCGTAGGTATAGACTTCTGCGCTTGCATGTGGGTTTTTGATTCTTTCCATGGTACAAGCAAAGGTTGGTTGTGCAAGCCAGGCACTGCCTCCATCTGCTTTCTCTCTTATTACCTGCCAGCCCTGGCCTCTCGAGTGAGTTGATCTTTCACAGATGTCCCCAGTTGCTGCAGACAAGATCTGCAGTCACCTGCTCTCCAATTCTTATCTCCCAGCAGGTAAGTACACCTTAACTGCAGCTGCTGCTGGTGCTGTATTGCTGCTGTGTCCCTGTTGCCGCTTACTGCTACAAACAAGACCTGCAGTCACCAAACTTAGATCTCAGCAAGTACAAACTAACTCTGCTGCTGCTGGTGCTGTGTTGCTGCAGGTAAAGCTGGTGCAGTGAGCCTGGACCTGACCTATCTGGACCCCACAGGCCTGCTCGGCTGGCAGGTGCATTTGCATCAGCAGCAGCAGCAGCAGGCAGCAGAAGCAGGTGGCAGTAGCAGCAGCAGCAGCAGCCTTGGAAGTTTGCTGCTGCTGGTCAGCCCCAGCAAGCGATACTTCCGAGGGATTCAGACCCATATCAACAATGCTGTACATGGGGTGTCACAGGTGAGGCGTAAGGATGTAGAAGGGATTTCCTTTGTAAAGTGAAGATCTAGGGTTTACTAATATGTGCTGTACACGGGGTGTACATGGGGTATCCCAGATGAGGCTTTAGGGTTTAGAACGGACATTGTTTGTAAAGTGAAGGTTTAGGGTTTACAAATATGTGCTGTACATGGGGTGTACATGGGGTGTACATGGGGTGTCACAGGTGAGGCTTTAGGGTTTAGGACGGACTTTCTTTGTAAAGTGAAGGTCTAGGGTTTATTAATAAGTGCTGTACATGGGGTGTCACAGGTGAGGCTTGAGGTTTTATAAGGGATTTTGATTTTGTTTGTATATTTGAAGGTTTAGGGTCTACTAAACTGGTGCTGTGGATATGGTGTTGCTGGGGAAGACTGCCAGGGGTTTCATTCGGAGGCGGGTGAGTCATTGAGGAGCAGTCTATGGAGCAGGTTCGCCGCAAGCGTCCACATAGCACTAGTGCCCCTAGCCAATCAAGCCAACCATGATGTATTTGCAGAGTCAACGGTCTGGTGTCGACGACGCTCGGAGTTTGCATCCTCATGATGTTCTGGTAAACTTCATCCTCAAATATGTGGCACCTGATGTCCACATATCTTCTCACTTGTATAATAGGTAGATTAGGCATGCGTCCTCCCAAGCTCCATGCTTCTTTGTGAAAGGAAAGGGTGTCAGGTACAAGGGATCGCTTCAAGTGCAAAGTTCTGTTATGTGCAGGCGTAAAGGTAGGCAGTCTCCTGCCCTTTCTACCCGGGCAGCCTTCCCCTAACCCCACGCTCAAGACCAAGACTGTTTTGCTCTGTGTAGTTCCGCCTCTCTCTGCATAGCAACATTATGACCATGCAGTCTGTACTGCTCTTAGCTATGTAATGCCGCTATGTCTCCTGATCTGTGATTTTCTCCACTCTCGTTGTCTTAGCTCTCATTATTGGTCTCTCTCAACACACACTAACAAACTGGTTGGAGTCATGTGGCGGGTGCTGCACGGTCTGAGGGCTGTGCAGTGGTATATCTTGCATAGCAACATTATTGAACCAAGGGGCCAGTTTGTAAGGCGCATTTTGGTCTCTTCCTTTGCAGGGGTACCTTGTGGGTTTGACAGTGAAGGGTGTGGGATACCGTATGGAGCCAGTAGAGGACGCAGTAGTGGCAGCAGCCATGGCACGGAAAGGCGGCACTGCTACTACGCCTACGATGTTCTGGGAGCAAGAAGCGGAGAAGAATAACCCAGCCTATCCCTACAACAAGCCCACCAGAGCTGTGAGGTTGAAGGTAAGGCGTTGGAGTTGGGTTTGGAAGCATTGTCACTTTGTGCAGCCTTTGAGTATTGTTTAATACCCTAAGTTTTCGCCCAACTATAGGAAAGAGCCCCGCAGTTCACACGTTGCACCTGTTGTGGCGCTGACCGCATTATTATAAAGTGCTTGCTTCGAATGTTTGAAGCTTATAATTGATGTTTTGGGGGTGTCAAGAGTTTGCGTGTGGTAGGGTTAGGTCTGGAGCAGCTATGATGTGAGGCAGGAAGGTTGGGTGCTGAAGGTAAACAATAGCAGCGCGAACCCTGGAGAAGCAAGGGAGATCCTATGCTGTTTCGGTCTGTTATTGAGAGGAGCCCGCATTGAAAGACAGGGTCAAAGCTCTGCTTGGAGAGTTTTGCGACTGTCCAATGGACATTGAGTTCATCACTGACAGGCCATGGACAGGCATTGGCACATCAGCATGCTCTTCTGCATTATATGCTACGGTACGGCACCTGTTATGACCGACTCGATAGCAGTATGGACCTTGATCCTGGTAGGTATCATGCCACATACTGTTACGATGGCACTGTCACAAAGTGGAAAGGCTCCTTGGGCGTGCTGGAGGTATGCTGGCTTCGTAGCACGGCTTTATTGTCTGCTGTGTACTGCTCTTTTCTCTCAGAGTAGTTATCCGAGACAATGGCTGTGCAATGGTCTCTTGATTGTCTGAGGAAAAGAGTGTTATACGTAAGAGTAAATTGACTGTGTGCTTTGCTGTGCAGGTTGGATTCACCAAGGCTGCCATCTTCCCTCTTCCTGAAGGTGTGCTGGCGTTCTTCATCAGGCCCACCTTGATGTACTTGTATGGGGTGGACAAGCAGCTGGTGCATAACACAGCAGCACGCATACGTGCAGTGCGGAAGCCGAATGTGTACACTGGCAATGGCATACAGCTGGCGGATGAGGTCATCAAGATCAGGCAGCGCGCAGGAAGCAAGTAGTGTCTAGCTTGATAGGGTTCAAGATGAATGGTGACTGATGAGGGGTAGGTAGTGCTAGGAAGCTAGTAGTGTCAACAGAATGGTAGCGGACATGGGTATGTCGTGCCGCATGCCCCCGGTGGTCTTATGCATACTTTGATGGGGATGTTTGCTTTGACTGGTGGTACTCTGTATGCCGCGTCTGTTGTTTTGAAAGGGAACTCAGTCCCCTGAATTCTGTCCCTCCCATCCCTTTTTTGTGTAGGCCGAGCCTTCTATGGTTTACATGGAGAAATTCTGTTGCATTGATGAGTGATCGTTTTTAATAGCAGTCATGAAGGAGCTGGCGCACGTATCCCTAGGCAGGCTTGGCTGCACTGTTGCTTGGCTGTGGTGGTGTCGTGGAGACAGTGTGCGTCAGCGGCTTGACACTAGGCTGGGTGAGTTTATTGATCCCGGCTGGTTGTGATCACTTTAATCTACGAGTATGTTCTGCTGAATGCTCGCCCTGATCAGGTGGTGACTGCTGTTGTGTTTTGGTGGGCCAACACGTTTCTGGACCCCGATCATAGCATCCAACCATATGGACGACATTTGGATGGAATGGTACAGTCAGTGTGGCCTCAGCGGGCTGGTGCAGCTGCTGGAGCGGTACTAGCGGAGCGAGTGCCCTGAGCTGAGGGCATTTGATTGTCCCAGAGTCACAGATGCAAACTTGCGGACATCCCACGCTTCAAAACCAGGTTTGTTTTTAAACTTTGAACACCCTCATGACGATGATGTCGGAGCACCGCACATACTGCCAGTTATGCATCCAGCATGGCGCACCAGTACGTCAAGTACAAACCGCCCAAAGGGTGTCGACTAGACTCTGCATAACCCGTTTCAGAAACTGAATCACAATTTCAATTCAACGAAGAAAGGTGGCTGCCTGTGCTTCTCGGCGGTGGTACGGTGCAGCAACATACGCAGACAAGCGGATGACTCGCCCACTCCTTCAAAGTCAAGCACAGAAAATCCTTAGAAGTCAAGCAACTCCACAGATGTTAAAACCTGTAACCTAAATGCATAAAGTCGAAGGGCTAAAGCAACCACAGCTGATAGCATCTGCGTCCTTGGAATGCAACCACACCATTACTCATCAGCAGTGGTATCTTAGCCCTCCAAATTCATGCAGCACAACTGAGGCAGCAAGGTGACTGAATCACCCTGCAAGTGCACTTAGATTGCCAGCAGGTCATCCACCGCACGACACACCATGCTTTTCGCGGCCCCACCCTTCTACACCGACCTTTGCTAGTGCCGCGGCGGTGGCCTGGACACAACCCCAGTCGACACAACTCCGGCTAAACTCGACACACAATTGACATTGCTGCTGCTGCTCAAAAGCCCCTGCCTGCATACCGCTGCCATCACATCTTATGAAATGCAATGGCCCTCACGGGTCGTGGGCGATACCGCTGTTCTTCTGGTGGTGACACCTCCCTACTCCCCCCATCCCCGCCAAAAGCATGGCCAAAGCCCCATAGGCTGCTGCTGCGTGTCCTTGTCATCGCCTTCTCCCATAGCGTCCGCCTGATGAATCCCAATCTTCCAGCTCATCATCATCACAGTCCAGAGGGACCTCGCTCGTGATGTATTCGGCAAAGGCGTCTGAATCCACTTCCTGGCAGAAACAAAAACAAACAAACAAACATTTAAGGTGCGGCAACCGCAAAGGGCTGCTAGGTCGAAACGACCAAACACACCATCGGATGGGTCCAAAAACAATGGATTCCACACCACCAATCAAGAGAAATACCCAAGCATACAACCAACAAATCACCAGGAGGATCTATCTGTTTCCAAATCAAACACAATCCAGAGCACCAACCAAGCAAGATGTCCAGTAAGTCCACCTCATCTGTACCACCCAAGATGTCCAGCGCACCAACCAAGGTGAATACCCAAGCATGTATCTAGCTATACTTCAACCAGTTCCTCATCAGACGAAGTACCAGGAAGATCTGTCTCCGACTCCGAATCAAACATATCCAAATATTGACCTGCCGGGAGCAAGATAAACAAACAAACAAACAAACAAACAAAAATTTATCAAACAACATCAAGACTGAGCAGGGCCCTGTCAGGTACCGCTGAATTGCCGATGTGGGTCGGCAAAAAAGCAGGAACATGCAAATTCAAATGTAATACATATTTCAGGTATGCGAACTTACAAAGTATTGGTGGAGGCATCAACAGCACTTAGGCAATTTCAAGCAAGGCTATCAGCTCCCCTCTACCTAGCACGGCTTTAGGGTATGACTGGGGTAATCTTACCCCTGCAAAAGCTGGACGTATGGTTTCCACAGACATGCATTCTCATTCCCAACATCAACTACGTATTAGCCATGCATTTTTGACCGTTCCTCCCTTCCACATGCACTCTCTCTACATAGCCAGCCGCCCCCCCCCCCCTCCCCTTGCTTTCTTCCCTTATCCACCACTACATTGCAACTAACATTAGCTGACACCCCTGGAAGCGGTGTTCCATCCACCCCCCAGTTACCCCCCCCCCCCACGCCGCCTCCAACCTTCCCCCCTGAACACCCCCCTCCCCCC